>VXBR01007040.1:720511-850586 GCA_013400215.1 Cisticola juncidis | reverse complement strand
AAAGAAAGGAGCAGGGCTGTGTGGCACTGGGAATGGGGCACATTCCACAGGGAGGGACGGATCCAGGGTTTCCATTTAAATACTGGAAAAAGCCCCCAGTGGGGTTGGTGGCTGAAAAGAAGATTTAATTCTCTCTGTGAAATCCTTTTGTTGTTCCATCGCTGCTTTATGTGAGTCCAACGCCGCGGATTTTGGTCAAGTTTAGCTGGAATCAGATCCCGAATGGCCCAGTGTGGAGCGGGAGGCAGCTGGAGAGGGCAGGGAGGAGTCGCTGGGCAGGGGCCAGGGGGGCAGGTGACACCCGGGGTGTCCCGGGATGTCACCCCGGGCTCTGCCCAACCCCTCCCGCGGCTGAGTCACCCCGGGGCCCGATGAGTTCCAGCTGATGGGAGACGAGAAAGAACCCAGGAGAAAAACCCAGAAATCCCAGCTTTGGCCATCCCGTAAGGAACTGTTTGTCTGAGCTCATGTTGAACCTGTTCCCAGGATTTTCCAGCCTTTCCTTTATTCCCTGCTCTGCCGATTGCCAGGACAAACGTGTGGATTTGGGAGGCTCCTCTGCAGCCCGGCAGGAGGGGCTGGGGCTGGCAGGGGACAGCCCGGTGTCCCTGCCTGGGGACAGAGAGGAGAATCCTTCCCTGGGAAGAACTTGGTGTCCCTGCCTTTATACCTTTTTAGGNGGACAGAGAGGGGAATCCTTCCCTGGGGACAGCCCGGTGTCCCTGCCTGGGGACAGAGAGGAGAATCCTTCCCTGGGAAGAACTTGGTGTCCCTGCCTTTATACCTTTTTAGGAGTGAAAAAAAAAGGGAAAATTGATAGGATGATGTTCAGGGAATTTCAGAGCTCGTGTTTAACTGCTGGAGAAGGTGTGGGAATAGAATGTTTTATTGGGGTGAACTGGGTGATCTTAGGGGTTTTTCCCACTGTAAATGTTGATTTTCAGGCTGGCTTTGGGGTGTCCCTGGGAGCCCAGGGTGGGTGCAGGGGAAGAGGGAACTGTGACCCCAAATCCCCTGGACAATCCCAGGCAGCACAGCTGGGTCAGTGCTGATGGAGCATCTCCAAACCATTCACTCCTAAAACCCCTTCAGTCTGGGATGGTTTATACCACCAGGTGCTCTAAATATTAGAGATGATTCTGCAGAGCCTCCTTGACTAAAACTCAGTTTTTTCCATGTAAAAAAAAGGATTGTCAGGTTTTTGTTCTGGGCCGTCGTGCTTCAGCTCTGAGTCCCAGTGTGGGACCAGGGCCAGCCTCAGCTCAAAGGCTTTTTCACTTTGAAAGAATAGAGGGAAGGAAGAAAGAAGCAGAAAATATATTAAAATGCAAGATTTTATATTAGTTATATGATCCCCCGGGAGCAGCCATAAAATTATGTGGCTTTTTCGTAGCCATTTACTATTCAATATAAAAAGGGGAGTTGCCATAGCAACCACTGCATCATCTGACATCTGATACCTTGGCGAAACAGGGAGCTCTTAAATCAACTCCCCAAATTTCATATGAAAGTAAATTCATTTTACTGCTGATTTCAAGGCCAGTTTGCCCTGTGACAAGGAATGTGGCACCATTTCCCCAGCTCAGCTCGTGGCCTTTGGGCCCCATCCTGCACACTCAGGCCCTGGAGCCGACATTACTCAGCAGTGGGAGAGATTAGAAGTTAGAGGGGTTTGTTTTCCTAAGTAAAATTAAATGAAAGGAGCAAATGGCACCATTTTTTTAAACATTTCTTGCTGACTGGGGAATGCCAAAAAAATGAAGAAGTTGAGTTCTGTAGCAGCTGAAGTTGCAGCTGTGTGAGCAGCACAAAGGAGGGAGACAGGGGGTGAAAATAGAAATTAAAAGGATGTTTGTGTAATTTCACAGTGGACTTTGGGGTTGGGGTCTCTCAGCATGTGTGACATTGAAGGGGCAGCAGTGACATCCCTGGGGATGCTCTGGCTCCTCTGCCAGCACCTTCAGGGGCAGGGGGAGCAGCCAAGGGGTGCAAAACATTTCCCAAAATATCCAGGAGCTCCTTGGCTCTCACCTGGTGCAGCCCAGGAGGGTCCTCACCTGCCAGCCTATCCCAAACTGCCTATTTTTTTTGTACAAAAATAATGTAAAAATGTGTGTGACAGTGTCTGACACTCAATTAATCTCCCCATGAAAAAGGTAAGTGCAGGAAAATACAAATTTATCGTTTTAGCATCATCTTTGAGGCCGAGGGTTCCTACGTCACTGCTCAGTGCTCTGTCCCATCAATTAAAATACTTCTCATTTTTGACACAATTCTTGAAGTTAATCTTTCCATTGATGTTCGTCACTGGAGTGGAATTTACATTTGTTTTGTGTATTTTTAGCTTTCCAAAGCAGCCTTGAAAACTATTTAGCCTGAATTGTTGGCATTTCACTTTGCACAGACTCAGTGTTTTCTGGCTAAAGGTTGTTTTTGGGGTGGTTTGGGAGGAAATTGAATGCACAGGGATTGCACCAAGCATAAGTGAGGAAGATTTGTGTGCAGACACAGCCTCTGTCCAGAGTTCTTGTTCTTAATTAAATGCTGGTTTTATGCAGAGTGGTTGCTGACCCCCAAAAAGGTGTGGGAAATCCCCTGTGCAGCTGTGGGGAGCCACACACTCAAATTCCAACAGGAATTACACTGAGACAGGTGGGCAAATATTCACTTTTTGTGCAAGGGACAGAAATGCCCAAACTTGTAAATGCAGTGGCAAAATTAGGCCATTTAGGGATTTTTCATGATGAACCTCCAGGCAGATCTGCAGCCACAACTGAAACTTTGAGCATCTGTCAGAAATTCTTTCCTGAGTTCTGTCAGGCTCCAAGAAGTTCATTTGTTCATTTTGGAAAGTGTTTGGACTCCTTGACTTTGAAGCTGTCATTAAAAATGCATTTATCTTTTTAAAGGGCTCTTTATAGCCCAGTGGATCCTGCTTTGGAGGAGGAACACAGGCTTGTTCATGCAGGGTGTATCAAAATTTGAGTTCCTAATTTTCCTTTTGGAAATCTCAGTTTAAAGTTGTTTTTTCATCCTGAGTTGCTGTGGCTCTGGGGAAAAGCCTCCTGTCCTGGGCAGTGTGGGACAGACAGTGAGGAGAGCTCAGCAAGGCCATTATTTATCAGCATGGCTCAACTCTTAATTACTGAAAATTGAAATGTCCCTTCTTTTATGAAAGTATTGTCCCTGGGGTGTTACTTTATGAGTGGCTGATACATGAAAGCAGAGAAAAGGCAAAGCCCAAAACCTGAGCCGACCCTCTCAGGTCTACACCCTGCACGTCAACAGCCACAAAGTGGTTCAGAGGCTTGATGCAAAGCTGATAAAATGCCAAAAATTCCTCATTCTCTCTCTTGGGGAGCAGGGAGGGTTGTCTGGAAAACATCAACAGTAAAAATTGCATTTAAGTGGTGCATAATGCAGCAGCTACTGTGGGAGGGACCTGCAGCAGATGAGGGGGTTTGGAGAGCACAGCTCCAGCACTGCCTCCCATCCTGCCTGGAGCACCTGGAGCTGCTGCTCTGAACTCTCCTGGGCATGGCAGTCAGGGAGAAGAGAGGGATTCTGAACACACAGAGCAGCCACAGAGCAAAACCCTTCTGCTTCTGGGTGATTCTCGTTTAAAACTGGCTAAAACAGTAATCAGTGTGAACTGATGCTGCTGTGCTGCACTGTGCACATCCATCCCTCCATCCATCCCTCCATCCATCCCTCCATCCATCCCTCCATCCATCCCTCCATCCATCCCTCCATCCATCCCTCCATCCATCCCTCCATCCATCCCTCCATCCATCCCTCCATCCATCCCTCCATCCATCCCTCCATCCATCCCTCCATCCATCCCTCCATCCATCCCTCCATCCATCCCTCCATCCATCCCTCCATCCATCCCTCCATCCATCCCTCCATCCATCCCTCCATCCATCCCTCCATCCATCCCTCCATCCATCCCTCCATCCATCCCTCCATCCATCCCTCCATCCATCCCTCCATCCATCCCTCCATCCATCCCTCCATCCATCCCTCCATCCATCCCTCCATCCATCCCTCCATCCATCCCTCCATCCATCCCTCCATCCATCCCTCCATCCATCCCTCCATCCATCCCTCCATCCATCCCTCCATCCATCCCTCCATCCATCCCTCCATCCATCCCTCCATCCATCCCTCCATCCATCCCTCCATCCATCCCTCCATCCATCCCTCCATCCATCCCTCCATCCATCCCTCCATCCATCCCTCCATCCATCCCTCCATCCATCCCTCCATCCATTCCTCCATCCATCCCTTCATCCATCCATCCATCCATCCATCCCTCTCTCCACCCCTCCATCCATCCACCCACCCATCCATGGATCCATTTATTTAATCTCTCTCTCTATATATATATATTTAAAATAATATTTATGATTTCTTATATGTATAAGGAATATATGCAATATGTATTTTCTCGTATTTAAGAAAATCATCCCTCTCTCCATCCCTTTCTCATCACCCACCCATTCACACCCCCCATCAGTGTCCCCTCCCTGTCCTGTCCTTGTCCTGTCCTGTCCCAGGGGGGACAGCCTGGCTGGGATCCCTCCCCCAGGGCAGCCAAGGCTCCCTGGACACATTTGGGAGCAGAAGGAGGGGACTGGGAAGGATTATGCTGAGAAAACAAGGCAGCAGTATTTCTTCTTTGCCCAGTCAAAGGAATAAAGGCTTTTCTTGAAACCATCCCACTTCTTCAGAGAAATTCCATTTCTTGAAGCCATTTTCTGCTGCAGTGTCTGGGCACATCCCTGCTTTGTGGGATCACTGGGATGGGATGAGCCTGGGCAGCTCCTCTCAGCCCAAAAAGCTCCACCAAAAATCCCTTTACTGGAGCCAGGCTGTGATCCCTGCTGGTCCTCAGCCCTTCCCCTGCCACCCTCCATAAAAAATCCCTTGGCTGGTGCTGCTCCTGCCTTCCACTGGCCAAGGCTTGAGGAGGGGAGAGGTGCCCGGAGGAGCCACCCACACTCAGCCTCTCCACAAACAGCAGGAAAAACCAATCTGCTGCTTTGTAGTTTTATTTATTTTTTTTTTAACCAGCAGATAAAAGAAAAATAACTTTCTAGCTTTTTTCCCCCTGTGGTTTCTGTGTTGGTTTTTTTTCCCTCTGCTAAACTGTGTATTTTTCAGCTCAGTAAAGTATTTATTAGGAATCTTTACAGACCAGGCTGCTGGTGAATTATATATTGTACAGCTTCGGCGTGAGCTGGGGAAAAAAAAATTATGACATTTTTTCCACCCAGACTGATTTTATCCAATAGCAATAGGAAAATGAGGCTTTACCAGGAAAGCTTTAAGTTCAGCTCTGCTTGCCAGAGCTGCAGATACCTTTTGTGCCTTGGTCCATGTGCATTTCCAGAATGTAAATTTTCCTTTTTTACTGCAAAGTGAGGCTAAAGCTGAGCTCTGCCGGGCTTTGGGTCCTGCTGCAAAGTGTCCAACAGCCATGGCTCATCCCTTTTCTTTTCGGAGTGGATTCCTGACTTTAGCATCAATTGTTTTCCAGATCATCCTCAATTCAATGCACAAGTACCAGCCGCGGCTGCACATCGTGAAGGCGGACGAGAACAACGCGTTCGGCTCCAAGAACACGGCGTTCTGCACCCACGTCTTCCCGGAGACCTCCTTCATCTCCGTCACCTCCTACCAGAACCACAAGGTAGGCACCTCTAGGGGCTACAGATTCTTTGTTTTGTGAGAGGATCTTCCTGTCCTGCTGGTTTAAAAGACAAATTTCCATCCTGGCTCTGAGCACAGGGATGAGCCATGATGCAGCTCTGGTGTTGCTGGTTACAATATTTTGGCAAAGCCCGGGCTCCCCTGGCTCTCTGTGCTCACAGAGCTGAGGTGTCACTCAAACAGCAAAGCCCATCTAACAGTGCCCACTAAAGCTGGCCCATAAATCTGCAGTGAGCAGTAATTACACAATGTGTGTTCAGTGAGACACATGAGGAATGTAGCCATAAAAACGGGGCTCGGCGCTGCCCCTGCGGTTTGCACGTGGGTGCTGCAGGGGCTGGGGGAGCCTGGGGGTGGAGAGGGCTCAGTTCTGTGCTCTGGGTGGGTGCAGGAGGGGCTGGGCTGTGCTTTGGGGGTGCAGAGGGCTCAGTTCTGTGCTCTGGGCTGTGCTTTGGGGGTGCAGAGGGCTCAGTTCTGTGCTCTGGGCTGTGCTTTGGGGGTGCAGAGGGCTCAGTTCTGTGCTCTGGGCTGTGCTTTGGGGGTGGTGGTACCTGTGCCCTGGGCAGGGTTCTGCCTCAGGGTTGGATCCCAGCAGGACTGACAGCAGTGGGACAGTAAATTGTCACCTCCCTGTGTCACCTCACAGGGCAGGGACAGGGGAGGGTGGCAGCAGGGGATGGAAAGGATTCAGATTCTGTCCTGCTGCTGCTCTGCCTTTGCACCAGCTCCTGCTCCCGGGCATTCCCCTAATGGTAAAGTCCAACTGCTGTATGAACAATAATTAATACCTGAATTGGAATTTTTAAAGTCATAACTAAAGGTGCAGAGTGAGGCAGCACTGCCAGAGCCCTCCTGTCACCCTGAGTGTGAAATCTGCCCTGTGTAACTGCTCCAGTTCCTTTCCTACACATTCACAGGAAAATCCTGCAGGAACAGGAACAAGTGTGAAATTCTTCCTCCCCAATAACCTGACCAGAGCCTTTCCTCCCGAGCAGGATGCCTGTGTGCCCTTTGATGCTGGAAGCACAGAGTCCTTGCAAAATGCTGCAATTAGTGAGGCAGTTAAGAGACTCGGAGCAGAAACAGGGCTGTGGTGTGGTCAGGCAGGCTGGGGAAAGGGGCCCATTAGGACACCGAAGGCAGAGAAGTTGTTGATGTAAAATGACCAATTGCCTAAGCATGGTTAACCAAAAAGACTCAAAAGAGCTTATATTTAATACATATTTAAAATGTCTGCTGTCAATGGTGCCTTTCATCCCTGAGGTTCCCAAAGTGCTCCATAAACTCCACGCTTGCACTGTCCCCGCTGTCCAGCTGTGCTGGGGGGCAGCACAGGGGGGACCTGACAGATTTAGGGAAAATGTCCCAGGTGAGCCCAAATTGTTTAGTGGAGATCCTGAGAGGAGCCTCTGTGGTACAGCCCAGCCCAGCCCCGGGGTCTGCAGGCTGGAGGGGTGGACACTGCCCTGAGCAGGACACAGGGACTGCAGCAGGTGACAGCAGGCAGAAGGTCTCACCATGACCTCAGCGTGGTCTCAAGAATATCTCACCCTTAGAGGAGTACCTGAAATGGTTTTATTTATTCTCTTAAGCATCAACAGTTAAAAACCTGTTCTGAGTTTCTTTTAGAAGAAACAAATTGCTGAACTACTTTTAGCTCAGAAACCTCCTCTTAGCAAGAAGTGTGGTTGTAGATAATTGTATTCCTGAAATAAAAAATGAGGAAGTTGAGGACAGAGGTCACCCCTGAGCACGGGTCAGTGAGGAAGGTGTGTGTTCACCCCAAATCCCCTCCTGGGCTGGATGAGGCCAGGGGAAGGTGACAAGGAGGGACTGAAGCCCTGATCCTGCTCACATCAGAGGAAAACCACGATCACTAAATGACAAAATGAAATTAAGATGTACAAACCTGCTGTCAGGCTGTGGGTTTGGAACGGTCCTGTGCTTCTTGTGGTTCATCAGCTGCTTGAGCTTGCCTGGAAGAGCTGGAGCCCTGGAGGCTGCTTAAATTCACATGTCACCACCTTCCCCTGCAGCACTGATAGCGGCCAGCTGTGCTCTCAGGAGCTTTTTGGGTAAGGGATATTTTTCAACATTGCTAAAAGTGTGGCTGTTAGGAACAGCAACACTCATGGAAAATCACCCCACAGCAGACCTGGCTGCTCTCTCAGCGTTCAGTGGGGGCTCAGGGCAGGGAGAGGGGCTGTGCAGGGATAAAGCCCTGCCTGACCTGGGATGCTTTTCACAGTTAAATGAGGGAGTGGTGGCCATAAAGGTGTGGTAAATTGTTCTGGGAGCTGGGCAGAGCCACACCACGACAAGCAGAGCTCTCTAACATGGAGCCATAGGAAACCCTTTAAATCAGATAAATTTTCTTTATCCAGAAAAAGAACACAGGGCCTAGGGTAACACCCAGACTCTGCACTTCACAGGGGTCATCAGGACTGAGCCCCTCGAGACCCACCAGCTCAGCCCTGCTGCTGTTGCACTTTTGGTCTGATTTGCTTTCCAACCCTTTATTCTTGGTTTTGTTCTTTTAAAGATAACCCAGCTGAAAATTGAAAACAACCCCTTTGCCAAGGGCTTCCGGGGCAGCGACGACAGCGACCTGCGCGTGGCTCGGCTCCAAAGGTACCCCCTGTCCCTGCCCTGGCAGGGCTCCTGGCACCTGCAGCTCCTTGAGAAGCAGCTGGAAGGTGCCCCAGCCACGGGGCACAGTGTTTGCTGTGCCTGAATGTCCCTCAAGAGCCCCTCCTGTAACTCTGACCCGCTCTGTGCTGTCGGCTCCTGCCCACGCCCAGAGCAGCGCGATGAGTTCAGTGTCTGAGGCACAGGGTGCTGAAGTCATGGGCTGGAGTCATGGCTCTGGGGGAGCCAAACCAACATTTCCTCACTCTGCTGATGAAATTCTGATGATGCTGATCACTGCCTAACCAGTCTTAATTTTTCTCACCTCTTCTAGCAAAGAATATCCAGTAATTTCCAAGAGCATCATGAGGCAGAGGTTGGTGTCCAGTCATGGGCAGCTGTCAGCAAAGCCAGATGTGAACCCACTGCACGGGAATCACCAGACCCTTCAGCACTACCAGTATGAGAACGGTGCTCACATGCAGTTTGCAGCTTCAGACACTCAAGATCTGCCACTCAACACCTTCACAGCACAGAGAGATTCAGGGCTCTTCTACCATTGTCTAAAAAGAAGAGGTAACTCGAGTTCGCAGCTAGAAAAATGTTACAGGAAATCAAAGAGCATGAGTTTGGTTTGGATTGGTCTCTTGGGCCTTGACATTCAAAAATACAGCTGTGATTGGAGGGTCAGGGGGCAAGAGCTGCTGTTTGGGGCAGTTTTTAGTGGGTTTGTCCCATAGAAGGTAAATTCAGACTCTGAGACAGAGCTGAAACAATTAATTAGAATCTGTAATTCAAATGGCACAGAGCTTCAGTGGAAAATTACCCATTGTTAGGATCAGCTGAATTAAAAATTGTTTGCAGGAAGCCATTGGCATTACCAACATTTTACACTTTCCAAGGCAAAGCCATGAGCAATTCCCTCAATGTCTGCAGACCAGGGGGGCTGTGGGAGCTTGGTGTGAGCAGCCCTTCCCTCTCTTCCACTAATTCTCAAAGTGAGCTGTGACTGCATTCTCTTCGTTTTAGTCCAGCATCAGATGAGATCATGGCATGTTTTAAGTTAAATGGAAAAATTTTGCACAGAAGAAAAAAATCTTTCTATTTGCATGTCTCACTGCCTGCTAATTTATTTAAGCTGGGAGAATCCTCTGATCATGGCTAAATGAAGAATCTAACAGCACCAGTAATGAGGGCTGCAAGGCAAATGTGTAATTTTAGCAGATGTTTAATGTGCAGATGAATTCACTAATTCATCCAGAGAATATTCCTAATAAGTAACAGAAAGCTGCAGGGACAGGGCCGTGGTCCTCACGGGAGGAGAGGGCTGTGCAGGGCTCAGGGCGGGCTCCTCACTGGGGAAAGGCTCCTTTATCTGCAAATATTTCTGCGGCTTTTGAGGGGAATATCTGGGAAATGTAGAGTCCTTTTTGCAGTGACAGGAAGGCAGGCTGTGATAAGACCCTTTAAGAGACTTCTTGAATTTGTCAGGAGGAGCCGTGCAGCGGTGTCAGGGCCCTCGGTTATCTGGATGATCCCTGATGTGAGAAGAGTCCCTCAACTTAAGCTGACAAATGTCACCAGAGCGCTCTGAGGCCGGGGGATTAGCCTGACATTTGCACACAATGTCTTTTTGATGTTGTACATTGTTTTCCCAAACTAAGGCGGTTTAACTGGATTAAGCCGAGAAAGGGCCCCAGTTCAGTGCAATAATCGCGGCCCCCGAGGGGATCCCCGGTCCCGGCTGCCCCTCAGTTGTGACTTTTCCTTGCAGAAAGCGCTCGGCACCTGGACCTGCCCTGCAAACGCTCCTACCTGGACGCGTCGTCCTCGGTGGGGGACGATCACTATTTCCGCTCTCCGCCGCCCTACGAGCAGCAGATGCTGAGCCCGTCCTACTGCGGGGAGGTGGCCCCCAGGGAGGCCTGCATGTACTCTGGCTCCGGCGCCGACATCGCCGCCGTCTCGGCCGTCGACGATTTGCCGCCCCCGCCGCCCCCGCTGAGCTGCAACATGTGGACTTCAGTGGCACCTTACACCAGCTACAGCGTGCAGGCCATGGACACCGTGCCCTACCAGCCCTTCCCCGCGCACTTCCCCGCGGCCCCGATGATGCCGCGGCTGCCGGCCATGGCGGGGCAGGGCTCGCAGGCGCCGGGCAGCGGCCCCTTCAGCGTGTACAACCAGCTGGGCCCCGCGCCGGGCCGGGAGCGCGGCCCCGCCGCCGCCTTCCCCCGGGAGCGGGTGCACCCGGCCGTGTGCGAGAGGAAAGCGCCCTCCCCGCACCTGAACGCGGCCAACGAGTTCCTGTACCCGCAGGGCTTCTCGCTGTCCAGGGAGTCGTCGCTGCAGTATCATTCAGGGATGGGGACTGTGGAGAACTGGACTGACGGGTGACCCCCGCGCCCGGCGCCCCCCTGCTCCAGGACAGTTCGGTCAGTGTTGATACCTGTGGGTAACTTGCACTTCGCTGAGACACATGTGCGTTTCCAGAGGGATTTGTGTGCGTGAAGAGCATCTCCTGTCTCGGTGGGCTGGATTCATCAGGCTCTCAGTGACTCCCAAATAAATTCATTCTCGTGTCCTCATCCAGTATAAACCGTCTTCGTGACTAACGAGTGACGTAGCCAGTCATGTTCTTTTGCCTGTAATGTTAAACATCCGTGAGCGAATTTCGGCTATTTGGGAAAAAAATCGAGCTTCACTTTTACGGTGCTTGGCTGATGAAGCCGCCGCCTCCCAAAGCTCCGAGGAAAAAGCCGCTCGATGGTTGCAGAGCTCCAGGACTGCCGTGGCAGCGCCTCTTTGGCCCGCTGGGTCCGCAGAGATTCCAGGGGGTTCCCCGGGGTGCGGGAGCCGCGGGCACACCCCGGCAGCGCGGGCACCCAGGAGGAGGCACCGAGGGCACCCAGGAGGAGGCACCGAGGCACTGAGGGCTCTTCTGCCCCACAGCGGCACCGGCCGTGGCCGTGGGAAGCGAAGAAGCGAAGAGTTAAGCCCGAGGCCAAACAGCAAATTAATTGCAGCGTTAGGAACAGACCCAGTGTCTTCAGACTCCCGTCCCTTGATTGAATCACATTTGCTTATTGCAATATATTTATGAAGTTTAAGCTTAAAAGTCGCTAATACTTTCCAGAACCGATTTCTGTATTTGCTGGTCCTTGACTTCTTTCGTATTCAGCTGAAACGTGCCTTTTGTGCTGTGTTCTTTTCTTTTGCAGCTAACTCAGAATTGTTTTCAGCCTAAAGGAGGAATCTTTTCCTGATGGTGGGGTGGGGAGGGAAGAGCTCCCTGACCCGTCAGGCTTTACAGTGTACAAATATTCGTAGAACAGGTAAAATCTGTAACCCGTGTATTCATTGCTCCTTCTGTTTGCTCTGGAGGTGTCCGGGCTGATCCTGCCCTCTGCAGTGTCCCTGGGTTTGATCCTCTGAGGGGTCTCTTGGAGGCGCTGACACCCCTGGGGAAGCAGAGGAGATTCCTGCTGGGACAAAATTCCATTTTCCTCAGCCGCAGAGCTCAGTCCCCCTGCAGTGTCCATCCCGGGCGGTGCCTCCGAGGGCGGTGACACCGAGGTGACACCGAGGTGACGCCGGGGTTTGGGTCCATGCCGAGCACAATGTTCGAGCCTCAGTCCTTGCACAGGGGGGTTTTCCATTCCCCCCGTCGCTTCCCAGAGGGGCAAAAAGCTGAAATGCAGCTCTGGGAGAGGCTTCTGTCCCGAGGAGGAGCCCCGAGGTCACCGTTCAGCCAGGACAGTCCCCTGCACCCACTCAGCACAATTCCTGTGTGACTGTTGGGGATTTGGAACCAGATTTGGGAAATCACTACCATTTTGCATGCTGAATAGCTATTTATATACATATATATTTTTTATATATATATATATAAAATTATATATATCACAAATGCAGGCCACGTGTCCAATTCAGCTTTGCTTTTGATGAATGAAATACTTAATAAAAATGAATGTTGCAAAGGATTTTTTTTTTTTTTTTGGAAAGACATCTATTTAAATTTTTTTATTACACACCTTTGATGTAAAAACTAAGAATTGGTTAGACAAAAAAACCTATATACTACAGATAAATCTTTATTAGAAACCACATTAGGTACAGGTGGTATGGAATTTTTAAATGTTTGTTACCTAGCATGGACATTTTATTTTACATATCAGAACATAAAGTCATTTTACTGCTACAAGCTGTCTCTGGGTGCATTTCAATAATTAGTTTAAAATGTTCTGTGGTGAATGAAGATGCTTTGTCTCTCTTGTGTCTCCTGCTACCCCAAGCTCACCCTTCCCTGACTCTTTGTTCACCCTCTCAAAGCTCCAGCACCAGGTTTTAGGGGCCTGTGGGTTTATTTGGGATTTTTTTGGTGTTTGAGTTGATCTGAGCACTGAGTTAGGAGCAGCCACTGATGCCCAGAGCACCAAACCCATGCCCAGGAGCAGCTCAGGGACAGGGACAGGAATTGAAGGTGGCAGGCAGGAGGGGACAGCTCTGGGGGTGTCACTGCCCACAATCTGCAGTGCTCAGTTTATTTCTCACCAATCAACCCTGGACCAGACAAATGGAACCCAAAAAAGGGGATCAGCAGCAGCCCAGGCTGCAGAGGAAAATCTGCCTGGACCTTCTGCCTCTTACAAAGGTGATCAGTACAGTCACAAAGTCATTTTTAATGAATAATCACTGCTGCTATTTCTATTTTTCATGTACCTTCTGCTCATCCACGCAGTATTTATCGATTTAAGGCAGTTTACAAAGTAACTCCTGTAAGAATTGTCCCAGAACCTTCCAGTCCATGCAGGGAGTGTGGAGAAATCTTGGTTGTGTCATTTATGCCACTTCTACCTGGCAGCCTTGGCAAAGGGCAGGGCCAGGCTCTGTCCCACAGCAGCCACTGGAGCTGAGGGAGTGTCCTGGGAATCCCTGTGCCAAGTCATGAGCTTTTCCTTATAAAAATAGCACAGGGGATTTATGAGCACAGGACCTGATTGGGAAAGGCTGAGTTAGCATAAAAATGTGCAAAATTTGGATATATGCTAATCTGGTCATCTGGGCTCCTTTTATAGTCACTGGAGAGAGATCAGACACTGAGATTAAATGGGATGAATCATTCTCCAGTGACAATCTTTTTCCACTCAGAGGAATCCAGTTCAGCCACTCAGAGCAGATTTCCTATATCCAAATAACGAAAAAGTCATATTAGTGGGATCCCCCTCCTGTGTGACTTTGACAAAAACATTGAGACATCTTTGAATTATTTACATTACAAATCCCACTCAAGCTGAGCACAGGCAAAAGGGAAAAAACAAGGCTGGTTGTATTAAATTATGGGATGGAATGGAAACAGGTTGTTCATTTTTAGTTTGTTTTATGTTTTCATTGTGAGATTTCTCACCTGGGTGTGTGTCCAGTCCCAATCCCAGGCTCCAGGTAAGGCCCTCAGGTTCCATCTGATTTTTCCTGCTTTTCCCACCTGGCAGGTGCTGGTCCTGGTGGAATCCTGGCTGAGCAGGACCATTCCCAGGGATGGAGCAGAGCACAGCAATCCTGAGTGTCCTGGAGGATCTGCTCTGTTTGTTTTTCAAATCAGAAACACTAAACTGGGGACATCACTAAAAAAAAAAATTCCCAACAACCTGCACAGCTTTAAAAGAGATCAAGTGTGCTTACTGTGTCCCAGTTTGATTTACTGCAGTTTAAACAGCTTTTAATTCTCAAGAATGTGGAGGTTCATGTGTGTGGAGGCTTTTCCAGCCCTGGAGTTGCAGCTGGGAATGGCAATCCAAGCTCAGGGAAACCAGGCCCATTTCAAATCAGATTAAAGCAAAAATTAGCAAGTGAGAAAAACCTGAATACACACGAGGCCTGTTTTCCATTGATGTGCTCTAATCTGTACTCAAAGGCCCAGGGAATTTTTTAATTCTGTTTTTCTTGAAGGTAGATGTCCAAATTTCATCTTGGCTCAGGCAGGCTCCAGCAGCACTCAGTGCCAGACTCAGCCTGGACTTCCCTCTAAATAGAACAAATATTTGTATCAGCTTGCTGAGAATGTGAGTAATAGGAATATTGGCCAAAATTTAAACAAGCTAAACTTCAGTCCTGCCAAAAGCCCCACCATTCAATTTGGCATCACTGGCAGCTCACAGGCTCAAGAGGGGCCTAGGTCTGGAAGAGCTGGGGTGTTTTTGGCAAACATGAATTTATTTTTCTCTCTCTCCACATTTTGGAAAAGTTGTGCCTCTCTGTATTAATTTATGATGTCATTAAATAATTCTTTTTGCAGCTTGTATAGAAAGAATGTCTCTTTTGAAGATGAGAACTCCCCTGAGGATGGTTATAGTGAAAAATTCCAGCCAGAGGGAAAAAACCTCCTCTCTCCTTGGCCACTCATGTTTCTGCAGTAGTGCTTAAACAGCAAAAAAATCAACAAAATTTAGTTTAAGGACCTGCTCCAAGGAGGTGCCATGCACTTGACTGTGACAAGAGGCAGCCTAAATTCAGTGTGACTGGAGGGGGTTTATCCCTGTGATAGAAGGCTGGAAGAGAAATCAGGAGCCTGTGACTTGCTGGTAGAAAACATCAGGTTTTGAACTGATCTGCTCTCTGCAAAGAACAGGATCAAGATTAAAAATTAAGGGAAAGAAAATCTTGGGAGTGGTACAAGCAAAGCAGAAAGCCTTGTCCAACATGAACCTTATTTAATGTGCAAACACTGCCATGAGAGAAATGCCTATAAATGGGGTTTTTTTAGGTGGTGGTTTCATCACAGGGTCCACAGCCTCTCCTTGCACCAGCAGGACAGCCCAGCCTGTTTAATTCCATTAAAATTAGGATAATTGCAGTTTTTGCTAATTAGAAACTCATTTAATAAAAGGAAAGCAAACCATACTGGAATGAAAAGAGAAGGAACAGCTACAACAGGTCACAAGGCTCTTGTTCCACTGAAAAATACAAAAATACTGATGGGGAAGAGGTTTGAAGGAGTATTTGGCGAATGCCAGCATTTCTAATTGGGTTTTTTTTGTTGTTATTGTTGTTGTCATTCTCCCTAGGTCTCAGCAAACACTAATTTTTGGCCATCATGTCCCGCTGCAGTTTTGAGGAACATTTTCAGCGGGGTTGTATTTACAAACCGGTGGAAATCTGACTTTAATAAGAAAAATGAGGTGCAATGTCAGCACCGTCTGCTTGGGCAGCAATGGCTGTAACAGCCTGAAAGACAAAGTTTGACAAATGCATTTTCTAGCTGGGAGGTTCACACTGATAACAGGACTGGGCCAGATCTGTGTGCTAATCCCAGCCCTGCCAGCAGGGATGGACACATCCCTGAACATTTCCTGCAGAACAACATGTACAGAGAACAATTCCTTACGTCAGGCAGGCTGCAGTGCCTGCTGCAGATCCGCAGAGATGAAAAGCAACATTTTTGTGTTTTCATGCCAAAATCCCAAGGCTCAGTCCTATTTCTGTTATTGAAGTCGATAGGAAAACTTTTATAGACTCCAGTGCAGCAGGAGCAGCCCTTGAATCTCCCCCTCTTCCTGGGCTGTGCAGCTCAGGAATGAGCATGGAGGGTTTGAGTTTGAGGGATGACACAGCCACACTGAAAATTGCAGTTTGCTCATGCCCAGGGTGTCTGAGCAGCTACTGAGACAATAACAGAAGTGTGAATCTATTATTGTATTTAATATACAATCTAATCTAATTAGATTGGATATTAAATACAATCAATCTAATACACGAAAGGAGAGCTGAAAATAGAACAGGGTAATACCCAAACCATTGATTACCCCCTCTAAATCCAAGAGCTCATTTTATCCTGGGAGTTTGGGGCAGGTTGCCATGAGGAATCAGTCACAGCCCATCCTGGGGGGGTGATGAACTTACCTGGGGCATCAGGGGGATCTGAAGCAGTCGCTGTCAGGGGCAGTTCCTGAGCAGCCCTGGGCAGGGCAAGGCTGGCAGGGGAACAGGGAATCCTCTCCATTTCTCCATTCACAGTCAAAAATCCAAGGAGCCACAGGGCCTCACCTGATCAGACACCTTTGGGTGAGGATTTGGTCTAAGCCTCACTGATGAGAACGCCTAAGGTGATGTAGAATAAAAGGATTTTATCCAAATAAAAGTTCTGTTTGAAATGAGTCTGTTCTTCCTTCTCATCTGAGGACACAGCCAGTTCAAAGCTCAGAGAGATCCCCCCAGTCCCCCTCACCTTTCCCTTCCCACCATTTATCATTCTGCAGGAGGCAGCTCAGGGGCAGGAAAAGCCTCCACTGGGATTTCTGTCCAGGATCACAGGGCAGGACTGGATTTACACCCAGCATTAGAACTGTGCCTGCAGCCCCTCTCCCTTTCCCACCATGAACAGGTAAAGGAGGAAGGATTTTAACTCTAAACACTGCCCAAGCTCCAGGCCTGGCAGGGGCCAGGGCAGGGCTGGAGGGGTTTGCTTGGAAATCCAACATTGTCCTTTCAGAATCCAGGACATTCAGGCAGGGCTGGCACTGAGAGCCCTGTGGGTCCCTGAGAATCCTCCCTGGAGTGACACAGAGATCTGGGAGCAGCAGAGACCTTAAATGCAGGATGTGGAAGCTGAAATATCCCAAAGCTCTGGGAATTCAGGGGAGCAGAGCTGTGAGCTGTGCTCAGTGCCTGCAGCACCCACAGCCCCCTCTCCTCCCACCACATGCAGGGCTCAACATGAACAGAAGTCTCTGCTAAGATCTCATTTTGACCAAGCACAACTGAAAATCAGATGTGAAGCTAAAGCCCCACACTCACCTGCATTCCTGGGACAAAACAGCTTCCACTGCAGGCCAGGGACTCAGTGAAATTCCAGATTTACAAATGCCCCTACACCCAGCAATGACCCAGCCCCTAGGGAATGACTTCTCTCATGCATAACACAGAAATAACATCCCCTCACCTCTGGGAAGCAGCTGATTAGATTGTCCCAAAATCAGTTTTCATCCTATTAACAGCAAAAGAAGGGGAAGCAGGAGGTCAGGGACCAGGAATTAAATACAGGGAAAACATGAGCTGGAAAACTTAAAGGAGAGAAAGGGAGGGAAATAAAATAAAATAATTAAATATAAATGCTCTTTTCTTGCCAAGGAGCAAAAGCAACAGGCAAAGGAGTTGCAGTGTTGGATGAGTTATGAGTAATTAGTAATACTGAGAGGTTGAGGTTGTTCTGCTCACTTTTTTTGCTGCTTCTCTTCTCATCATACAGAAGGAACTATGGATCACACAGCCATGCTTCCAACAGCTGGGAAAACAGACCTCTGAAAGGGTGAAAAAAAAAGGAGAAAAGTGACTTTTATCCTATCTAAGGCAGACTAAACATCCCCTCCCTCCTGGGATCTCTTATTGCTCCTTAGGTTAAGTTTCAATATTTCAGGTACATGGGGCAGTCCTGACCATCACATTGATGTTTATAAAAAATTCCATTATTTCCCAAGGACAGGATATTCCCCTTCCACAGGTCCTGTGTGACCCTTCCTGACAGTCAAATCCAGCAATAACAATTCCTTACTTGGCTCAGCATCACATTCAAAGGTTGGCTTGGGAATCCTTTGTTCCTTTCTGCTGTTTCTCTCTGTGGGTTGGGATCCTCTGTGGGACAATGGTTCCTTGGATTGGTTTTCCACAGCTGAGCTCCTCTCGTGTCCTTCCCAGTTTTCCTTTCCACAGATACTGCAGAGCACCATTTCAATGAATCATGCTTTCTTCTAATAAAATATTATTTGAGTCTGATGCCAAGGGCCAGATTTCCATAAAAGAGATTCAGAATGAGTAATAAGCACAGCAAAAATTCTTTTTATTCTTCTGTGTTTCCCTCCCCACTCTCATTTGCGGGGGTCAGAGGCTCCTTAGAAGACCATTTGTGTTAGAACTGATATTTTATATATTTAGTTTTGTTTAAGAGCTGTCTTTTCTGCTGGTCCATCAGCTATCCAGAGGTGTTTGCACCTCTCTGCTCCTGAGCAGGGCCATCAGGAGCCATTTTATTTTTGTTCCCCCCCTTTCTCTCCTTTAAATTTTCCAGCTCATGTTTTCCCTGTATTTAATTCCTGGTCCCTGACCTCCTGTTTCCCCTTCTTTTGCTGTTAATAGGATGAAAACTGATTTTGGGACAATCTAATCAGCTGCTTCCCAGAGGTGAGGGGATGTTATTTCTGTGTTATGCAGTATCAGCAAAATATCTCCTCTTCCTCTGACCTTTCTCACCCCAGTTCCTCCAGCCAGGAGCCAGGGGCAGCTGCCAAGGCTCAGCACAGAGAACCTCAGGGGAAAAATCTTCTCCCCAAGGGAAATCTCCTGCTTGTCCCTCTCAGCCTCTTGGCAAGGTGAGGACCCAGCAGGAAAGGGCTGAGCCAGGGTTTGGGACATTTACAAGGCAGAGCAGAGCTGAGCCAGCCCCCCTGGCAGCAGGGATGGAGCTGGAATGAGGATTTGGTTCCTGGCTGGGGATAACCCCTGCCCAAACTGCAGCAGAGGATGGGAGAGCAGAGAGCACAGCAACTCCAGCTTGTAAACTCACCCAGACTTTACTACAGGGATACACAGAGGAGTTGCTGGGCAGGACCCAGGTAACCACAGCTCCTCTGTCCTCTGCACAGAGGGCTCTTCTGCTTTGGGAATTGTTGCTAAACTGGCAACATCTCCAGCTCCTCAAGCTTTGATGTGTTGGTACCATGCCCTGAGCAGGGAACAACTGGGAATTGCCAGTGTAAAGTGATAGTAAAGGCTGTCCTCATGTTTCATTTAATAGGGTACATTCCTTTTTGTAATATTACTGAAAGTCCCTCAAATATGAGTGAAATAAAAACTGTTCTTTTACTTACTGCTAATAACAGCCAGTCGTGCTGTCCTTGAGAGCCACATATAAAAAGAGTCAAGAAATATTTTCAAATGGTAAAATACTGCACTATAAACGAGACTTCTGGAGATGTTACCTAAATTAGCCTCCTTCAAATGCCTTTGTGATATTTAATCATAATCATAAAAGTCAGAGTGCTTTTGCCTTTCCATCAGAAACCAGCCTTATATGTTTTGCTAGTCCCAGCTCCACACTGGCTGGGTGTCGTGGTGTATAATTTCATAGACACAAAGACACTTCACTACCATAGCTCTCATTATTAAACAATATATTTTAATTGTCACCACCTTTCTCATATAGACATGGGCCAAACCTGCCCTTATTGGCTTCAACTGAGCTCCACAAGGGATGGATTTGGCTCAATATATATAAAAATACAGCAAGTCAAGTAATAAAAAGAAATGTTTGGGTTTCTTTTTTTATAGCAGCCGGGTTTTTTTTTTTGCCATAAGAACACACATGCCTGGCCAGTAAAATCCCCTGATAAAGGACTGAAGTGTTTAAGACTTCATATGCAGAATAGGCCATGGTGTTTAATTACAATAGCAAAGATGCAATGCTGTAAAAGCCTTTCTTACCTGGAGAAGGGATCCGTGCTCTCCAGTGAACCTTAATTGCCCAGGACATGCTGAGTTTTCCCCTCTGGCAATGACCTCTAACACCAATAACTCTGCTGCTTCTTTTGACATCTGAATAGTTGAATATTGTTAATTTTTGCTCTAATTTCCTTATTTGGGTTACAGCTTTCCAGTGCTTTGCTTCTGATGCAAGTAGTGAGCATTAGAAGAGCTTAATTCCTGGGACATTCCTCTTCCTTTCTTCCCTTTTTCCCTGGAATTTTGCTCTCTCAGCCTGCTCTGGCACTCCTGCTCCCCATCCCCTCCCCACATACTTGGCTCCAGATGGAGATTTATGCATTTCCCCTCCTGTGATCCTTTCCTGCTCCACCAGCAAAGGTTTCAGCTCCATCCCCGGCCCAGAAGATGCAAATTTCTGCAGAATGAATTTACTCCAGACTTTAAAGGAAAAGGAAAAGCTTTACCTGGCTGCCAAGCACTCCCCAGTCATTGATTTCACAGCTCTCACACACAAACACAGGGCACAGCACAGCCACAATCCCCATCCAGCTGATATTATTGTGGGGAAACCAAATCTTTGTTATTTATTGAGTTAGATCAGATTTACAGCTCACCTTTCTGCTGAGCCTTTATTGATTCACAAGGAGAAGATTCCATTTTTACCTGGAGAAGGCAGCTCTTGCAGGGAGGGAGGAAGGCTGGGATCTGGACCATGATTTAGAACCATCACCTGCACCATCCTCCTCATCCTCACTCCTGCATCCTCCCCTTTTGATGGGGCCAATTTCCTGAGTGCATGTGCAAGCCTGTGGCTGCAGCCTGGAACAATCCTGCCTCAGTGCTTCCCTTCTCTTGTTGATCCTTTAATTTCCTCCAGCTGACTCCTGCAGGGGACTCACAGTTTTATGCTGCTCTTTTGGACTAATCATTTACAACTGACTTGAAAAAAAAAAACAACCAAATCCCTTCTCTGTTGCTACTGCTCCGTGGAAGGGTCACTAATTGGGATGTACTTCCAGCCAAAAGGCAAAACAGGCTTAAAGCAACTCAGCAACCTGAAAATTCTGCCCAAAGCTCTCTAAGCAGACCAGTTATTTAGGATTTTATTTAGGATTTTACTCCAAAAATTAGAGTTGCAATTCATAAAATTCCTCTGCAGTGCAGATTTTCACACTTAGAAAAGCCAGGTGAGCAGAAAATCAGATAAAACTGATTAATGGATGAAATCACAGTATAAAGATCTATTCTGATGGTTGGAGTGTTACACACAGGGCTCTTATCATGGGTATGGAAAATACAAAATCACAAAGTATCTGCAATTACAGGCCTGGAAGAAAGGCACAGGCTGGATTTAAAAACCTGTGCCTTAGGGGGAAATGTTACCTAACGACAAAACAGGAAATGAGATGAAATACAGAAGGGACATACATTAATTTCTCTGAATTATTGATGTTTGTGGTCTGTAAAATGGAGATCAAAACAGTCATTTTATTATGTAAGAAAACCAATATTCACTTAAGGATATTTAATATCAAAATGTATTAAATTCTAACTTAAAGCTGAGAATCTGATGCCCAACTCTTAGGCAACAGCCTTATTAATTTATCATGTTAATTATGATAAATAATTCCAAATACATTTTTATGCATGTATTTTATGATAAATACTTCCTTCCAAATACATTTTTAACAGTGTAGCTTTTCTGAGCTGTGCTAATAACAACCATCACAACAGACATGAATGATCAATTATTATAATTCCTTTTGTATTTCCATACATTACAGGTGAATTGAAGAATATTTTTATTGCATTAAAGGAATAATTTATACAACAGTTGGATGCATTTTACACACCAGCAACCACTACAGACTATTGCTAAACCTTTAAATGGATACAAGCACATTACCTGCAGGGAAAACCAGCCCACAGCAGAATTTCAAGCCCAGAAATTGGGTTTGCAGATATTTCTGGCTGTATTAGCCACACTCAGCCTGAAAATCAGCAAATTCAACCCTTCACATGCTCATGATAAAAACCTGAGATTCAATTTAAAAAATATTCTGGTATCCTAAACCAAGTGGATTCCAAGCTAGTTTAGGGGCAGGAAGGAGACTTTAGGGGGCAGAAAAGAGAATTTAGGGAGCAGAAAGGAGAATTTAGGGGCAGGAAGGAGATTTTAGAGGGAAGGAAGGAGACTTTAGGGGGCAGAAAGGAGAATTTAGGGGCAAGAAGGAGAATTTAGGGGCAGGAAGGAGATTTTAGAAGGAAGGAAGGAGACTTTAGGGGGCAGAAAGGAGACTTTAGGGGGCAGAAAGGAGACTTTGGGGGTAGGAAGGAGATTTTAGAGACAGAAAAGAGACTTCAGGGGGCAGAAAGGAGATTTTAGAATGAAGGAAAGATACTTTAGGGGCAGAAAATAGAATTTAGGGGGCAAGAAGGAGACTTTGGGAGCAGAAAGGAGACTTTAGGGGACAGAAAGGAGAATTTAAGGGGCAGGAAGGACACTTTAGGGCCATGAAGAAGACTTTAGGGGGCAGAAAGGAGACTTTAGGGGCAGAAAGGAGCCTTTGGGGCAGAGAGGATACTTCAGGGGCAGGAAGGAGGGGCTGGGAGGGCTGCAGGATGGCTCAGGGGCAGGAAGGAGGGGCTGGAAGGGCTGCAGGATGGCTCAGGGGCAGGAAGGAGGGGCTGGAAGGGCTGCAGGATGGCTCAGGGGCTGCCTGTGCAGGAGCAGCACGAGCGGGGCCGATTTATGCGCTGCTAATTCCTCCCTCAGACGATCAAGCCTTAGCCCGGTCTGATTTCAGCAGGAAAATCTCTGCACGGAGATCAACACAGCTCTCAGGCATAAGATCCTAATTATTTGAAAGGCATTTGTTTTCATAGCTTTTTTTTTTTAATGTGTGCAGGTCGATGGCATTTTAATGCCTTATTAAAAGGTTGTTTTACAGAGCCCGTCTGTTGGCCGGCGGTGCCCGTGGCTGTGCTTTGTGCTGCAGGATTTCACCTTCCACAGAAATATTTTCCAAATTCCCTGTAAAAAAGGGGCTGGATATTTCCTAAGACAAATAGTGGGAGGTTTTTTACCTGCTCTGGTTTGGTGTTGATAGGGGAGATAGGACATGGATGTGTGAGTGTCTCTCTGTTTATGGCCTGCTTGCAAAAAAGGGTTTGTGTTTATTAAAGGATATTCTTGGGCCCAATTTTATAGGGCTTTTTTAGTTACATAAACAAATGGAAATGTTTTCATTTCTTTAATTCAGTTGAAATCACAGCAAGACAAAACATGCCAGTGCTCCCCTGCCATGTTTTCAGCCCAGACTTTGCCATGTGGGGTCTCTAAATGGACAAGAAATTCAAAAATGAGGCAATTCAAGCTTGGAATAAAATGGAATCGATGAGAAGGTTTTATATTAAATTACTTTGAAGGGCATGTAAGGTAAACAAACATTCAAATGTGAAAAGGAAGATAAAAACACATTTACCAGCACTCAGGAAATCCCAGTGAAATATTTATTTTAAGCATGTGGTGAAGCCTTTGCTTTGTTGCAGTCAAATGGCAGAGCCCCCATCGAGTTCAGAATTTGTACCCAGGTACCTCCTTCCCACCCCTCACACACAAATATTGTGCTGAACACCAGCTTGGTTGGGGTTAAATAATTAAATAAATAATTTTATTTATAAAATTATAAATAATTAAAGTCCTTTACTTATCTGTCTTATTAATCCTGATGAACACACAGCACGGATCAGCAAAACTCTTCTAAGATAAAATAGAATCTAAATTGTCTGGTTTCAGTTCTGGAGGGTTCTGTAGCAGCAAGCAATAATGAACAGATGAGGGAAGCAGCCAGACCTACAAAAGAAATAGTATTTTAAAAGGACTGTACTTAGAGGGGGAGAAAAAAGGGTTTGCCTTTGTACATAAAGAGCTCTATTCATTAAAAGAAGTTTTTACAAATGTGGTTATTTCAAATAGTCGAAAAGTGTGAAATACACTTAAAATGAGTAAAATTTGTGGGTTTTCCTATGGGTTAAATATGTGCCATACTAATAAAGCTCTCCTCACACCTCTTCCTACCTCAGAGTCTTTGGCCTCATTCTGCAAGAGGTTTTGAATTGAGGGAGCTCAGCACTCCCCTGGAAGGGACCATTAGCCCTGCAAGATGTAAAGATTGAAAGGGATCCTGAAAAATCTGAGAGCTGAATCCTGAAAAATCTGTGAGCTGGATCCTGAAAAATCTGAGAGCTGGATCCTGAAAATCTGAGAGCTGGATCCTGAAAAATCTGAGAGCTGGATCCTGAAAAATCTGAGAGCTGGATCCTGAAAAATCTGAGAGCTGGATCCTGAAAAATCTGAGAGCTGAATCCTGAAAAATCTGTGAGCTGGACACTGAAAATCTGAGAGCTGGATCCTGAAAAATCTGAGAGCTGGACACTGAAAAATCTGAGAGCTGGATCCTGAAAAATCTGAGAGCTGGACACTGAAAATCTGAGAGCTGGACACTGAAAATCTGAGAGCTGGACACTGAGAGGCCCAGAGCAGTGACCACGACACAGGGTGAGCTCCATGAGAGCTGCTCCAGGAGCAAAGGAGAAATCACAACAGAGACCAAAATCAGAAACCTCCAGCAACCTCAAACCTTCCTCCAGGCAGCCCCAGCAGGTCAAATTTAAACCAAAAATTGTCTGGATTCCGTGTAGGTGCTCAGACCTTGGTGACTGCAGAGCCCAAGCCCCTCTTCAGCACATAAATATATATATATATACACATATAAATGTGGGGTGGGTGATTCAGAGACCCCAGCACCAGGCACAGCTCCCTCCTGAGCCTATTTAATGCCAATGCTGCTTTCTGCAGGAGGCTCTCCCACATCCCCTGCTCTCCTTCCCATTCCTGTTTTTAAAATGTATTAAAACCCACATCAGCAGCTTATCCATGAAAACACAGCCCTGCCTCAGGTTTCATGGAAGTGTCCCTGTGCTGCAGGTCAGCATTTCTGGATAACCCAGAGGAACCCAGCAGGACCACGGATTTACACAGAGCTTGTTCAACAGAGGGTTTATAAAGTGATGAAAATCTTTACAGGACTCATTTTCCAGTGTTTCACCCTTCCCTACTGCTGGAATGAAGCTTCCAACAGCTTTAAAACAAAGTTGTTAAAATCTGATCATTTTTAAGTACCCAATTTCCAAGCTTTTGTCCTTGCAGTTTTCAGCCACCAGAGATGTGCAGAATTGAGATGTTATGTTATGTTATGTTATGTTGTGTTATGTTATGTTATGTTATGTTATGTTATGTTTAACATAAATGTGTTTCAACCCATCTCCCCTCAGTCCTGTGACTCTGGTATCTGCTGCTGCTCATGTCAGGGAGACACCTGAAATGTAACACGACATCTCCAGGGTGGTTTAGGGACAGAAAAATCAGACATTTTGGAGAGCATGGCTTAGAGACAAAAATTTAAAAGCTGAATCTCTGCTGTAGCAAATTCCCCTCAAATTTTCATAGCACTTGGTTTAATGTAGCAAGAAAATTATCAGTCCAATACTCAGTTCACATGCACTGACCCAAGGAATCCTAATGATATTTTATGTATTAATAGGGATAAAACCACTCATGTTCCAGCCACATGGTATTGTAAGAGCCCCTCACAAAGGTACAGATTTCCTTTGCTTCATCCAGCACTAGAGATGGAGAATTCAATAGCAGAATAATCTTCTTGAACACTAACAAATGAATAAATTTCAATTTATTGTGTGTTTTTGTGTCAGGAGAGACCAATGGATGACAGAGCCATGTGTTTCCTCAACATAATTGTTCTGTTTAACAAACAGAGTCCACAGCAGGAGTCCAGACCAGGAGCTGATCTCTGCTCCAAATCCCTGTCCCAAAGGACACAGAATTCCAGGAGAGCCACTGGACAGCTGGACACCAACCCTGGGGTCCCAGGTGACTTTTCCTGATGTTCTGGGATGTTCTGGGATGGGATGGAGAGTTGGACACCAACCCTGGGGTTCCAAGGTGACTTTTCCTGATGTTCTGGGATGGGCCAATGTTGGGTGAACTCCAGAGCTGCTCTGTGGATGAAGCTGAGCCTGTCTCACCCCATGGAATTCCCATTTTTTCCACATCCTTCAGAGTTCCTTCAGCCTGCCAAAGGCACCACGGTGAAACCTTCTCTGCATTTCACCCCTGTCAGACGTTCTTGGAGCACATTGTGAGTTTTTCTCCTGAGAACAGAACATTTTGCTGTAATAATTTTCCCAGTGCTTTGATTCCCAGTCAGTGCTGCCCCCGTGCAGGGAGTGTTGGATCTGTGTCCAGCCTGGAAGGTGTTTGGGACGTGGGGAGGTGAAAATGGGAGCAGTTACAAGAGGTTTTGTTAAAAAACATTTTTGAGAATGTTAAATCACGCTGTGCCAGCCACTGAAATGGTCTCCTTCTCACCAAACTCACACAGTGGTGTTACAATATTAATAAAACCACAAAAAATCTGCCTGAAATAGTAGCAGCAATCCTTAAAAAAATCCTTAAAAACCCCTTCACCTGAGTGGCACTGCCTGGGAGCTGCCCAGGATGGCCCTGCCTCTCCTGTGTCCTTTTGTCTGTGAATCCATTCCCTGGCTGGCCCTGTGCTCACAATTAATCACTTCTGCTCCCAGCAACTCCCTTGCCTGTGGCACTGATGTTCCTGACAGCTTTCAGAGTGTGACAGACCATTTGTAAATACATCAGTTCACACCTCGGTGTTGTACTTGGTACCAAGATACCATCTGGACTAATCTGACCCAGGCAGGCTGCAGCTCCTTCCCATCCTCAGAAGGCAGCAGGTGCTGGGCCAAAATTCATCTTTTAAAGCTGCACCAGGCCTTGTCCTGCTCTGCAAGCTGCTCCCTCCCCTTTTTCCTGTAGCTTGGCTCTGCAGGATCCACTCCAGCCACCATTTGACTTTAATCAGAACTGTGAGTGAGGTCCAAAAATGGTTGAAAGCTCATTTATCCATCCCAGTTCACTCCCTCGATGCCCAGTAGCACTTTCTGCCAGTGAGGTGCTGGGAATGGCTTGGTTTCCCTCAGAATCCATCTGTGGTGCACCACTGTGTGCAGCCTGTGTGTTCATTGGATCCACAGAACTGATTTTTAACTGGGAAAAACTTCTGGGAATCCAAACAGTGCCCTGGAACCGGGATTGTGGCACAGCTGTGGTGCTGCTCACACAGGTACCAGCAGTGATGGCTCCTCTAAATTCAGCAGAGTCTTGGAGGCTCTGTGGATCCTGCAGGTATTTCCTGGACCTTTAGGACTTGTAGTGACCTCCAAGCTGTTGTATTTTCAAAGTTTCATTAGTTGTGAAAGCTGGAGCACAGCCAGAGTCAGTACACCCACTACAGCATCACATGCTGCAGGGCAATCACTTGAAATCTTGCAGCTCTGCATTGAAAGGAATTCAGAATTTAAATTACTCAGTGCAAGAGAAAAAACATCCTTTCCTTGAGATCCAGCAGCAAAGGTTTCTGCAAATGCTTGGCCCTTAAAATACGATTTCCACCACTTTAACCTCTGCTTTGATACTGCCACAAGGAGCTGCTGTAGGAGTTGCCTGCTGCACTGGGAAAATCTCCTCACTCCAAATCAGTTATCTGCAAATTCTGTGCTTCATCTGAGCCACATAATTAAAGAAAATTTCCAGGGATTTCACTGGTAAGACAACACTTCCAGCTTGTATTACTCTATTACCAGGCATAACGATCTCCAAATCCTTCCATAGCCTATCCATCATTGCAGTTCCATTTCTTGCTCAGAGAGGATGACTTTTCTAAATCAACTTCCCTGCCTTTGCAAAGCCCTGTGTCTGCCAGCAGTCACTCTGCCTGCCTGAGCCAAATTTATCCTTTTTCAGCCCACCTTGTCCAATAACTGCAGGCTGAGCAAGGGGACTTTATTCCATTCATTTCCCAGATCCCAATGTACATTCAGCAAGTAAACTGACCAAATCTAGAGAAAAGCTTTGAGCTTTATCCTCATTCCTCTGGAGCTCAGCACTTTCAGCTTCATGTCCTCACATTCCCTGAACTGATTGAAGAACATTCCCCAGACATTTCTGAGGCTCTGTCCTGGCCAGCCTCAGAACAGCTTTTATGGCCAATTTTTTCATAAGTCTAATATTAAACTGAACTTTATTCAGTACTTCCTTTATTTTTTTCCCAGCTGCCAATTTTCCTCGTTTTACAAACGAAGATTATCGCTTTTCCTAATTGTGCAGTAAGGCCAGGGATCACATTAGGATTGCCCCTTTTCATCATTCATTTTCCAAACAGGGCTTGAGTTGCAGGATTTGGCTGCCAGGAGCTCCAGTTTCTGCCCACCTTTCCAGTCATTCACAGGGCTGGGATTTGAAAGGACCAGTCTGCTCCTCCTCAAGCCCAGAGCTCACGTGGAGAGGTTTTGTTACTTTGTAAGTTGATCTGAAATATCCCATCAGAATTATTCTTAAATTACAAGTTTGTTTTTCATCCTGATTTCTCATCTCATGAAGATCACTGGCTGACAATCATTTGTTGCACTGTGGGCTTCAAGGGTGACCTAAGATTCTTTGATTTGGTTCCAAAATGAATATTTTAGCTTGTATCTTCATCTGCCCCAGACTTTCCTGCTTTCTGCCATTTTCTGGGAAGCTCTCTGGGCAGTCAGACCTGTCAGTTCAGCCTCAGGGGTCTGGATCCAGCCTTCCCACCTGGCCTGGGAATTCTCTGGATGTCCCCAGAACTTTCTTTCTTATCACAAATCTCAGTCCTTCCACAAAGGGCTTCCAGATGTTGCAGATTCTTGTTGCAATTACATCTGGCCACCTTTGATTTCTGAGTGTGTCCTGCAGAAAACAAGGGACTTGAGGAAAAAAAAAAAAGAAAAAAAAGAAAAAAGAAGCAACAACTTCTCAGATACTGGTGTTTAAAAACACTGTCTGGATGTTCTGAATTAATATTGTGTTAGAAGAAGCCAAATGGCTGCGTGCCAGGGCTCAACCCAAGGTGTATTTTTATGGCAAAGCTATAAACCCACAAAATAAGTGGTTTATAATGGAAATTCTGACACACTTTTAATATTAAGAGCAGCAATGTACTGCTTGTGGCAAGTAAGAATTTGACAGCTGCAGTACTCACCTGTCAGCTGCAGAGCCTGAACAATCCATCCTGAAGGGAGGATCCTCCTTTGTCTCATCCTGCTCCAGCTTTGGGGACAGATGGCTCCAGCCATTCACCCTGCAGCCCTTCCAACCCCTTTTTCTGGCTGATCCCAGGGAAAAGCAACCCCTGGGATTCCCAGAGCTCTGCATGTGCTGGAGCTCAGCCTTGGCTCCAGCAGAGCAGCTTTCAGCAGCTGGGAGAGGGGAGGGTTCCTGTGCCACTGCTCCTCCTGAGGGGCACAGGGAGGCAGAGCCAGGGACTGAGCTGGCAACAAAACCAAAAATCCTCCCTGGAAATCTGGG
This sequence comes from Cisticola juncidis, assembly GCA_013400215.1. Classification (NCBI taxonomy): domain Eukaryota; kingdom Metazoa; phylum Chordata; class Aves; order Passeriformes; family Cisticolidae; genus Cisticola; species Cisticola juncidis. Next base: position 821,281 of record VXBR01007040.1, on the reverse strand, counting down.
GACACCAGAGCTGTGGATCAATCCTGGGGCAATGTTTAGGGTATTCTGTCAGTTTATACAGGCAGAAGGGTCATTGACAGGCTGGGAGAGTGATAATAATAGAAAATATTGGCGACAGTGAAATGAATTTCATAAGGCTGAAATATCACAGAAATAATACTATACCTAAAGCAGCTTAATTTGGGAAAAGACAAGGGACAGTTTTACTCCCAGGAATATTCTAAGTGCTCACCTACATTAATAATCAATAAACCTTTTACAACATATAAATACATAAAGGGAAAGCAGGAGGGAGAATCAGAACTATTCAATTGACAATATCCAATACACTGGTGTGTGCTGGCTCTGGCTCTGATCTGTCTCTATGCCATGTATTAAAGCTGAGATTTCCAAACAGAATTCGTGGGGTTCTGGATGTTTTGCCATCCCAAACATCTTGATTTGAAGTCATGTTCTTCAGGAAAGCCCAGAAAGGAAGGAGTCAAGGTCTGGTTGCCAGAATGGAAGCAGAGACCTGTGTACACACACTTATATACACAGCTTGAACTTATTTCATGCTGCACACAGCAGTGCAGAGAACAGGCTGTGAGGCAAAGAGAAGGAAACCTAAACAGCTGACAAATAAACACAGAGTGATGGATTCAGCTCCCCAAGCAGCATGAATGTCTTCCCTGCTATAAATCAACTTCTGCCCCTCCTAATGCACGGATTAACTACAGCAGCAAAGAACAATGCAGAAGCCCTTTTAAATAAAACGAAGAGAAAATGAAAACCAAATCGCACATTACTTAAAAATAATCAGTCTGGAGATGAATTAAAACATTTGAGAGTCTGAAGCAGAATTCAGACCTTTGTTTGCAGCATGTTCAATTAACCCCTATGAAAATTAACAGATTTGATCAATGTTCTGGAGAGTGCACTGGATCCAGAGAAGCAGAGCCAGGGGCTGCCTACAGTCTTTAGGAGATTCCAAGAGCTTAAAGACATCAGCAATTTTTACCTGCATCTTGAGGATGTTACTCATAAATATACACTGGCTTAGAAATGAACACTTTAGTTTAGAAATTTAGTTAGAAATTAACTTATTTTAACCCATAAAGTGAGCTTGGGTGCTCTGGTGTGCTGAGAACAGCATCAATGTATCTGGCACAAGATTTTTCTTTGATTTTTCTGAGATCAGGCTTCGCTTTATGATAACTTTAATATATTTCTTGGTGATTACTGGTTAATTTTTAAATATAAATGAATACTAGTTGGTTTAATCTCCATTTGGATGCTGTTAGAAGGGAGCCCCAGCGTGGGTGCAAGCCCAGCTGTGCCCTGCAAACGAGGAAAAGGAAAGGGATTGACAGCAGCTCTTGTTGCTCCCCAGCCCAGCTCTGCAGGTCTCCAGCAGCCACAGTGCTTTCCTTGGACCAGCTCCCCTCCTTTTATTAGCTCCTAGCTGCTTTTCTGGGGAGGAAAATCAATGGAAACTGGATTTCTCCAAATATTTGTTTTGGTGTAAAACAAAGATAGCCCAAGAAAAGTACTTCAGGCAGAAATCTCATGACTGAAAAATTAGACTGGTAAGATTTTAAGATCAAGTTAAAAGTTATGGGTTTTCTTGGGTTTACTTTCTTTGGAAGCAACAAAATCCTGCAAACTCTTTTTGGTACAACAATGCTTAGGACCTATGAGGGTCTCAGCATCACTTTCTGGGGTGATGTAAATCAGGAGAATTTTCATAAATTATTTTAATTATTAGATTTCAAGACAGATTCCCAGCATCCACCCCTGAGCTGGAAAAGGTTTAACAGCTCAGACCCCTACAAAGAGCTCCAATACTCCCTCCATGGCATGGGAGCAGGATATGGAAAAACTCTGTGCCATAGGAGCTCTTTTTTGTTCCAGGGGGAAATAAAGGGATGGAAGCCCTGGGTACAAACCCAGCCCTGAGCAGGGGGTGCAGCTCAGGGAGCTGCTCTGGGAATTTGGGAATTCCCTTTGTGGCAGCGCTGTGCAGACCCCTCTCACCTGGGCACTGCAGAGGGAAAATCCAGAACTCTGTGTCCCACAGGGCCTGGAGGGAGCTGAGAAACCCCAAAAGCCCTGAGCCCAAGGTGGGTTTGTTCCTTAGCCCTGCCAGGACCTGGGGGAGCCGGGCTGTGTGCAGGGCTGCATCACAACCAGGCTGGAGCTGCTGCAGCTCTGCAGGACCAGCCTTGGCCCCAAACCCCAGCCTGGGGACAAGGTCACCAGGCCTTTTTTTCCTTCCAAAGGCACAAAATGAGGCTTTGTGGAGCCCTCATTCCCTCTGCAGCCAGGGGAGAACCCCCAGGGGAGCCGGGCTGTGCCCAGGGCTGCATCGTGGCCGGGCTGGAGCTGCTGCAGCTCTGCAGGACCAGCCTTGCCCCAAACCCCACCCTAGCCCAGGGACAAGGTCACCAGGCCTTATTTTCCTTCCAAAGGCACAAAATGAGGCTTTGTGGAGCCCTCATTCCCTGTCTGCAGCCAGGGAAGAACCCCCAACATTCCCAGGCTTGCCCAAAACACGGGAGGTCCTTCCCTGGGAGCAGAGGACAGGCCCAGGAATAATTGTGAAAATAAATACTGCAAAACTTGGCTCTCTTTCTTCACCTCCCCAAAAAGGAACACTTAAATCCATAACCCCAAGTTTTATAAATTATTTCTCCTCTGCAAGAGTTAAGCAGCATTTCTTTGATCTTTGTATATGAAATGTTTCAACTTTCGGGGTAATCACAGTCAATGTCCATTCTCATTTTAAAGTACAATTTGTGGTTTCAGTATTTACAAGGTTATTTTGATGAAACACAAAAAATATAATTCATTCTATATTGTTTATGTCTGGTTTGAAGTCCCAGATGTTACAAATTGAAGTTCAGATATTCAGATTTTTCTCATCTTCTGGAATTTTAAACTGTACCAATATGGGACAAAATTTTTGCCTTCCCTGACTGATCTGTTGATTTCAGGTTTCTACCTGACAGCAGAAGACAGAAATTGGCTAAAAGTAAATTCTGTATCATATCAAGGATTATTTTGCTCACAGGATTATTATCCTGTAAGTCTGTATAGTATAAACCACATAGCAAAAGAATATTTATACATTAATTATTTCCATACAAACCTGATTTTTCCTATCAGTGTCATATTATTGTACCACATACATGGGGCTGTCTGAAAAGCTGAAACCTGTGGCACAATTTGGGAGAAACCACTTGGAGCATGGATTAATGGAAATTAAAGAGCTGGAGGATGTTCATGGACTCTAAGACCAAGCACAGCAACAATTTAAACAAGGATCAATACAAATAAAAGTTTATATTGACAGAAATACTCCCTAATATAACATATGCCATTTGACATGTAGTAATAAAAACCCCCCCAAAAAAAACCCCCAAAAAAGACAAAAAAAACCCAAACAAACAAACAAACAAAAAAAACCCACCAAAAACCCCCCAAACAAACAAACAAACAAAAAACCAAAAAAAAACCCAAAACAAACCCCAAAACAACAAAAACAAAAACTCCCAAAAAAAGAAGGAAAAAAATTTGATTGGCTCAACCCTATAAACAATGGGAGCACCTACAACATTCTCATGTTTTCCTGTGTTATTTGTGATTGTTTTTATAAGATTGGATAAATGGTACTGCCTTTATTTTCCTTAGGGGGAACATCTCAATTTGAAAGGCCAAGCTCTGCAACACCCTCATGCAAACAAGGGCTGGCCAAGGAGAGAGCAGTGTCTTTTTGGGAATGATTTCACTGCATCCCATCCAAAATAAAACTGGTATGAGAAAATGGAGAATTCCTTCAGTGTTTTATTTGCAGCAGCATTCATCTCACCCATTTTGGACAGCCAGAAATGCAGGAGAGCATCTGCAGAGCCCAGAAAGGAGAACAGCTCGGAGAAAATGAATTTTCCCCAAGAGGCACCAACAAAATTAGAAATAGGTGGCAAAGATAAAGCCAATTAAACGCTTATAAAACCCAGCCCCATCCTATCTCTGCTCCTTCCCGACAGAGTTTCCCATCTGGGATTTATCCTGGGGATGCTCCTGGCAGGTTCAAGGTCCCCGTTTCACACCGAGGAAGGGCTGAGCCCCGGGAATGCGGGGCTGGCTTTCCCAGGGATGCACTAATGTGTCAGACTTGTAAAAGAGCTCTTAGTGCCGCTGCTCCATTTAGAGAAGGACGGAAACTCACTTTAAATACTTAAGGCTTTAATATCTAGTCCATTACTCTGCAGAAAGGTCTTGTAAAGAGTCAATTATGGGATACTTCTGATTCGATCCACATGCAAGGGAAATCCGCTCCTTTGCCTTTAAACCTCGGGACTAAGTGTCCTGTTTAAATAATTAGTGACACTTTTTCTTTGATCAAATTGATTCACATTGTTATTCTTTTATGTTAATTTAAAGCTTAATCCATGTAAAATCCAAGACAGATCTTAATCCATCATTCAGAGGGCTTTTACAAAAAGGCACCGTCGTGAGATTGTCCAGAAAACACGACAGGTTAAAGACAGTAGTGAACCAAATTGAAGTAAAATGGGAAAATGCCCTTTTTTCTTCTTTTTTTTGGCCTTCTAAAAACCTGTGAATGACCAACCCAGTTAATAGCAGTAGCAGGGTAACAATTTGGAAATAATTGTGAGTGGAGACACAAAGCTGGCAGCTGCTCTAGCACAAACCCTGCATGTTTAATAATGAAGCCAAAACCTGGGCGTCTCCTGCTATTAAAAATGTGTTAATAATGGAAAATATTTTAAAATAAACTGCAGTTACTTTTACTTATATTCTTGTTTTCTCCTCAAAGCTTAGTTGCCCAGGTTACAGGGAAGTTACCAGCAACAAAGTTGGAATGGTTTTCAGACAGAGCTTGTTAAGGTGCTCAGCCAGCAGAGAATGTAGAAGAAAAAACACTCAATATTTATAATTTCCATATTTTGGTAAGATTTCTATAAATCTACAAATGAGAGGTTGATAATACAGTTACCTCTATAAGTGCATAAAGATTTAAGTTTTGCCCAAGTCCATAAATTCAAGAGGCCTTGCCAAATCTTTACTTGCTGTACACATTCAAAAATCAAAATTAATATCTCAAAGCTGAGGTAAAATTTGTTACAATCTTACTGAAAAGTGACCTGATAATTTCTGAATATCAGTTATATTCTAACCAGAACATTTCAGATGTTTCTGTGTTTTCTGACAATAATTAAAGACTTATGTTTCTAGACAGCAGCACTGTTGCTAAATGACAGATGAGGCACGAGAAATACTTTGCTAAAATACTGCTGGATGTGTCTTCAAAATAATCCACAGAGGATTTAAACCCTCCAAGAGTCTTTAAAAATATTACTGCAACACTGCAGAGGAAATAACATCAGCAAATATTCCACAATAATAATAATAATTTTAAAAAAAAATCAAGGCAAACAAGATGACTGTTTTGTTTATCTCCATGACAAAATCATTGGGTAAAATGATTTCCTAGAGTGACTAATGGAAGGTAATTGCTGCAAAATTCCCACTTGGGGATGAACAGCTGGGTCTGGAGGACCTCTGCTGTCCAGGGACTGTACAGCCACACACTCCCAAAACCAGCCTGGCCTTCAGCAATTCCTGAGGCTGTACAAGCACTGGGAAATCGTCAAAATTAATTCATTTAGCTTAATGAAGTCAGCACTTCTGTAAAAGAGTGTCTCGGCTGTTTATCAGTTATAAGGTTAGAGACTCTGTGAGAATTTCCACAGGAATATTTTGATTCACCTGCTTAAATATGTACAGTGGTGATAAAACTTGGGGGTTTGGGGATATTTTCCTTTCCCAGTTTCAAATAGAGTGGAGTGAAAAGCAATTTACAGGTGACACTGGGGACACCAAAGCACTGAAAATCCAGCAGATCCAGTGTGGTCACACCAGACACAGCAGCTCCAGCCTGGTGGATCCAGCTGGAGACAAAACCTGCACAGGAAAAAATCTCCATCTTCTGGGAGAAATCAAAATACACAAGAGCTGGAGACAACGGGATGAGCCCCAGGGCAACTCAAACGGCACAAAACCATTGGGGTCCATCCCCCACTGACTGCCACAGGCACAAGTCCCTCTCGTGGACAAGAGAAATGTAAAAGTTTTGGCTGCAAATGTCAACAAGAAAAAGAATGCCTTGCTATTAAAGCATTTTAGGGAGCATGAGCAAGGTAAGGGTTTTATTCTGCACTTGAATCCTTGGAGAGATCCCCCTGTCTGTAACATGCTGAGCCCTGGGCACGCAGAGTTCATACACAATCGACAGACTTATAAAAGCAGCTGGGGTAGAGTCTAATCTTGGTTAAGCTACTAATTTTCCTTTATTAAGGACTAGATTTTATTTTTCAGCAAAAGCTGGCCAGCAGAATGCTGAATGCCACGTGAAGGGAGGCTGCTCCATTCCCTCCCTCTGTGTCCTGCCCTTGACAAGTATTCTCCTTTTAGAGGTATTAAATCTTGGCAACATCCACCGCACTTCCCACTTAAGCTGAAGTAAGTACATGTACAGAAGGGCTCTGTCAACATATCTGGAAAGATGTTTGGATTAACTAACAAAACCTATTTCAAATCTCAGATAATAAAATGTCCTCCTAAATCCTAATTGCAACTTTCATCTTGTGTCTTAGGGCCGGGCAGCAGCTGATGTGCCGATACAGATCAAGTGTTTAGTTTGATAAATGCGGCTTACGGGGGTCTTGGTATTGCTGACTGACAGAGTAGCTGAATAGGATCCAGCCTCCTAAAGGTGATTATCTGCCTAAAGAAGGAAGAAGATGAGCACAGGACAACCTTGTTTGTCATTTTGTGCACTTAATCAGACAAAGCTCATAATGCTAAGAGCTTCTCTATACTATCAAAAATAAAACACAAGCAGCTTTCAAATAAATTACACCACCATTTTACAGAGGGGGAAATCCATCAGCATGCATGGAGAATTATCTTTTGGTTGCTGTTTTCCAGCAGAAAAACTCATAACTGGAACATTAAATCATATTCCCAGAGACTTTTCCTTGCACTGCTGGGGTTGGGGTGAGTTGCAGCCAAACCTCATTATACAAGAAACAAAAAACAGATTTTTTTTTTTGTTTTGAACAAGATATCCAGGCAGAGTCACTAGTTAGATAACAAGATCTGCCCTTTAGGTTAAATTGCTGTCTAAAAGAAATAGAAATATAACATTCATTCCAGGAAAATTTCCTGTACTGAGATAACACCAGCAGTATGTGGGCATTGCTTTGGCTTTGAGTCTGCACAAAAAATACTAATAATAATAATAATAATAATAATAATAATAATAATAATAATAATAATAAATGCAAGAATAAAGCAATTCTAGTGTAACCTGGCAGAGGGGGGATTTCTCACTTATGGATTTAATTTACACAGCATTATGTTAAAAGCAGGTCAGTGAGCAGTGTCCTGTTACACCTTCCTTTCAGTTTGTTTTATATGACAAAGAAAAGAACAATTCATTTTCATGAAGGTCTCTTGACTTTCAAAAGGGAAAATCCGAGAAGGGAAAAAAAGAAAATTTACTCCTGGTTTTGCTTTAAGGTTAATAAAATTGCACAGCTCTGTCATCAATTTCCATATGATAAAATATCCATGATATTTACTTCACATTTCTTAAAAAAAATTAAATTAAATTTTGTTAAATACTACTATAAATACAAATATGCTGTTAAAAGTAGACTTACTCAAACTACATACAAATAAAGAGCATTTTCAGTGGGAAGTTCTCCACCATTTAAATGACAAAACAAAACCTCCAAACTGAAGAAGTAATAAAGGCTCCTAAGGAACACAACTTAATATAGTGTTGAAAAAATTATAGGAATCAAAATCTCCATTGAACTGAAATTCCACATTTTGAATTGCCAATGACTGGTTACTGGCAGCTGATGGCAACTCATGTTATTCTCATTTTTATCACAATTTAATTCCTAATTACTGAATTCCTATTTCATACTGAAATACCAAGTCTGCACTTGCATACAGCAAATATCTATAATTATAAAAATGCTTCATACAGCAAATATTTAAGCAGCCTAAATTCTGAAGTGAAGGGCTTTTCCTATAAAGGATGTGAGCAGGCTCAGTGACAGGAGCACTCACACTGTGCCAGGGCCAGCCTGACACTGAGAATTGCATTTTTTAATCACTGATATCACAATAAACACATTCCAGTTCCCACTCACAACATTTTCCAACTCATTATTTCCAATATCCAGATTTATTCCTAACCATTTCATAGCTGAAAGGTTTTGATTCTCCCCTCTGTCACTCCAAACAATTTCCAAGTGTCCTGTGGTCACACCTAATTCTCCATCTAAATCATTAGGAGGATAAAGTTGTTATACTTGTAATGGTATTTGTCCTACTTTGAACGTTACCAAACTGTTTTCTCTAATCCTTTAGGAAACACCATAATGAGGCTCATCTAATGCCTTCCACTGGTTAGGAAGGCAAACTCAAAGATTTAGCTCCTCAGTCTGTCTCTAAATCTTCTAAGTGAAAGATGATTTACAGTTAAGCTATGAAAAATGTGACCACTCTCAAGTCTGGAAAGTCTCAATCTGATTGCAGGGAACTTCAATCCCGAGCAGAGATTGAGTCTCCCTGGCTGGGGACTGCCTGACTTAGGGCATCAGCAGCTGGTGTGAAACATTCATTAACTTATAAAAGCTTTATAGACTTGTCTGAGCTTCTATTAGGGAAAAAATGGGCAGATTTTGCACTGAAAACACTGATCTGAAAGGTGAAGTTACAGCTCCTGTGCTGGAGATCGAAACGAAACGTTTCTCTGTTCCATTTTCAAAAATGTTATAAAATCAAACAGAACAGAAATTGTTATTGTGAGAAAAAACAGATTCATCTCAATACATCAGGACAAACATTTAGAACAATTCAAAGAGAAAGTGGGGTGGTTCTTGCTATGATGAAGCCAAATCCCCTCCTTTGGGAACTGAATCCAAAGGGTCTGAAGGACAAAAGGACAGGACTGACCTTAGAGAATCCATAAAACATTTATAAAGGCTACATTTTGTTTAGGATTTAAAGCAAAGATTTAATAACTAATTTCACAGTGAGCAAATCAGGATGTGAGAAGGGGACCTGTGCAGTTCAATTAAAATATAAATTTATTTGTTGTTTGTCTCTTGCCTTGTCCCAGACCCTCCATCACACCCACCCCAAGCTCCATCCCCTGTTAGCTGGGGCTGTACTCAGCATTCCCAACCAGGCTGGAATTTACAATTCAGCTCTGCCCAGTTAAAACAGCACCAGCTGATCCAAATTAATAAAACTCAACTCTCCAATAAACCAGCAGAAGCTGTTTTGTTAAAGGGAAATTTTCATTTCACAATTAACCCCTGTGCAGGGCAAAAAAGACAAACCTGAACCTGCAGCCATCTCAAAGGACCAGAACTGAAAAGCTGAATTTAATATATTAAGGCCAATATTGACTAAAATATGCATTTAAAGAAATGGTTTCAAATATCTGATAAATATATAAAAGCTTTGAAGTAAAACAGCCTAGGGAATATGCAAATGACATCTCTGAAAGCAAATTTGGGGTTGATCCTAAAACCCACTCCTAATTAGAGTCAAAGAGGACTATTTCCTTGCAAAAATATTCTTCTGTCTTAAAGTTCTGTGCACTGGGCAGGAATTTTATTACCACTTTGATGGCCTAACAATAATCACCTCGGTGTTGGAGCAGCTCTGCTCAGCCTGACACCACTGAGCAGAATGGAAATCTCTGCTCCCCTCCTCACCCAGAATTATGAAATGGCTGGGAAGAAAAGCAGAGCCTCAGAAAGGAAACTTTAAAATGGTTTAGAACAGAGGTAAATGCACATCCAATGTATTTATTTGTAAAATCATTTGGAATAGGCACAAGCTCCTCATACGGAAATGAAAATGAAAGCAAAGATGGAAGTGTCTAAGTTCAGTGCCCATTTTTCCTTCCTCCTAAGAACAGAAATGTGGGACAGGAACAGTTTCCAGGGCTGTCCAAAGAACCAAGCCTTGTGCAGGGCTGAGTGGGCTCAGTTTGAGCAGCACCTGCTGGAATATTTCAGTTCATCTTTCCTTGGGGAATGAGAGTTTGGGGCTGCAGTTTCCTGCTAGGACAGCACTGCAGAGGTGATTTGAAAAGGTTATTTCAGTATTTTCAGTGAGCAGTGTTTGACTCTGGGCTTTTGTCTGTTCTTCTGTGCTGATCCAAAGGAGTTTTTTGCCACTTGCTATTCAGAGAAGCTGTGAGAAATTTAATTTAACTAAAGATCAAATCCAAGCACCTCCTGTGGCACTGGGTGTGCCCAGGACTGGCAGCTCCTCACTACTATTATTATTATTTATCATTGCTTTAGCACACTGATAGAATAAATTCTGAAGAAATCAGCCCCAGAAACCCCTCCAGTGCTCGGGGTGCTTTAAAGTCTGTTTTTATTTCTCAGCCCAGGCTGATGTGTGACTCAGGCAGGGCAGAATGAACCTCTCAAAGAGCCCAGGAAAGCTGTGAATTGCTTATTTGTTCAAAATAAATTCAAAGTGTGCTTTGAACCTCCCTGTGCTGTGAATGGGGACCAGGAAGAACAAGAGAAAGGGGAGAGAGAGCAAACAAATCCCATTTTGTGACTTACAGCTGCATTGTCCTCAGTGGTGCTTTCCCCACCTCTGCACTGGAATAAATCCACATTTCAGAAGTTCCTTTATGCCATGAAAAGGTTTGATCTCATCACAGCATTGTCAGTCTACCCACATCAATAAGCAATGTGCATTTATTTTATACTTATTTCTGTCATATTTCAGATTTTTAGGGGGAAAAGGAACTCTGATGAAAGGTAGACACGGTATTACTGTTCTCAGTAATAATTCCAATGAAAAACAAGGCACAACTACTGACAAATAATAAATGCAGCAGCTGCCTATGTTTGTCAGAAATTCATTTTTTCATCTCCTATTTCTGATAATACAAATTATTCTCACAACTGTCAGAGAGAGGGAGGAAAACTATATAAAATATTCACTTACAAGCAGCTTATATTTTGTAATATGGTGCCACTTACAAATATTTGACTGTTGTACAGAATTTTACAGGATTCTGTCCAAACATATCTGGCAAACCACCTGCTTATATTTAAAACTACAGTGCTAATCTTATTAATGCTTAATATTCATTTTTCTGGCTTTATACACAGAATATCACTGATTTAGAGTTAAATAAATAATTGTATTTGTGCAGGCATCAGAATGAAAATCTCAGAACCTTGGCAGACCAGAATTCTCTGTAATACCAAAGAGAAAAATCGGTCCTATTTGAAAAATAAATTTTAAAATATACATTTCCAGGCTGCAAATGAAAAAAAAAATCAATTTTTTTCGACAGCATGATCAACTTTTCTGTTATTAATTGGCCAGAAGCTCATTTAGGTACTGGGGCTGGCTGGAAATAACACCAGGGTTCTGCTGCCACCTGCAGCTGAACCTCATTTCTTCAGCAGCAACCCAAGTGTGCCTGAAGTTATATTCTATTTTTAACAATTAATATTATATATCCAGGGTAATTATCATCCCCAAATCTGGCAAATTTTATTATCTTGCATGAGGGAAGAGAAAACTGGTGAGAAATTCAAGAGGCTGATGCACTCACTGAGCAATTCAGGAAAATAAATGTATTAAAGTATTCAAGAGTATGAATATATGTCAGTGAAGCATGGAATATTCAATATTTGCAGAAAGAATTTCCAACTGGTCTTTATTTAATATTTAAAGTATTTTCACATGCTGTAATGCATCCTTTTGGTCTTCCCATATGGAAACCAGGACCAAATAAAAGAAAATATAAGAATGTATTGCTCTTCTGTGTAGGCTTGACAAAAAAAATCAAATTCTGCTTCTTCAGGGCAAGCTATTACCAAAAAATGGTAAAGAAGTAAACCCCAAGTAAACATGCTATGTTTTAAACCTGGAAATGTTCAAAAATCAATGTATGCATTACTTGTTATTCTTATCATTTCTACAAGCTTTGGATCTGTTTAACCTTTCATTAATAAAACACTCCAAACACTTCTGGAGCCATCACAAACATACTTGTCACAGCTCCTGGTGCTTTCCTTGTCACCACAATCTGTATAAATAGTTTCCTGAGATTACAGGTCATTCCTGCAGGAATGAGGCAGCAGCAAAGATCTATTACAGCCTCCAACTACATCCTGATCCCTTTCTCTGGGTGTGTTATTAATAAATATTTATTAACATCCACAAGTCACCCAGCCCTGGATCTGAAGTGACAGGTAAGACTTCAGTCACACAGCCACAGAAATTAAATGAACAAGCTCCCAACCTCATCTTTCAGCATTGTGGAAAACGCTCCTCATTTCTCAGTAATCTTTAAAATAAACAAAGCCATTGCCAAGAAAGACTCTTAAAGCTGGAGATGAAACCAGAAACTTTCTGTAGCAGATCTCCAACTTTGAATGGTCAGTTCTGAATGGCTTCAATTCTTATGGAATTCCCTCCTGGATCTCTGATCTCATTTTATCCCAGACCTCTGCTGTTGTTCTATCTTGGATCTCTTCTGCCATTCCCTCCTGGATCTATTCTATTCCATCCCAGATCTCTGCTCTCATTCCATCCCAGATCTCTGCTCTCATTCCCTCCTGGATCTCTGCTCTCATTCCATTACAGATCTCTGCTCTCATTCCATCCCAGATCTCTGCTCTCATTCCATCCCAGATCCCTGCTCTCATTCCATCCCAGATCTCTGCTCTCATTCCATTACAGATCTCTGCTCTCATTCCATCCCAGATCTCTCTCTGCTGTGATTCCCTCCTGGATCTCTGCTCTCATTCCCAGCCATGGGAAGCTCCCTGGCACATGTTCACAGGGATCAAACTCAGCTGTATCAATACCTCAGCACAGCTCTGGCACCAGCAAAACCAGATCCATGTTCTGTATTCCCAAATGTAGGAATTACAATGGATCATGGGGAGCTGTGATGGGTTTGACAACACAATGCTCTAAGAACAAAACCATCAGGCAGCATTTGCTTATTAAATTCCAGGAGGATGCCATGGCTGGTGCTGGCACTCTCCCATAGCTGTTCCTATTGATTTTGCAGCTTTCCATTTTCTGAAATAATCCATCTCCTCTCAAAGTGTGTGTGTGTGAAACTCATCACTTCTGGTAATGTCATCAGCCGTGAATTATTGCTGTGCTACATCGAGACTTCTTTCAGAGTTTCTTTTGGCACTTCATGTGCTCACTTCCACTTTCTGTCTGAAGCATTGCAAGATCATTAGCTAAATCTGGAATGCAATTGGAGAACATGCAGGCTGACAGAAGGAGCTGAACCTTAGATTCCAGAGAGAAAAATAACTTATCAGGCAGATATCCTTATTGCCTGAAGTATCTGGCACGGTGTTCCCTGGGAAACCACTCTGGCTGAACACCACAGCAACTCACATGAACTCACGCTGGGTTTACTGCACATTCTTGATAGCAAAAAAATGCACAGGTCTGGTAACAATCCTGGCTGGGCATGAGACCATCCTGGAATGCAATTCTGTGCACCCAAAGAGCAGAAAACTCCCCTGACCCTTCTTAGCCTGGCTGAGGAGGAATTTACCCAGGTAATAAAGCTTTTCCCTCCATGAGTTCTGAGTTCTGAGCTGTGCCCACACGCTGGCAGAGAGGGGCTGAGTGTTCTGAACCTGACACACACAGAAATACCCCAGGGATGCAGAGTGAGTGTGCAGCTCCTCCCTTCTCTTGGTCATTTCTTTGTATTTCATCACCTGGAGCCTCTCTGATGAGTGACCTGCTGAACAGGTCACAGAGGAGCTGCCAGTGCCCCTTTTTCCAGACCAGGTGAGTACCTGGAGAGCTGATGTGAGTCCCAATCCCAGCTGAGAGGTGCAAACTCCCATCACAGGCAGCACTCCCGGGCCCTTCATCAGGAGGTGCAGAGCTGTCAGATTGCCCAGGCCTCTCTGGGGGTGGATCTAAATGAATTATTCAGCAGAACATTGCCAAGCTGAACGGTTTTTAGATGGAAAAAAATCTTAGAACTCTAGGAAACATCAAAAAGAAATATGAAAAGGAGAAAGGAAAAAAGAGCTTGAGCTCTCTCTGCTCGGAGCAGCTACTGGCACTTCCTGGATGGTCACTTCATGAACTAATTGATTCATCATTTTGAAGTTGAAATGCTCTGTGCCTGGACAAGTTTTGCTTTTGTACTTTTCTAATTCCTTCATCCTTTTAGTGGCTTTAATGCTGACTCAGTTCATGCAGGAGAGATGCACAGTTTTAGTTTGGATAGGAATTAAGAGGCTCTCCAGTAGCAGCAAGTTTTTCCTTCCTGCACAAAATGCTTTTTCCCTTTAGCACGCCATCCTTCCATTGTGCCCCTAATCAAATAAACTGATGAAAGTAAACATCTGTAATTCAGGAGGCGTTTGATCACTGCATTTGAAGCCAGGGGTTCTTTTACAAGTGAGCTGCCCTCTCCCAGGGTGGGACACGTGATTACCCAAGTCCTGTTGTTACAACAGACATGCTTAAACCACCTATTGTGTGTTCTCTCCATAATTCTATTTGTGGTTTTGTTCTGTCCTGGCTCCTGCTCTGTGAGCTCCTGCCTCCCCTAATCCTCTTTAAATGAATGAGACACAGTTCTGAGGCCCAGAGATCTTGTTATCAACAATTACCAATTTCTGCCTTTTTGCAACACTTAAGGAATCAAAGGTACAAAGAGGATATTAAAGATCTTTCAAATACACGAATCAATAAGCCATATTGGATTAAAAGAATTTATCGGCGACCCTTTCATAAATCTGGAAGCATTAAACCTAAGAAATATTACAGTGACCCCAGGTTAAGTACAATAAGGAGCAGAGCTGATGAAACATGGCTAATGATTGTATTTGAAATGCACACACAGAGATTTCCAGGGTTGCAGAGGCACTGCAGGTTGGCCCCCACCCTCCCAGTCCTGCCCCACACCATTAATTTCATTGTGCTGGTACATCCTGAACATTCCCAGTCCACAGAACAAAAGAAAGCAAAAAAGCTCATTTTTCATTAAAAAATACTCAAGAAACTCGAGGTAACTGCAGCCCTGGCTGATTTCAAAGCATTTTTGCCACTTAAAAAAAAAAATTTCCTTGCTACCAGCCCACTCCAGCTCCATTTGTGTTTTGAGTTTTGAATCATCAGAGAACTCCAAGTTTCCAAGCATTGTTTAGACAAATACCTGGCAAGGAAAAGCAAAGCTCCCTCCCCACTATGGACAGACCTGCAGGGAGAAGGAGGAAGGAATTTTATTAAAATTAAAATAACCCTGTGGCACTGTCAGAATTTTGATAAGCCAGTAAGTTTTCTTTTGGTAATTCTGTAGCAAAACACAAGTTAAATAACAGGAGGGTTTTATAATGCACAGAGTGATCAAAATCGAAGTTGTGGAAAAAACCCCCTCTCTTCAAAGGTCAAATGTT
This sequence comes from Cisticola juncidis, assembly GCA_013400215.1. Taxonomy (NCBI): domain Eukaryota; kingdom Metazoa; phylum Chordata; class Aves; order Passeriformes; family Cisticolidae; genus Cisticola; species Cisticola juncidis. The sequence goes on along the minus strand of VXBR01007040.1, from coordinate 805,745 downwards.
CTTAATGTTTGATGGAAATTTGAAAAAGATCAGAATAATAAAAATTACATTGAATTTGGGACGCTACAAAAAGTATAAAAAATCCCTTCCATTACAAAGAGAGTCTTGTTTTTGTGTCACTTATTTGATGTCTAGAAACTCTCATACCTTACCAAAGCTACAACCTTCACCTCTGTTGGTTTAATTTATTTTAATAAACCACTGCAGGATTACTGAAATATATATTTGTTCCATTTCAATGAACATCTAAGCACCATGTCCCTACAATAATCATATTCATTCCAGAGATAAATATTTTATAGCAAGACCTTACTATAAAGTTAGTATATTAACTATATTCTTTACTCAAACTCAAGAGACAAATTAATATCCACTCTGTGCTGATACCACACATAAAAGGTACTTAATTTAATTGGAATAGCTGCTAGAGTAAAAGGAAAAATAATATTAAAGGCTGCATTGGAATACTAACACCCTTTTACAGCCCATAGAATATTTATTTCTTTACTGCCTAAGTCTGATGGGTTTATTTTCTTTTCTCTATGTAGAACTTTTACCTCTAAGTTGGATTGGAGAGATTAGAAAGCGGATGGAAATTTTTCATTGAAAGGGGCCAAATTCTGCAAGGCCTTTTAACTGAATACTAACAATAATAATTGAAAAACAGGGGCAGACCTGGGTGAGTGTTGGACAGCCCTTGTACAGTGCTTGAATTTAAATATTCAGGTACCCAGAAAATCAGGTTAATCAGCTAAACCAAATCAGTTTAATCCCATGCCCTGTCTCTAACTGGGTCTGGCATTGTTTGATTCAGGGTCCCACCTGAGGTGACAAAATTGAGGTGACAAAATTGAGGTGCCCAGTTCTGGACCCCCAGTAATGAACTGGAGAAACTGGAGTTCAGCAGACGGGCATCAGGAAGGGCAGGGGAGGAGGGAGCCCCAGAGGAGGGGCTGGGCTGGGCTCCTTCAGCCTGGAAAAGGCCAAGTTCAAAGGGGGGCACAGAGGAGCATCCCTGGCACCCCGAGGGGCAGCTCCTCAGGGATGGGACAAGGACTGGGCCCAGAAATCCAGCAGGAGGAATTCTCACTGCATTGAAGGAAATAAAACAAACAAAAATCCTCTCTGAGGGAAGAACTGAGCAGTGCAACAGGGCAGGAGAGGGAAATCTCCGCTCTTCCTCGGAAATTTTGGAGATTGGACAAATTCCCAAGCAAGGTGGCCTGAACTAGATCCTGCTTTGGTCTCTACCAATTTGACTAAAGCTGTTTTAGGCCAGGCTCAACATCCACCCGAATCCACCTGACCATTCCTTTGAGAGTGGCCAGAAGTGACCAGGAGGAAAAAATCAAGACAAATACAATGACTCACAGCCCAGATTCCAGTTTTTGGATTTCCAGAGCTGGTGTGGTGTTTCTTCTCTTGTTAACATCTCATTTTCAAGTCTTGGACTAATTAAATCAATTCTTGCTGCAGAGCTTTCTTCCATGAGTATTTCTAATTGCTTTTGGAATCCATTTACGCACAAGGCACATGTTACAGCCTGCTCCAAGGACTCTCACAATTCAATTCAACAATGCAGGAAAAGTACCAGAGTCTGTCATGTACATCAAACACTTCTCATTCATTGCTGAGCTCTTCTTTTTTTTTCTCATTAGAAACTTTTTTTGTTGTTGTTGTTATTTTTTTCAAACAAAGCAATCAAATGTAATCAAGCTTCCACTGATTCTTTTGGAACCAAGGCAGCAGTGATAAATATTTTTTTTTCAGGTTTGTTTTTTCTCTCTACACAGGTCTGGAGTAACCAGAAGGCTCCTCCAGCCAGCTGAGGCATTTTATTGCTGTGTGGCTGTTCAGGATTTGATCTCTATGCAATCCTCATTTTGAATAAACTATTTCTCACTAGGACAGCTCCAGAGAAGAGAGGTTAAGAGAACCACAAAGAGCTGCCCTCCCTTGTCTTTCAGCAGCTGCTTCTCCTCTTCTGAAGGTTTGCACTAAATTTAATTCTGCATTGTTACCAGAGCTGTCTCCTCCCAAACCTTTCATCACATGTTTGATGATCCTCCCTGAATCCCTGCTCCTCTCCCCTGCTGCTGGTACTGGAGAAATTGGGCTGGAGCTGCTCAGAGGTGAAGGCTGCTCATGGAAAACCCTCCCAGCTCCAAGAAGGGCTGCCCATGGAGCCCCTGGAATCCCTTCCAATTTTAAGGTTTTAGGGTGACAAACATTTGACAAAGATGGGCTTTGTTATATCAGAGCTCACCCCAAAGCAGGACATCTCTCTGGTCTCATCCTTCAGTGATTTCTTGGGTTCTTTTCCAAATTTCCCCATTTCCAAGCAAAACTTTGCTTCCAAACCACTCCATTCTCCTGCTCATGCACCAAATAAAGTCTGCACACACCATAAGTACAGAAAATTCTGAACATGTCTGAAGTTTTATGCAACTCCAATAGATCACAGGGGTTTTCCTTCTTAAAGATAACACCTGATTTTTGTCTTATTCTCCTCCTAAAAGTATCCAAATACAGTCCATACATTTACCTTTCAGGTGGAGACCAATACACACTAGAAAGACAAGTTTTTAAAACCTAATTCCAGTAAAACATGGCATTACCTTATTCTACTTGCTGAAGTTTGTTTTAAATTATTATAACTTTTACATATTAAAACATTTTTGAATTTTCAAATTAGATAACTTGGAAGAGTCACTTCTATTTTATCTTTTTTAAGAGAGCAATGAAAACATAATATTCATAAAGTTTGCCCCAAAACAGAAGGGTTTGATTTGGAAAATGGGAAGATTATTTCAATTACATCTGTAGAAACTGCTTTAAACTGCTAAAGAAACCTTCTTGAAATTGTTCTAATCATAATGAACATTTTTAGATGTATTTTTAGACAACTAAGTTATATCAAGGGGGGAAATTATGGACCATAAGAAGAAAATGATGAACTGAATTATGAAGCTCATTGATACTTTCAACAATGCCTTCAATGTTACTATAACATATTTTTAATAGAATTTAAACTAAGCAGAACCCCCTGAATACCACATATAAACCTCCACTGGGAGAAATACTCAATTACTTTCTGCATGCATAATACCCCTCCATAATAACCTTAAACTTCTATAGGGAAGGAGTTGAAGTTTTTAACCAGGGATTTGGTCACACTTCATCAGTATCATATTTACATGAGCTCAGCCAAACACCAGTGAAAGTTTTACTGTCAACTTACTTTGCATGTTCTGTTATTAATCCACCCAAAGCCCATTGAGGTGCTCCCCGAGGTGCAATCAGTTCTCAAATGTTGGGAAGGGTGTTTAAAATCGAGGCTAAATGGATTTGCCAAGGTATGGAGTTTGTCCTGTGGCAAGTTTGAAATGTGTAATGCAATTAAAAAACGTTCTGGAGGAGCAGCTCTAAAAGATGACAGAGAAATAATGCAGAATATGAAATATGGGAGAGCCCTGTGCACCTGTATCATTGGTACACGTTTATAAATACATCATAAAAATGCAGAAATTCTATTTACAGACAAATGAATCCTAATGGATTTAGACACCCTGCAGATAAAAGATACAACAGACAATACAAGCATTTGAAATCCATGTGCCTTTACAAGTGTTTAAGGTATATTTCTATAAAGCAACAGCAATTTTTAGTTCTTTAACAATTACAAATGATCACTGTGAATATGGCAATTTAAGGTCCAAAAAGTCAGTGAATATGAACTATTCTTGAAGTTAGTCACATAAAGCTGCACATTTTAAAGCCATAAACTTCCCAGCCTATTAGAAATAGAGCACATTCGTATTTCAAGAGGTTTTCCAAGAGCAAGTGTGATTTACATTGTTCAGACACTTGCAGTTATTATTCATTTCCATGAAGGAATGCCCAGGAGAATGGCTTGGAATGATTCATCTCAGACTTGCACCAGTTCTCTATTTTCTGTTTACACCTGTGTCTATGGCAGAGGTTTTGCTCAGGTTTTTGTGGTTTTTTTTTTCCCCCAGAGCAATATTTTCCCTCTGAACCACCTCAACAAGCACCACAGCCCTTATTTTACAAATACTGCCATCCTTACAGAATATTTGAAATATTCTATGTGTTAGCTCTAAAAAAAATCCATATAGTAGTCAAGAACTATCAAGGTCATTTCCTTTAGATGAGTTATGTTTTGTCTGGATTTTTCCATTTTTTTCCTCTGGCAACATATGGCCAATCAGAATAAGAAAATCCCATCTGTTTGCAATTGGTTTCAGCTACCATGCTTTAGTCTGCTGGTAATATTTTGAATTCTAAGCTAAGTAGGTCTTAAGCTGAGATTTTTTTTTTTAAACAGATCTCTACAAAGGAGAAGATTCCAAACCAGGTTTAAATCAGCAGCGATACTTTAAGAAATAATTTTGATTAATTCTATATTATTATCAGAATAAATGCATTTCTAGAGTTGTAGTTCTTAAAGATAAAAGCACAGGGGAAGTGCCAGCCCCACTTGAGTGTTTTTAATATTTATACAGAGCCCAGTAGAGCATTTATTGTGCTGAGTTCTGATTTGAGGCACCAGTTACAAAGCACTGGAACCACGCTGGACTTGTCCAAGCAGCCTGGAGTGAAGCTCCTCTCTCATCACCTCCTCCTGCTGAACAAACAGGGTGGGGAAAGGAGCTGATGAACCAGGGCTGCAAGCCCGGGCTACATTTATTTTTCTGGATTATTTATAATCCACACCATTCCTCCTTTCTAAAACTCAGCACTGAGAGATCCTTGGAGGAGTTCACATCACCACTTTCAAAGCAGCAAAACTCCTTTTGAGAGACCCAGCCTGAATGACCACGAAATGATCAAATGGGATATTGAATTTACCAAAAAATGGGGCAATATTTGCTGTATTTAAATTTTTATTCACTCCAGGCTGCTGCAGCAGATGCTAGGAGAGGTGACTTAGGAGATTTTCCTACTTGTTAAGCATCAACTAAACCAAGTTGCACATTCACAAGACAAGGAAATCTTTCAGATTAGTGTCTGATAAGGGAGCAAATAAACCCTACACCAAACAGGAACAATAATCCCAGCATTTCAGTTATTAAACCTACTGTGCATCAAATCATCTCAGCAGTGCCTCAGAGGAAAACTTTGGAGAATAAACACCTGATAAATCATCTGTGCACAGACACACTTAAATACAAACTCATACAACATCCACAAGCAAATGAAAATTTCAGGGCAGATTTATTAGCTTGTGGATGTTCCTAATTACTTGAAAAACTCGAGGCTTACAACCAATGGTAACAGCAATCTGTAACAGGACCCTAAATCTTGGAAAAGAAAGAAGTGGCCTATTGAAGAATCGGTTTCATTTTCTCTCTCCTTTTATTCTGCAGCCTTGGAACACAAAGCCAATATCTGCAGTGGGCCCTGCACAGCTCTGTTATCCTGTCACTCCCAACAAGGCTCCCTATAAGTATGGACTGAGAGATGCAAAGCAGAGGGCAGAGCAGGGGCTGATTTATTGCATTCAATTATTTTTGTTTAAAAGTTTCCTCTGGGGCACAGGCACGTAATATATTGTACTTTCCATTACCTGGTGCAAATGTAAAACATACCTGAAAAACACATTTCATGCTTATAACATATTAAAACAACAAGTAAGATGTCATGGCATGAGTTTGATAGATTAACTGCCACTTACTGATGTTGTAGCATATTAGTTAACAGCAAATTAATATCATCAGGCATATTTCCTCTTTTATACCTAAAAAATATTAGTATGGAACCAGCGATTCCCATAAATTCTTATCACTCAGTGCTAAAAGAGGCCTTTTAATCTCATTTGGGACAAGATAAGCAGCAATTTCTCCATTTGTCTGCAAACCTGTTACTCATCCAAACCCTTTTCTACCTCAATTACTTTTTGCTAATTAGAATTTTTTTCTCCTAATGCCCAAAAACCTGCACAGACACCCCCATGGGTTTTTCACCATGATTCTCCCTGATGCCCTCACACAATCCTGGAGCTCTTAAAGAGCATTTCAACAATTTGCCCAGAGGTTCCCATCACTGTCACACACTGATCCACACCAGGGGACAAAGCTTGATTTAAGGGAATTTTAAAAACCTCAACCACCACAAGCTTTTAGAATTCCCTAAGTATGGCACAGAGAATACTAAATAATTTTAAAAGAAATCAGGAATAGATACAAAAGGCACAGAATAGAGGTAGACTCGGGCTGTTTTCAGTTTCTAGGTCTAGTATGGTACTTTTGGTTGAGTGCACAGAGGAAGAAACTGTCTTTGAAATGCTACATTTCAAGTTTGTTTTTTCCTTTAGCATGGCATGAAGCATCAAAACAATTGGTATTTGTGTCCTGGTGCAGTCAGAACATCCCTGCTTGCAGCTGCTCTGCAAAGCACCTTCCCAGGGCTCTGCTGCAGATTAAATTGTGACAATTTCGAGCCAGCACAGTGAGATTCGTGTCACTGAGACAGAGCCATGAAGGGAGAGTCAGCTCCAGCTCAGTGATGACAAACGAGCTCTACAGGCTGACAGTCCCACTCCTGCCAAAAAGAAAAGCAAGAGCATCTTTAATGAGCAGAGATCAAACACAATCAAACCAAGAAAGTGCTGGAGAAGCCTCCCGTGAGAGGAGCAGGGCTGTGCTCATACAGCCAAATATCAGCTCTGAAGTGGAGGAAGAGCTCTAAAGAAGAGCTTGGCTGAAGCCCAGAGCCAGCTGGCACAACTGGAACTGCAGAAAACAAAGCTTTGAGGGATCAGGACCCAGCTTATTCTAAAAATATTAGTAATGAGATGATAAATAGAGAAGAAGAGAAAAATTACTTACATTATTTTGGGCTATAAACCCCAAATGCTGAAGTAAGTAAACATGGATCTCTATTAAATCCTTATCTTCATATTTTCCAGATCCAGCCCATAAGGAAGTAAAGAGTGGAGGAAGTGGGTTCAACTAATTAAAAAAGAGGCAACACAGGAGTGCAGCTGTTCCTGCTTAAGCACAGCTTCAGAAAACTTTGTGCAGTTTTGCAACCTTGATCTCCAGGCATTTCACCCCAGTTTCCTTCAGAAGAGGATGAGGACCTTGAATAATGCTGTAGAACACAGCTGAGCTTTCATCCAGAGTACCTTTTGTGAGTTTTGATTTGTTTAAAATAGGAAAACGCTTTTTTAAAAGGATTTTTTTTTGAGGAAAAATCCCTGGTATGCAATAAAACACAGATTTAGAAAGCAAAAGTAAAATTTTATTTTCATATTTTGATGTGCTAAGCTAAAACTGGAATATAGAACACATTACATTTAGATTATTTCAAACTATAAAAAAAGAACGACTGGGCCTGGTTTATTTAGATTCTAAGGAGTCTTCTCAAGGCAAAGGGGGAAGGAAAAAGTTCTGTGCTGGAATCCTAAAAGAGCAAGTATCAAAAAACTAGTGAAATGTGCAGCCCAGTGAAAGGTTCAGCATCTAATGATAAAAGCACAGCAGTGGTTCAAAAGCAAACAAATCCTGCTAGAATGAAAAATCAATGAGCTTTGAGAAATTGTGACAATGAAAAGGTCCCTCTCCCTGTGAGACCAAATGGAGAAGCCCCATTAGCAGAGCAGCCATCTGCCTTTTCCTGCTCCCCACGTCCTGGACCACCACCCAGGCTACTTTCCCCTTCATCAGTCCAAGGACATTCACAGTGCAGCAAACAGGCCCAAAAATTGGGGGAAAAAAGGAAAATAAATGACACAGAAAGGTGCCAGGAGTCAGCCCTTAAAAGCAAGGCCAAGCCAAGCCAGGCCAGGATTTGTCCTTGGTGCACAAAATCCCTCCAGTGCCAGGGAAGGGATGAATCCATGAGCCTGAGGTACATCCCATGGAGAAAACTGATTATTCACACACACACAGATTAAATATTGCTATAAATTCTTTTGCAAGGTTATCCCACACAGCAGTGGGCTAAAGGTTTATGGCAGCCAATGTCAAACAAATGTGATTTCCCTGAATGCAGCTGAATAAACCTGGAGGTGAAGGACAAATTTGGATTGTTGATAAGTGCCTCTGACTTGTCCCCTTTGATAACTCTCCAGTGTCTTTCCAGCCAGGCTAAATATTTCTAAAATAATGGCTGAAATACAAACTGTGAGGGGAGAAATTTTACAAGAGACACCACCTAACAAAGTGCAGTAGATAATACAAGTTTAAAAGACATCAGGAGTAAAAATTCCACTCTCTTGAAGAGAAAATTGGCTCTGACTCATTCCCTGAAGGTGACATTTATAAAAGAACCCAAAGCAACAAGTGGTTTATATTTGGGGTCTGTTTTATCAGCTGATAGTTGAAATCTGACTGTGAGAAAGGCAACATTCTGCTTCTATTCATGGCAGCTCTCTCGCTGCTTTGCATGACTTTCAAAGCAACAAAATAGTTGGGAAATAGATTTGAAAAAGTTCAAGAACTACTCATTAACAGTCAGACATCTGCACTTCCCAAACCACCCAAAACAAAGCCTGCCCTTAATCCCAGTGGATCATGTGGACAGCAGACTGTGGGGGAATGCAAGGAGTGTTTTGGCTGCAGCACTAATTCTTTGCAGTGAATAAATATATTTGCCTAAAAAGTAATGCAAAACACACATATCCCTTTCCAAACTCCCCAAGTGTCTCCTCCTTTCCCCATCCTTTCTGAGGGGCTCTGTTCAGTGGACAAACATTGCTCCAATTCCAGCTAATTAAGAGGATGTGCCAGTTCTTTACCCCTGGAGTCCAGATCTGGTTCTCTTCAATAAAAGTTCTGCTCCAAGTGTAGCATGAGCAGAGCAGCTTTGTACAATGGCTCTCCCATTTATGACATGAGAAAAGCATTTTCTCTATTACTATAAACTCTAATGATTCATTTGAAACCAGTAAAACAGGGGGTTTAGCTGCCTTGATGAACTTGCACGTCCACAGTGGATTCATCTTTTAAAAAGCATAAATAGCACAATGCATCAGAAAAACCCCAACCAAATCATTCTCTAGCTTGTGGCTTTATGAGTTACAATAAAAAACCCCTTTATTTATGTATTTATTTATTTATTTTCCCACCCATAAATATCAGAGAATGTTAGAATTTGGCATGGAATCCAGCTGCAATCTCAGTGCTGTGCACTGATAAAAGGCAATAATTTAAGAGATAACACCACCTGCTTGTGCCCCAGGGGAATGGGCTGTAAGCTCTTGGTGGGGTGGTTCAAACAAAATAACATTTACCCAAAAAAACCCCACCCCAAACTACTCTGCAAACTGCAGATTTCTTTCTTACTTGCAGAAAGAATGCACAGGACCATCGTGGCTCACTGTGATTTCTCAGATGATTTCCAAATGTTTCATTACTACAGAGTACGGGATACGATTTCTGATCCAGATGCTTAAAAGAGCAAATCTAACAGAGAAACTTAATCTGAGCTAGACTTGGCAAATTTTCCAGGGGAAAAAAAAAAAAAAAAAAAAAAAGAAGAAAAAAAAAAAAGTAGAATGATGTTTTGGAAGCCGCTCAAACAAAAGCCAAAATGGAAATATGCCTCTTTCAACCATACCCTGGGCTGCTGTTAAAAATAAGAGGGACACTTAGAGTTTCCACAAGTGTGAACTGCAGCTGAGGTTTATAAAATAGAAAACTTCAATGTCAAAACTGCCCAAGAACTGTTCTTTTATCTTAAGCTAAAGCCACCATTCTCTACAGTGTATTAAGACAGAAAATATGAGAGGTCTTGCATAGACATGGAAGACCCTAAATCAGTTAGAAGGAAAACATCCATTTTTAAAAATGATTCTGCTTGAAAAATGACCCACAGAAGGGTGTAGATGGCAGAAGAGTGACACAGTCCCCTACTCAGTAATAATGCAGACTATTTAAACTTTGAGCACATAATGAACACAGGCTAAACTTACAGAAAAGGTTTTTTTCACCTCCAAACTGAGAAAGTGCAGGGCAGAGAGCTCCAATCTGCTTGGAGTCACGTAGGATTTATGTGAATTCAAATGTGCTGAGGTATTGCTGTATCTGATAGCCTTGTTCCTCCCCTGAAGAGAGACAAGGCTCAATCCTGTACAGCCACACATCTCTCTATAAACACCAGGAAAATGTCAGATCTTAGCCAATTCTTTTTTACTGTTATTATTTCAAGCCACTCAGAGAGGAGAAAGAACCAAATTTATGTTTGGCTTCACTTACTTCTGGGAAAGAATTTGGCCAAATGTTTGTATCCCATCAAGAGGAAGAAACTATGAACTTCAACAATAAAAATAACCAATACCATATACAAATTACACATGGAAGAATGGTGGTAATTGTCTGTCTTTTCACCCCCCTACCTTATATTATTGCTGTATGGTTGCAATTTAAGAAGTAGAAAAGCTCCCAGAGTAGAATTCCTACAGTGAGCAGAACTACTACAGGGAGTACCCCTGCATACCACAGGCAGTGTGGAGTTTAATTATGTAAATCTAGAATACCATATTCACGTTATATAAATCAATTTTATTCTAATTTCCTAGCAAGGAGGAAAGACTCACAGAATCCAAAGGTATCAGAGTTAGAAAACATCTGCAACAAATCTAATTCTTTTATTCTGCTACAGCCCCTTGGCTCCCAAAGTGTGAAAAATGGCTATCACTTAGTAAAGCTGGTGTCCAACTACTTGAAAGCACACTCACTTTAAAATAAAAGCTAAATTACAAATGTTCTTACCTTAATTGGAGATTTACATTTTCTAATGGGACAGAAATTTATAGGAAGGGAGAGTTCAGTATATTAAATTTATGATGAGTTTAGATGCTTTAACTTCACCTTGATTTTAATTACGTAACAAGATACCAAAGCCCAATTTAAAAAAAAGACCAGAACACGATCATTAATATAGACATTTAGACTCCTGTCAGTGAATTGTGGAGCTTTTAATTTCCCTGTGCATGACTGCAATGCTGGTTTGAATTCAGCCCCACAATGGCCAAGACATTTCCCAGAGTGATAACAAAGAGGGGTTTTGTTACGGCTGCTGGAGGGGTCAGTGGCAGCTGCACCCTGGGCCTGCCATAATCACTCTAAAATACTGGCCTGCAACAATGGCTGCTCATTGGAATATAAAACAATTGGAATGTTGAATCTGGAATTTCAGCAGCTGCTACTGGACATTTTCCATGGCTTTGAAGCATCAGCTATCAGTGCAATCGTTTGCTGCATCTTCGCATCCCAGATCTCATTTTAGTGATAAAAAACATTTGTGGCATCGTCCCACGAGTCAGATCCTGATATAAACCAGTATAAAAATAATCCCCCAGAAATGGCAATATTGCTGCTCCACACCATTCCAGAGATGCATTTTGCAAGGTTTCTCCAGGAGTTGCCCTTGTGGAGCAGAGGAACTGCCTGAAGCACAGAGTGACACGGGAGAAGGGAAAGGGCAGAACCTTTCCAGGATTTCCTTCCTAGCCTGTTTCATCTGCAAAGATACCTGAGTTTATTCAAGCCAAACTTTACTTTTGCACCATTTAGCAAGTAAAAAATGATTGCATTTTGCCACTCACAGCCTTGCCTGATGAAAGATCACTTGATTATCGGCACCAGGCAGACAATAAATCACAGAGCTGTGACTGTCTCAGCACTTTACTGTTAATATACATTGAACCAGCCTAATACCAGGTTTGTCCCTGCATTTTTAAGTCTCTCCCTCTTTAAAGAATATAAAGAAATGATTACATATTTTAAAGCAAATTCCAATATAGTGGAATTCAAATAATTCTGCTGAGTTAGATGTCAGGCTTTTTCTGGCAGGCATGAGCAGGGAGGAGCACTGGTAAGTGCAGGACAGGATTCAGAGGTTGACATTTATTTCTCACTCAATAGGATTTAACTTCACTTAAATATAGCCCTCAAGGAATTAAAGAATAAAATATTCAGTCCCTGACACCTAAGAGCTCTCAGCCTTCCCAGAGAACAGTGTCAGCGTGGATGTGATGATAAATACATGGCAGATTTTGCAAACACACATAGAGACATCTACTGAAACACTCATCAGCTTCTTCCCAGAGTTAAAAATCTGTTTTTGCTTCTTTAATAAGGCTTCAGCAAACAATATTCCCAGAGAGTTGAAAACAGCACTGATCCCAGCGAGGATCTACTGACAGAGACAGGAGGAACAAACCCATTTGGGCTGAGTGAAAAAAAACATATCCAGTGTCAAGCACAACGAAAGCAATTCAGACAGATAATTCCTGGGAGACAAATGATTCTGGCACCAGCAGAAAGAAGCAACATGAAAAACCTTTCCAAGGTCATCTCTGGATGCACCATCAGAAGGGGAAAGCCAGACCCATGGAAAATATTTAATTCATTGACACAAACTCAGGTGAGTTCCAACACTCCCTGGCCATCAGAACATTATTTCTTGGAAATTCTCAACAAGAAATTGCTCAAGAGTTGACATGTGGGTCATAGCCTTTCATATGAAACACAATCACACACTGAAAAATATAGTTCTATTTAAATTAATTAATTAAAATTGGTAACTAAACAGATCAGTTAAACTCAAAGCAGCAGGGAAAGACAAAATGCAGAGCAGAAAAAGAACAGGCAAAGGAAAATTGTGAAGGAAAAGGAAAATTGTCCAAAGGAAATGTGACAATTTCAGTGTCAGAGCAGTATGGACTGCTCTGGACAGTCCAAAGGACATGAGTCCTTTGCAGCCTGGTTTGACAATTGGCTGCAATGCTTGCAAGGGCTGCTTTAGAGGAGTTTACATGCACTGGTGCTGCATTACAGATAAACATTAGGGTGCAATACCATCACCAAAAACTCAGAATGAAAATGGTTATCATGATTGCAGAACTTCTACAATAATAGTACAGCCTGTTCATAGCAATATATTCATTTCAAATAATGCAAGTAAACAGTTATTTCTGCAACTATTTTCAATTTTTGTCTGTCAAGTGATTTATCAAGTCAGTATCCATGTGCTCAAAAATGAACAGGGCAGTAAAGAGAATTTGCTTTCCACAGAACAATTTCATTTTGGTTTTCTGGAAGTGTAATACAGGTCTGTGCTTCAGAAATACTCAGTAATGATTTATGTGAAATCTTTAAAGAATATTTTACAGCACACATGCTCCATTTTGTTTAGCTTAAATTGTATGAGGCCACCACCACATTTAACTGGCGGTATCAGCTGACATAAGCAACTATGTAACATCAACCAAATGCAGTCAGACACTAAAATTATTTAATGTAAGTAATGTCAGATGACTGCTATTCTCCTCCTAACCCTCCAAGATATCTGTGCTCATGTGCAATAAATAATTGCCAGGCACAAACACCTTGCTTCAGAAATAGCCACTCTTTCATTTAGTTCAGATTGTCAACAAAAGCAAGGTTAGGAAAGCCCCAGCTGATGTCATGGTTTGCATGGCATTTTTTCCACAACAAAGCCTGCACCCAAGACCTGACCACTCACAATTTCTAAACCAGATTATAAAGCTAAATCCACGCAAACCCTTAATGGATCAGGATTTTATTTCGAGCGCTGCAAAAACTTCGGTTGTGGCCAAGTCTTATCAGCTCCGGTGGCAGCTACAGATTACAGAGCTGTGCCATGGATCAGTGGGGCACTCCCAGCTTAAACCAATTACACAGCACAAACTTGTCAAACTGCAGGCCCGTGCCAAATCCTGACATGGAATTTCTGTCATGCTTACAAATTTTAAGGAGAATTGCTCTGAATGGAAAATGTACAGTGGAAAGAGGAGTGTTTGGAAATGCAGGTTTTAGGGGTGTGCAAATGAGGGATCCACGCTTAATCAAGGTTTGCCACTGGGGTTTTTACCAAAAGCCCACGGTTCAGACTCCCCTGCATCTATTCACGGGCAGACAGATCTATTAAATTATTTGCCAGCTGGGAGTCATTTCTTTTACAATAAGCAGCGGAGTGAGAGGTAACTACAAAGCAATCCAGAGCTGTCCTAATTACTCCTTCCAGGCAGGAAAATGTGTGATAAAATGCGTGTTTTGTGATTCCCTTCCCCTTTACTGGCTTCAGCACTGTTAACCTGTAGCTTCTGATGGCCTTCCACAGTGCTCTTAAACCTGGTGAAAACCCCCCAGACAATCACGGTACAATTTAAGGCACGTAATTAGCAATTATTTCATGCACACTTCACAATAATAATCTGTTACGTACTAAGGGGGAAGAAACATTAATGAGCTACTTCTGGTGCCGCTCTGTGTACTGTGTTTGCATAATAATGAGGCCCAATCTGCTGGAAAACACAGAAAGGACAAATTAATAAGGTCGTCATTTTTGTCTAATGATGCTTAATACAGTTTGAGCAATCTGCTCGAGACAAAAGACGGGCACTCAGACATAGCCGATTATGCATTCGCGTGGCAGCTGAAATCTTTATTAAACAGAATGATGAATCTGATTAACATGTGATAACAAATATACAGTCTGGGAGCAGGGCCCTGGCACCTCCCGCCAGCTCCGCTCCGGCCCCTCCGAGGCTTTACTCAGATTGAGGTCAGACTGGAATTCCCGATAGGCGCATTAAGATAAAAGTTTGCCAAATGTGGTAACGTGATGAACAAAACAATATCCTGTTATATAAAAGCTACTGTCTCAACAGCTGACTGTCTAATCAGTGAGAGCAACAACTCCTTAATAAGTTTAAAGTTTTAATTGTGGGTTTCGTTCGCCTTTTAGCATATGAGGGATGATTTAGTACATTAGCTAAGCGACATCTTAAAGCGCCCCTAGTTTGGTTTGTGCTACCAAAATATTCTCTCTAATTCCAAAGTGCTGCCTTCTATTTCATTTCACAAAAACAATTCTGTCCCCAAAAAGGAATATAGAATTATTTAGGGCGTTTTAAGCAATATAAAAAATAACAGTAATTTATATGCCACTGATTTCATGTTAATGGAGGTTTCTAGGTCAATGGGGAACACAGGACATGATTGAATTTGTAGAAATGTAGCTGGAAATTTATAAATCTAATTTCAATTGAAATAATCGTTTTAAAAGGAGGTTAAAAATGTACAAGATGCAATTTGTTAATCCCACCTTCAAATTCAGTGAAAATAGAGCATTGCCTCTTTAAAGAGTGACCAAATCTAGGAGTAAATAACAGCGCTCAAATCCAGGGATTCTATTTTAAGCTTGCTTTGCTGGAGCAATGTGATTTCTATTAAATGAACAATTCCTTGCCTTCCAGAACCAACTGTACTTGATTTATAGTCAGCACATGACACGAAGCAATTTCAGATGACACACGATACCCCCTGACAATGAACATGATTTACCACAGGGTGGGCAGCAGTAGGAACTGTAATGTTGATTTTATCTCCACAAATATATTGCTCAGCAACAGCAGGAGCTTGGATTCAAGAGCACAGAACTGGGAGCTAAGACTGGCTGGATCACAGCTTCTTCACTTTAATGCATCTGTGTTTGCTCTGGTGAATGATAGCACATAATAAATCATCATTTTCAACTCCTTCCACTCATTCTGTGTGCCTTCATTTACACAAATATATTCCCAATTACAAGAAACAACAGCCAGTGGATTTAAAGCAAGAAGGTGATGAATTAAAATTATATTTACCTCTAGCATCATTCACCCCCAGTCCATCCTACCTTTGTAAATAAATATCATTATTTTCATACACAAAATAATAAAAAAACCCAAACCAAACAAAAACAAGACAGTGGTTTCCTTCCTCAGCCCCTCAAATCCCACATTTAAGTCCCCTGGCACATTAATCTACCCCTAAGACATGGTTACATCCAAAGCAGACATGGACAATGGTTGCCCAGCTCTGTGCAAGATTTTTATTTTATTTATTATTTATTTAATTTTTATTTTTATTTTTATATCCTCTGAGGGGATTTTTATTTCCCCCCAGGCCTCTCCTGAAACAAAGCCATGCATTAAGAGATTAGATTGTCTCTCCAAAGCCACCAGCTCCCACAGTGACTCCCCAAAGCAGAGACTCCTGCAGGTCTACAGGGTTCTGAGGTTTCTTTGTGGTGGTAGAGAAAGAATAACAGGGAAGAGTGGGAAAGGAAGAGACTCATTCACAAAATCTGGAGTGAAAAGAGTATTTTTAGCTAAAAAACCCAAAAGTTCAATCTACAGGTGGGCTGAGAAGAAAATACTGGTTTGTTTTACATTTTTAAGCTAAACCCAGTTGATCCACATTTACTCCTGATGGAAGAGCCACCAAAAGACAGTTCAGAAGAAAAACCAAAAAATCAACTCATTGTCCCTCCAAGGATCCCCCTCTTTCATATTCTTGCCAGCACAAATTCCCTCAGTGTAACATTTCATTATGTCTGATACAAAATGAATGCTGGAAATGCCAGGAAATCCTCGTGGTGGTGTTTGAAATCCCACAGTTCATGGCAAATAATTCTTCACAAACCTTGTCCCATCACCACACTCTGCATTCCAAACAGCTTGGACATTGATAATGACACACAGGCCACAAGAGGAGATTCATATTCAGCTTTTGGCAAAGATTCAGGCTCAAAAAATTCTCATTAAACTCAATTGTATTTATATCCATGGAATAAATGAAGGAAAAGCAGAAGTGCCCTGGGCTTACCTGCACAGATCCCTCAGGATGGAGCCTCACCCTCCACTTCTAAGGGAGAAATACAGAGTTTTCTCATGGAAATTTCAAAGGCTCCTATTGAGAATTCAGTTTGCTCACACTGAAATACAATACCTATAAATAAATTTCTTCTTGTTGACTCCATTAAACCGTGTCCATGTTCATCCTTCAGGGGCTGATTAACTTCTTCCTTTTTCGTGCCAAAACTAACATTAAACTACATGTCTGAAAATTCAAGTCTACAGCACTTGTGTAAATATGTTTTGTTCTGGTTTTCCTTTCATGAAAGACATGGATGGCTGCTATTTTCCTGTCCCTTTTCAGATCTAATACTACAGACATTGTAACAAATTAAATATAGACAAATATATTCAGTGACCTGAACTCAGTTCTTAACTATCACTTCAAATCTCTGTGGCAGAAATCAAATAAATCATATAAAATTATCTAGATAAAGATTCATTCTCCCTTTTACAAAAACAGTATTTTAATATTTCCTGTACAAATCATTCCATGATCATTTTATTACACAAATTAAACTGATCTGACTTACCCATGAGTGCACTTTCTTACTGAAATGAGTAACCTCAGCTCCTAGCAAAGGACTTGGAGAACTGGACTGGAGGACACAGCTCCTGCACTGCAAGAATCTCATCAGAGAAGATTCCTTCTCATTCCAAATTGCATTTAAAGACAAACTGCCATTCATGTCTTCCAAAAAGAAAGAAAAAGTGGTTTATATAGGAATCCAGAGAGATTTGTAGAAGAGATAGAAGTTATTTTATCGATCGCATTTCACATTTTGAAATGTCAGAAGGATGGTGAGGAATGCTCAGTAATCCCTCCTAAAAATGAGTCCTTCTGGCCAAAATCACATCTCATTACCTGTGCCAGCCTAACACCACTGGATGGGAATAGAATTGCCCACATATGAAATAAAATACTTTATTTTTGGTCTCTGTCACCTGGAGAAGCAAAGGGCTGCACATTCCATGGGCCTGGAATGATTTCCTATCAAACACAGCCCCTCTGCCTTAACCACAGGGCACACGTGGCCAATTCCTGGATTTTAACTTGAGAGAAATGGAAAGGATTCTGTTCTCATCATCCTTTTCTTTAATTCTTCATCAGGATGCGAAGAAAGGACCCAACAAATCTGGGAGTGCAGGGACACTGGAGCTCCTCTGCAGTGTTTGTTAAACATGAGGAAGGAAAATCTCACCATGAGCTCCCCAAAAGGTCCAAGGGAGGGATGTCAATGGTATTAAATTTAATTGAATAAATGATATTTAATTACCATTAATGAATGGTATTTAATTTAATTTAAAGCCAAAGGGCTTGACAAATGTTAGTTGGTATTTATCAGTGAGAATTTACCTTTCACTGGCATCTGATAAACCTTCAAAGTTTCTTTTAGGTGACCAAGACTTGCAGCATCTGAGATGACCAACATCACATTATCATCTTCTGAAATGGCCTCCAGTTTACATTTACAATTATTAATGGGTTCTTTACTTCTTATATTGGCATTTCTGAAGAGCTTCCAGATTATTTGCAGCTCACTATTACTGTAGCAAGCTTTTCTCAAAATTCCTATAATTTAAAAAGTGGGGTGTAAGACTTACACACACACATGGTTTTGAATACAGTACTGTTCAACCATGCTGCAAACTTTCCACATTTACAAGATGGGAATTTAGGCCCTGATCCAATACCCACTGCAGGCACTGAAAAGACTTCTATTGCTGTAAATGGCCCTTGGAAGAAGGCCTTATTTAAAATTTTTAATGTGTCCAAAATTTACTTTTCAACAGATAATTTTCCCCTTGTTATTACTCCCAAATCGACCAGTGAGCTTGAATCCACTTTGAATAAAGCCATTTATTTTTCATTTTCGGATTTTTTAACTTTCCTCAATCAACTGGCATCTGAGATTCAGTTTAAACAACATAAAACTTCTTGCTGACAACAGCCACCCTGGTGAGTGCAGACATTCCTGTACCTCAGAGGGCTTTTCCTGAGCACTGTGGTTCCATTTCCCAGCTTCTGCACCAGGGATGTGATGATACTGATAAATTCAGGGATGAATGAGAGGTTCTGCATGAGATTACCCAAATCTTAAAGGGTTTTTTGGGAAAACAGGGAGGGAAGAAGTGACCTGGGCCTGCCCAGAGTGAACTTTTCTAACTGGCCTGGTTTAAATAGGTCCAGAATATGGAATATCTCCCATTGCCCCTCAGCACAGGTTTGGTTTGCTGAAGAGATTTGTCCTTTCTTGGTTTCATCAGATCCAGTCTGTTTGAGCATGAAGCATCTCTAATTGTTTTTGCAGTAAATTAACTCATTATTAACTCATTCTCATCATTAACTGATGAGAATATCTCATAATCAGGTCATTATCACACATGGCCTGAAGATGAAGCTCATTTAAAAAAAAATAGAGTTGCTGTTTCTTTTATCAACCTTTAGACACTCCCAAATTAAAGTGTCTCACAAAAACACAAACAATTTCCAAAAGCAGCTCATGCCCACTCTGTACAATGTGTCACAGCAGACTAAACCCAAATTAATACAGGGTAGGCTGAAGAACAGCAGTGTAATAATCTGGATTTTCAGGCAGATTTTTGATAGCTCCATGCAAACATGCACTGGATTCACTGGGTTACTGTGCCAAGGAATTACCAAACTCCTCACAGCAACTGGTAGCAAATTAACACCTAATCCTGAGAGGGAACAAACCCCAGTGAATGGCTCACTATGCTCCAAATAATTCCTTCCAGCCTCCCACAATGGCAGGAGAAGCTGCCCACAGTTAACTCTCAAATATCAGAGTTAAACTCAAGATAGGTTAGTGTAGTAGGATCATAAGAATCAAGAAAAAATATCACTTATTTTAAATAATTGTTCTTGTCACAACTCCCTTCTCTCCCCTCAAAGCCTTTCTGCAGGTCTCATTTGTCCTGATACCAAATCAATGTAGAAATGAACTAATAAATCTAAATTAAAAGGAAAGCAAAAGGGTGAATGAGGAATCCCATCCTTCCATGAAGGAGCTGCTCTTACCCTGTGCTCTGGGCAGGATTTCAGCTCCACACACAGCACAGTGAAGTCCCTTCCTGCAGGGCTGCCTCTGTGCTTCCTTAACAAAGCACAAATTAATGGAAATGCTGATTTGCATACAGTAACTGTGCAGATTGGAGCATTTAAATAGAAATAAAATTAAATCTAACAAAACTGCTTCAGAGAAATACAGCACTTGGAATACTCAAAGGAGAATGAGTTGATGTTTATCATTTATATTAGTTAATAATTCAATATACACCATGCTAAAAATGTTTAACCTTACTTAAATAGAAACACCCCTATAAAATATGAGGGATTTTACAGCCTGTAACACTGCAGGATATCAATTTGTTGGGAATTCTGCAAAGGAGCCTGGGATTGTTGGTGCCTTTGTGTTTCCCACGAGAAACAAAAGTATCTATTGAGTGTGTAAACCAGAGCTCTGCATATCAGGGAGAAATTATTTCATTGTATTATTTCACTGGAAATATGATTTCATATTCTTAATTCCCTTGCACCTTAACACTCAGAACAGGAATTTAATCCAGGGATGTGGTACCTTTCTCTCTCTGGAGGAGCCACTTTGCCTAAGGGCAGCTTTCCTTCTCCTGCATCTCCTCTGAACTTTCAATCCTTGAATAAATTCAAGATTTTGTTATTATTTTAGGCAACAGAGATTATACTGAGCTATTGTATCAAAGTAGGAAAAGCATTTTCAATAATTTAGCCTTGATAGATGTGATAAATTCAAAGAAATAATTGTAAGAAATTCACTATACTGACTTCCCTTCTATCTGCAGGCTGGGCAGCAGTTAATTCTGAGAACTACCATAAATATATTACCTATAAAGAATATTCTTACTTCTATAATACCAAATAACACAGTTATTAAATATTTAGACAAACTAAGAATGAATTTACACCACATTAACAGTCCACCCCTCACCTCCCAAACCCAGCAGAACACAAAGGAGTTTGATCCACCTGTGGATTTTTTTGAGGACTGAATTTTTTTCAAGAAATCACAGCACCAAGTGCTGATGTTTCAATACATATTTTAGAAATAATTTGATGAGTGTGATTTGACACAGAGCAGGCCTTGCCTTAAAGGATTTCTGATCAAAGGAAGAGGCACCACAAGCTCAAGAAAGGAACAATCTGCTCCAGATAAGGAAAAGGAGATGGATTTTCTTCTTTTTTTTTGAATGTTATGGATTTAAAGACAGACAAATCTCCTGAAAAGACAAATAAGAGGCTGTGGGCCACGGGATGAGCAGACAAGTCACAAAGCTTAAGTGATTTCTGTTATCTGTTCAGACACACAAAAATGCCCAAGGTGGTTTGGTGCAGAAGATTTGATTAGGAAAACTGAGGATTGGGATTCCTGAGGATCAAGCCATGGATTCTGGGGATGTGCAAAGCACCTGCCAACAGAAACTTCAGCACTATCTACAGAGAAATTAAGAATATTTCTCTTCAGATGTGTCAGAAACTTGATCATCAATATTGCAAAAATTGAGCCAAATGCCTTATGCCAAATACTGCCAGTTAAAAAAATTCAACTTTCCTGCAAAGTGTCCAATTTCATAAAGATTAATTTCTTGTGTAAAGAAAGGGCATGATTTAAATCCTATTGATATGAGAATGTTCACAGCTCTGTAGAGAAGGATTCAAAATATTATTTAGATGAACTTCTATGGAAAATGAGCAGTTAATAATTTCATTTCTACTCTCAAAAAAAAAAAAATGAACCAATCTCTAGACTGCAAAAATCCTGCATCTTCATAGGAACGTGGGATGCCAATGAACAATCTTTTCTTGAATAGTCAGTATGTTTTATTACAGAAAAATCCTGACTGTTTTCATTGCAGTAAATAAAAGAAACATTAAAATACTTAAAAAAAAAATAGACTGGGCAAGATTCAAAGACTTTTGTGTACAATTTACATTTTCTATGTCACATGTAAGAAGTGCTTGTAGGACATACAGATGAGAACAGGTTTTGACATGAATAAACACAGAATCCAGCCAACAGAAATGAGATCCTCTCACAAAAGGAAAATTTAAAGAAACCTCAATTTTTTTCTCTGAAGAAGCTTCTCATCTTCATCAAATATCAGAATGTGCACAGCTCCTGCTGGACATTTTGATGAAAGAAAATGGAAGGAATCAAAGTATTGAAGAACACACCTGTTTTGGGATTTAGGCTCAATCTGTCCATGACTTGATCTGCAGAGATATTTTCCTAAAAAAACCCCCAATCTAGCAAATGCAGAAAAGCACAATTTGGTTATATGGGTGTTTTGCTTTCTGAGGAAAAACCCAATCATTTGACTGTATTTAATTGTGGATTAATTAAATCTGTAATGGACAAACCAAGTCAGATCCTACTTGGGTTTCTATTCAGAATTTCCAGCCATGATGTCCTTTAGCCATGAAGAATCTCCATTCCATCTCTACAAAACTGCACATTGCAAAACTCTCCCAGTGAAAACCCCAAAAATATAACGAGAAATGAAGCCTGAGGGAAGCTTTTGTTCCAGGAGGACAAGGCAGGGGTGGCTGCCCTGTGCTGCTCTGAGGGCTGCTCACCCCAATTCCCACAGGAACTGTCACCAGGTGCCACCACTGCCCAGCAGGAAGGCTGACACACCTTTATTTCGGGACCTGGAAAGGCTCAGCTTCCTTTTAGGGGTGTCCATCTCCTGAGATGCTCCCTGCTCTGCTCCTGCTGCACTGTCCCTGCTCCTCACATCCTCCAGAATTCCACAGGGATTTCTGCCAGCCTCAGCTTTTCCACTCTGAGTTTCTGAGGTGTTGGTGGCAAAAAGCTCAGCAGGGACTGTGGAGTTCCCACATCCCAGCCCATTCCCAGTGGTGCAGCAGGCTGGGACTGGGGGCTCAGTTCTCTGCTCCTCTGGCTCTGCATCATCGTAGAGCTCTGGGGTGAAGTAAATGCTCTCATCCTCCTCCTCCTCCTCCTCCTCATGGACTGCTGAAGGCTCAGCTCTCCTGCAGGGCTCAGGGGGAAGCTGCAGCTCCCCAGGATGTCCCTCAGCACTTTTACCTGGACAATGAGCTGATTGCAAACATGATTCTGGTTTGTGTTCTGCAGTTAATGATTGGCACTGGTTTAAATGATCAGTAAAGTCACTGGTTCTGTTCACAGGCTCCTGCCTGCTGCCTGCTGTGCCCCTGCAGTTCTTGGACACAGGAGTTGAGGTCAGGGGTTCAGAGCAGCAATTCTCTTCTACAGCATCACCACAGGTCCAACCATTCATTTTTTCTGTCTCTATTTTCATTGCTGGCATTTGGGGGGTGCAGCCCATGTGTTTCCCTCTCTGTTTTGCATGGTGAGAAGGGATCTCCACATCAACCTTCTGGTCACCTGTGAGAAATCACAAAACAAATGAATTGTATCTGATTTACAGCATGTGCAGCACATCAGAATTACCACTGTTTTCGAAGGTTTACAGTGATTTTACAACATTCATTAAAAACAACAACACAAACAAAAGCCCAGATGTTATAACTATCCTAGCACAGGGATTGTCTTAATTAAATGAATAAATTAACAGGCACATAAAGGTAGAGTATAATGGATTTGAAATTTGTAATCTTTTATATTATGCTCTTATCTTATTCACCTCTTTCTTGATTGAAATCAGAACCTTTCCTAAAATTTAGGGGTGGCTTTTCTTTGTGAAGTGGAACTAGAGGAGATCACATAGAAGGTGTCTCAGCAATGTCCAAACAACAGATGTGGCTTCAACCAGGGCTCAACGTGCAATAACCTTAATCTTGATGTGTTTCAAATAAATTTTAAATGATCTTCAGAGTGTTCAATGGAAAAAGAAATTAAAATGAAAACCTTTTTGATTGCACTATAAACTTATCAAAGATTATTCTTTTAAGACAACCAGATGGAAGGAGAATTAATTTCAGTCTGCTGAGCACAGCTCCTCCACATTTGTGAACAATTATCATTTTCCACTATAGCACTTCTGTAATTTTAAAAAACCTTTTCTTTCTTCCAAAAGAGATGCAACCCCACATTAGAAATTGCCAGTGGAAATGAACATACTTTGCTGCACTGCTGCCAGGCTGTCACTTGGCTGATCCCACACTGCAGCAGGAACTGAGCTGATGGCTGCAGGAAAATGAACTTCTGAGCCCAAATTCTGCTCCTGGCTCTGAGCAGGAAGCTCTGGGGACAGAGGAGGGGTGGCCTCGTGCTGGGAGCCCTGGGAGGGGTGTGCAGGGAGGGCAAGGCTGAGCTCTGGGGAAGGCTCCCCCCTGCCCTGGTTCCTGAGGGCGAAGGCCTGCAGAGACTCCAGGGCGCTGCCGAAGCTGCCGTGGTGCCGGAGCTGCTGCCGGATCCACTTGGACAATCCTGGGGGAAAGAAAAAATCAGAACCCAAGCACCTCCAGCAGGGATTTCACAGCACCCTAAGAGTGCAAATATTTCTGTGTGGGTACAATCTCAATGATTTCAAGCATTTGCTCCTGAAGCTACAACAATTCCTCTTTTCCAGGGCTGGGAACTCGATTTATTCAATGGCAGTATTCTATAATGAAACTGAAAATATCTTTTTTTCTATTAAAAGCCTTTCCCTTTCTCACTACTCCTCTTTTTCTGTTCAGACTGCTGCCTTGCACAAACATCTTTATATTTCTTTGATGCCTGGGTGTTCATTCTGTTTGTTATCATCAATTATTTAAAAGCAACTTACACAGAGTCCAGCTATTTATTATCATATTAACAGGGTCTGATAAAAAAAATTAATATAATGAAGTTTTTTACAACTTTGTCTCAGAAAGAGTAACTGTCTTACAGCTACAGGTTTTATTACAACCTGCTCCTATCAAAATTATATTTAAAATTCTTAAATATCAGATGTCTTGAGCATAACAGTTTTTTAGATTATATTGGAGCACACAGGGGTCAAGTAAAAACTGAACTGCCTCGATTTTAGAAGGTGTTTTTGAACCCATTTAAATATTTTTTGAATATCAATTAAAAAAAATAGGGAAAAAACCCAAACCCACAACAACAGGGAATTTCATTCATGTGTTAAGTTTTACTTTTTAGAGAAAGAAATCTTACCAAGTCTTGAATGTAGGGATTATTTGTGCTCCTCTGTGAATTTCTTGTGTTTACTTGGATAATTTGGATGTATTTTCAGTTTGGTTGTATTTTTAGGACAAGCACAAGAGAAGGAGCTGGACTCAACTGCAGCAGCTGAGCTCCACCTGCTGACTAAGCCCAGCATGGGCTCAGCCCTGCCCAGCAAAGAGGGCAGGAACAAAGCTAAAAACACATTCCCAAGCAGGTTATTTTCTAACTTTTATATTTTTAAGGTTGTGTGCAGGATCTGTTTAATTTCATCTGCATTTATTTCTACCCAGTATAAAACTACAAACAAACCCCACTTGTATATTGAATATTCAGCAGTTCCATTTCTGTTCCATGGTTGTGACACATGCTGACCCTTCCTACCCACCTGGATTTGTACAATCACATTTCTGTAACTCAGAGTTTTCAGTATTTTTCAACATTAGGAAGTTTCCCCAAAAGATTTTTCACCTCTTACCAGTTATGTATTTATTGGGGTTATTCCTGAAGCGGTCGTCAACTAAAATAAGAGCCCCCCAGTCATTCCTGTGCCTTATACACCTAAAAGTGAGGGGAAAAAAAGAGGTTTTATGTAATTAGAAGGCACACAGCAAAAATCTGTGGGAATTAGGAAGCATTTGGAATATGCAAAATTATACAGGAAGTACTCTTCTACTGTATGCACTAAAATTGTTAGGGATGTCACAGAAGCTTCACTTTCCTTCAGCTGTTGAATTGGCATGAAAACAGCTAAATTAAAAATAAAACAAATATTCAACAGCCAATCAAACCACACTGTGTGTTTCCCACTCTTAACTGGGCAGTGTAAATATTACAGAGCTTGGTGGAATATTCTGGTTTTATCTCAAACCTTCCCCACATCTCAGGTTAGCAAGGGCTTTGGCTGATGGTTTCATAAGGAATTTGTACCTTTATGTCAGAATGGAAACTTATTTTCTCTGTATAAGTTTAGACCATTCCAATGATAAATTAAACAATAATTGTCACTAAAATTTGTTTTAAGTTCATGCTGATTTCACAGTTATAATTTCATTATTGGTATTCCACAACTGAGAGTTTTCTTAACCTATTTTAATTAATGCTCTTCTGTTCCAAAGAGGAAGTCAAGAAATCAGGCCTGTAACAAGAATCCAATATGAAATTTCCTAATGTTACAATTTCTCTCAATTTTCTCTCTAAGCCTCCATTTATGTCATCACATTTGAATTAGGACTAATTCAAATAAGAGTTTTCCAGCTGCTGTTTCTGTGGCTCTGTATCCATGACAGCTGCACCTATGATAGATATGGATGACAATTCTAATCTTTATTTCTATGATAAATTTTGGTAAAGGAGGATGAATTAATTCTACCCTGTTAATAACATTTGGGGGAATTTTTCCATCTAGGAAAGGGAAGCTGCACCACTTCTTCTAAATCTGGGAAGAGATCAGTGAGCACAATAATTGAATTGACCTTTTGCAAAGGTCTGAAAAACCCCACTGCTATTTCTCCCTTTCAAAAAGACTTGTAGGCTAAATATCAAACAACTGTTCTGAGCCCACTGAGAGTGTGAACAATTAGAGCATTGGAAAAGTCCTAGGGATCTTCATTTGCTTTAAAGCTCAAGAACTATTTGTTCTCTGTTTGTGGTTTTTTTTATTTCCTGTATATCTGGACTATGAGAAATAAAACTTCAACCAAATTGAAGTGGATTCTGAATGTAAAAAAAATCTCTGAATTATAACAATGCAGGCTGAAAAGCAAAGAGTTGTCAGCACAGAGCAGCTCAAGAGACAAAATTTGCAATATGAGAGGTTTGGCCTTACTTATCCCATTGTG
Organism: Cisticola juncidis; assembly: GCA_013400215.1. Lineage (NCBI taxonomy): Eukaryota > Metazoa > Chordata > Aves > Passeriformes > Cisticolidae > Cisticola > Cisticola juncidis. Next base: position 779,070 of record VXBR01007040.1, on the reverse strand, counting down.
CTAAAAGTGGGGAATAAATCCTTGAAGATCTCCTAAAAAAAATTCTACAAATTTATATCATTTTAGTTATGTTTATCTCACCTTCCCAGGGCTTGGTTGAGGGCTCTGTAAGCTTGAATTTCATACCACTGACTCCCTGATAAAAGGCCTCTTGTACTTTTGTGCTGGTCATTGTACTTCCTCTTTAATTCAACCTAAGAGAGAAACCATAAAATACCTGGTTTATTAGTGCTGTTGAAAAGGAGATATTCTAAAAGGGGAAAACAAGCAAACACTGATTAAATAAGAGAATATATAAATTGTGCTTCAGCTTTTCAACTCTGTATTTTGTACACTAGCCAATTCTGGCTTCTAAAATTGCCCTTAGCTGTGACCTGTTCCAATAATTTCAATGTATTGACATGAGCACCACACACTCATCCAAATCTCTGTGCCAGTGAGGGAAGGATAAACTGTTCAGACAGGTGAAAAAACCCCAAAGCAGGTACAGGGAGGTGGGCTCCAAAGCCCAGAATTATTGGCTCTTCCAAAAGGAAATGTCCTGCTTGGAGCTCCCCATCCATCCCTGCATCACAAAACCCTCACAAAACCATCACAAAACCCCCTCCTCATCCAGAGCTGGGACCAGACCCTGCTTTTCCCAAGGGAGGGTTCAGCAAATCCAACTTTTCCTCCTCTACAGGAGCTGCAAAAGAGCTTTAGGGACAGAGGGGCCTCTCCAAGGACAGGAGTCAGCAGCACCAAGCCAAATTCCCACTGGGCATCACCTCCTGAGCTTTGGAAATGTTTCACTGAGAGCACAGGGAGGGAGATCAGGCAGGGAAAATTCCCATTTTTAAAACACATCCCTGATGCCTCAAAATCTGGAATGGAGCGTCCAAGAAATCCCCTGCCTGCCCTTCCCAATCACACACTGCCTGCTCTGACCTGCAACAATTGGCATTACAACATTATTTATATCAAAAGAATTTATTATTATTATTATTCAGTGAGGGGAATTGAATTTTTTTTTGAAACAAGCACAAAACTACACCAAAAAGGGTCTTTCTGCTGCTCTTTTGTACAGTATTAACCTTTCTAAACTGACAAGTGAAAGGACACGCTTCAGGAGAGAAAACAGCAGACTTCTAACCTCTTCTGACAGGTAACTTTCAAGTTGCATTTGGATAAGAAATTTTATTTTCTGTAGTTATGCCCTTTAAATTGCCTGTCAAATTTACAAATTCAATCTTTACAGCCAGAAAGTAAATTCAGTTTGATTTCACAGATTTAATATTTGTTCCAGTCACTCAGAATTTACTGACTGGCATGTGAGGTTTCCTTTGTAATTTTCCAAACTGAAGATGATTTCTTCTGAATGGTTTATGAACATTAAACCATTCCTTAAAAAGGAACTTGGCTTTATCTGTGCATTTCTCCAAACTGAAATACTACCTGGAGAAAGAAAAGGGTACTGCTCACCTTTGGAAATGAGGAATGATGTTGGAAAAGTTCACTGAAGCCTTTAAAACATAACCATTGACAAGATACTCTGTGCATGATTTCCATTTGTCTTCTGGTCAGTTTTACAATAATTTACTTTTTTGAAGTATTTTGTTATCAGTAAGATTATGGACATTTAGAACAAATGGAGGTTTGCCAGCCCCTCACTTTGCCAGCAGACTGTGCAGTGTTGGAATAACTGCCCCTGTGTCTTATGCTGAAAAATGACATTATTTTAAAACATGTGCATAAACTCATGGAGGTAGCAGTAAAATGCAAACCAGTCAGATCACCTAAATAAAATCCATTACTGCCACATTCTTCTAATACATGTCAGTGTTATCAAGTTTATTGCTTGTCTGCACACCACCAGTGACATTTCATTGCTCAAATGATATAAACCCCATTTTTAATATAAAACCCCATGAGTTTGAGAGTGGTTTAACCCCAATCCCTTGCTCTAACATATCTCTAAAATTTCCTCCTATTAATTTGAAGAGGTTAACCAGAAAATGACCATTCTGTTGTGTCAGAGATGGTGCCAGCCTGCACTGCTGTGAGCTCAGTGTGCAGGCATATAAACCCCATTTTTAATATAAAACCCCATGAGTTTGGGAGGGTTTAACCCCAATCCTTTGCTCTAACATATCTCTAAAACTTCCTTATATAAATTTGAGGAGGGTTAGCAGAAAATGGCCATTCTGTTGTGTCAGAGATGGTGCCAGGCTGCACTGCTGTGAGTTCAGTGTGCAGGCATATAAACCCCATTTTTAATATAAAACCCCATGAGTTTGGGAGGGTTTAACCCCAATACCTTGCTCTAACATATCTCTAGAACTTCCTCCTATTAATTTGAAGAGGTTAACCAGAAAATGGCCATTCTGTTGTGTCAGAGATGATGCCAGCCTGCACTGCTGTGAGCTCAGTGTGCAGGCATATAAACCCCATTTTTAATATAAAACCCCATGAGTTTGAGGGTGGTTTAACCCCGATCCCTTGCTCTAACATATCTCTAAAACTTCCTCATGTTAATTTGAAGAGGTTAACCAGGAAATGGCCATTCTGTTGTGTCAGAGATGGTGCCAGCCTGCACTGCTGTGAGTTCAGCATGCAGGGGAGGCTGCTGCAGGTAAAAGGCCAGGGCCTGTCATTTTAATGCAATCAGAATCCATTTCATGGTGGCACTGCTGCCTTCCCCCCATCAATCCCAGGCCAGATTCAAGCTGACATGTTACATATGTGAAAAAGCCAGTGCCTCCTGCTAGCAAATATCCACAATGTGCAGGAAAGCACAGGCTAGAAGGGATTAGTTAAAATGTCAAAAGACAGCCTTTTACTTTTACCTGTTCATCCTTAAAAACATCCTCCCAGCTCTGGGGCAGGATTTGCAGACAAAGAGCTGCACAGGGCCCCTGGCAAGCTCTGCCATCCTGTAGCTGTCACCCAGATTAGGCTTTGATCTGTCTGGGAGGTCACGGGCACAGCCACGTTCACTCCAATCTCCCCACGTTCCACCTGCAAACCTCTGCTGCTTTTAATGCTTAATTAGCTCCACATCTTTCACTCTGCAATGTTAACTGGGAAACAGCAGTGAAAAAAGATAAATGCCATGAACAATTTTTTCTGTAAAAGGCTTGCAAAGATACTTGGAGGCAGTTTGTGCTACAGCTCAAGTGTATTTTTCAAACAGAATTAGCAATGGAGGCTCTTCTCCAGTGAAAACAACATGAAATGACATTTGTTATGTTAAATTTTAAAATAAGTTACCTGTGGTGATGTTCCTTCACGTGAAGAAACTCAGACTTATTCAGGATATAAATTGATTTATACTGTGTTGATCATGGATTATATGAGTTAGTTCATGGCACAAAGCTGAGAAGAGGAACTCAAAAACTACAGCTTGGTTTTGACCCCCAAAATAACCTGCAAATTCCCACACAGAATCTGCAGCCTTTCAGCAACACACCACGCTGAACCAGGTTTATTCAGAATGAACAAACAGTATTTAACAGCAAGGTATATAAATATCAATCTCTTATGGACTAATTATTTCTAAAGAAAAATCAATCAGAATACTGTAAATTGATTTATCACTGCCAATACCACAACATGAAGGTTGAATGGGCTCAGTCCATTTGTTTATTTTGTGCAATTTAGATCAGTAAAATAAACTGTGTTTGGTTTTCATCTGGCAAAGTTTTGAGGGGTATTTTTAATGCAATACTTCACTGAACCAAATGCAAATTTTGCTTTTTAAGAACAAATAAAAGTAAGAGATTGGAATTTTTTTTGTTTAACAAGTCAGGCCTATTCTTTGATGGAACATCACCTCATAAACATCTCCAACTGCCTCCTATTTGCTGGTAAAAGGTTAAAGGAAGAGAAAACAGCTGGAAAAAGCCACTAAAGCTGGGCCAGTGTCACTGCATGGACAGGTGGAGGTGGCACATCCACACTGGGATCAGCTCCTGCCCTTCCCTCCCCAGCACTCTCCTCCATGGAAAGAAAAACCAGAAAATGGACAGAAATGTTTTCTGCCATTCCTTCAACTTGTTTCTCTGGTTTTATGAGAGGAAAAATAGTAATGAAAACAAAGACCGTGGCTCACATCATCCAAAAAAAATTTTTAAAGACACATTCATGTTTAACATCTATTAATTCCTCACGTCTTAAAAACAAACAAGCAGAAAAAATACCAGGTGGTCACTCCCTGCTTCCATCCCCAGAAAGACATAAAAATGTTTTTTAAGCAAATCTCCCATCCTAAAAATCTCATGTGTCCACTTAGACTCTCTCTTCCACCTGAAATAGCAATAATTAGAATTTTTCAGGAACACATTTGCCATCTACTTTCCTCCTGACGAATGCCAAGGAACCATAAAAGTTTGTGAGTGCAGGAAAGTTAAGACATGAAAACCCATTTCTTTTCTTTTACATCTGAAAATTCTTAACTAGAAGCAGCATTTCACTCACTTCAAAAGCAGTAACAAGGGCCGGGAGGTTTAATACAAATAATGCAGATGTAAAGAGCTGGGTGAGTCACAGAACAAGCTTCAAACATCCTCACCCCTCACAGGCACACTCAAAGCCATGCCTAAACACAATATTTCCATTTATTAACCCACAGGAAAAGGATATTATGGCAGGATTTTATCTTTAAATGTTCCAAGCATTCCAAGTGCAGTGTTAATATATAAATAATATGGAATAACAAAATGCTCATTAGCCGAATTTTACTAGATTCTGTCGATTAAAGTAATTTATTAAGGTCATTCTAATGAGTTCATATAACTAAATAAGGTCACTAGACACAAATGTAACACTTATATTTTCACATATAAATGCTGCATTTCCTTATAGAACAGCAACAACCCCCAAGCTGCAAATGAGACATGATCAATATTTGTACTGCTCAATTATCAATTATCAGCAGGATGCTGCTACATGAGATTGCTCAGGTGACCTTTTCTGCCTGGAAATTTCTGTGTGCACTTAGCAAAACTGCCTTCCTTGGATAACACTGAATAAAAAAAGGAAGCAATCCAGATCTCAGGCTTGCTCTGTCTCACAGGGGACGTGGAAAGATATTGGGATTGAACAATGTGAAATAATCAAAACTAGAGAGTTAGTGAGACAGAAAAAATGGCACAAAGTGGCAAATAAGCCAAATAGGGGGAAACACTGCTGGCTTGTTTCCCTAAAACCCAAAAGATTAAATATGAGATGTGGCTTCAAGGTAAAGATAAATAAGCCAAAGGCCTTTGGTCCATCAGAAGTGGCAGCTCCAGGGCAGCCCAGCAGCACCTCCTGCTCTGTGCAGAGCTCAATTCCTCTCATCCTGCACTCACCAGGTACCTCATGGCCACATCCTGCCCAGTATTCTCCCTCTGAATCCCAGTCTGGGAGAGATGGGGACCTTATGGAACATTGCAGGCACTGAACACTTTCAGTATTGTCAGCTGCACCCCATGGCACCCCCAGACCCCGGATGGGGATTGACAAAGCTGTGGCACGTTCACCCCTCATCTCAGCCTCACGGGCTCCCAGGGACTGCAAACAAGAGACTTGATTAAAACCCAATGCAACCAAAACTCTGCTCTGAAGAGAAAATTCAATCCATTTCCAGCAGAGCAGAAGTGAGAGGGATCCAGGAGGTTCCCCTGAGGTGCAGCCCCGGTGCCCAGGGGAGCGCGAGTGCCGCTCACCCACGGTGAGAGCGTCACTCAGAGCTCCCACACCCTGAGTAAAGCAGAGACTGAGAGGTCACCACTGCCTGCTAAACACAACAAAATCACTGGGAATTGTTTTGTCTGGGTCAGAAAAGAGAACTGGTGAAGGCAGAGGGGAAGTTTGGATTTTGATTTTTTTTACAAATCATAAAACATATTTAGAAAGCAGGTTGATCACAGACAAGTCATTAGTGAAGATGAGCCAAGATCAAACTGCAAACATGAAATATTGCTCTGCAAAGGTCCAGTCACTTTGGGATATGTTCAGGGCTGGTTTGGTGATCTGGGCCAAGGTATTGACATGAAATGGGCAGAAATGCCACCCTCAGTGTCACACTGGAGTCACAAATTCCCATTTCCAACCTCAGGAACGCTGGTTCCACACGATTTACAGCTGCTCCCACAAATTCTCCCTCTCAAACCATTTTGTTTTCTCAATTAACACAATCTCTCCTGGATGCAAGAAGGGTGTGGATGGCTTGGGCTGTTTATAATCATTGTTATTTGTGAAAAAGTGGGAAGAAAAAGGCTTTTAGGCGTCTCAGTGCTACCACAGCACCCATGCAAGTTCCAGAAATGGTTTTCTGCTCCCCACTTTCTATTTGGAATTTTTTTCTCACAGTACTGGAATAAAGAAGAAATTAAGTCTTCTATCCCTAAAAAATTCTTAACTTCACAGGGTATTTTCCACTAAATATAACACAATGACCCAAAAAAAGTCATTTTCTATACTGCTTTTGCCCATATTTCGTTATTAATAAGTGAAAAATACATTTTAAATGAGGCAAAGGCAAGATGAAATGAATACAGTGCAAGGGATGTTGCCCAACTCTGGTCAAGCATTATAATAATTAAATTAAATTAAATGTTAAAATAACAATGATTTTCTTAGAAATCTTGCTTTTCCCACAATAGGGTAAATAAGAAATGAATTTTTTCAGCAATCACTTATGTAGCACAAGATTCTTTCTCCCTTTAAGGGACACAAAACATATAGGCTTAAAAACTTCCATAAGGACCAGAAATTCAATACTGAAACACATCATTATTCTGAAATGATAGAAATATCTCAACTTGTTGAGATAGGAGAAGAAGAAACTTCAGCCAAAGAGCTGCAAAATTTCTGTATCCTTGAGTTACATAAAGCCCAGAAAATTGTAATTGAAGTGATGATTTCCTTCGTGTTACAAGTCAAGATACTGGGAACAATAAAGGAAATATTCCCCTATGGCAGCCATGGGAAATAATTCCCATTAAAGGCCAACTCCAGCAATGCCACTGCTCAGAACCCCCAGCCTCCCCCAGTTTATTGGCCTTGCACATCTGCTGCTGTGAAAGTTTGATTTTCTGCATTTTCTGCCGTATTTTGGTCAAGTCCTGCTGGCTGTTCCATGATTAATTCACTGTTCTGAGGCAGGATCAAAAGCATCTGGAGAGGTGGAAGTGCAGAAAAGCTCTCAGGGCAGGGGAGCTCAGGGCCTGACTTCAGAGCTGCCCATTATCAACATTTCGGAGAGAGCTCTTTATTTTCAGCTCCCCAAGGTAAGAACAGTAAATTATGACTTGAACTAAACAAGTCACACTTGGCTCCAAAATCAGATTTTCCTACCTCTACTTTCAGGTCCCAGAGGTAGGCAGAGGAAATCCTGGTCACAGCCAAAGAAGTCATTTTTGGCTCTGAAATAAATTTTCCTGCTTTACTCGAGCCAAACTCTACCATTGAGAGCACCAGGGCTTTGAGCAATCCTTGAACATTTCTTTTATATTATTTTGTTTTAGCAACCTGATTCTTCAGCAATGTGAAACCCTTTGCAATAACACAGAATTAGGGGGTTGGCCTCTTTCTTCAATCAGTTTTGTTTATAATCAAGTCCTACTTCTGAGCCTGAATCATTTCTTTCTCCCTAACCCTGACAAAGTGTTTTAGACTCTTCTCTTTGTGAAAAGCAGAGAATCTAAGATACAATATGCCTAAAATGTTGAAGTGAAACGAAATTTTTCTCTTTAAAGCCTCCACAAAAAACACTGGAACTTAGAAAAGCACATGGTTACTTAAGGAATTCAAATGTTTGCCCTTTAATACCAAGATTTGTGGCATATATTTAGGACAAACATATGGAAAAACTAAAATTGGATATTATTTATCGTGCTTGACAATGAATTCCTTGCCCAAGATTGATGCCTGGATCCAAAATGCTACACTTCAAAATATCTAAGAGAAGTTAATTAACAGTATGTTAGCATCAGATAACACACATGTGGGATTATCCATCCCTTGCTGTCACATTATTTATGTTCTCTAATATTACAGCTCAATCAAGTTACAAATCATAAAACATATTTAGAAAGCAGGTTGATCACAGACAAGTCCTATTAGTGGAGATGAGCCAACATCAAACTGCCAACATGAAATATTCCTCTCCAAGGGTCCAGTCCCACAAACCCTGCTGCCTGTGCTCAGTCCTGGGAGTATTAGAGGGATTTACTCACACAAGTAAAAGCTCTGTGCAGGAGTAAGGGGTTATGGAATTGAGGCTTAAGAGGACTTTTATTAACCCAAAAAGCAGACATTCAAGTGTTTTTTCATGTAGAAGCCAAGTGTTTTTAGTGATTTAAACCAATCCCAGAAGTATATAATTCATGGCTGTTCCAAGGGAATTGTTAATCACTTGCATTTCCTATTTTTAAAGGAATGTCATTATTAATCACCTTATCAGTTTCCTCCTCTGGTACCTCTGCTGAGCACCTATTGCTGTGTGAGAGCCACAGATGCACAATTTTCTAAGTCCAACCTGAGCTGTGTCACTGTGGTTTGAATTATTTTATGTCTGCTGAAAACTCAAGGTCCTCCCCAGAAGTTCCAGGTTTTACCCAAAGAAACACCAACCAAATTGTGTGTAACTATTCTCTAAACTTGAACTGCTTCATCTGGGGATTCCAATTCCTTTCCTGAGCTGAAAAAAGATGCTTAATCTTCCAAATTTCTTTTCTATTTCTACAAAGGTACTAATACCCTTCTTCAGAGTGACCCTCCTTTCACTTTATCCTTCTTGCAATTCAGCTGGTAAAAAAATGAGCATTAATCCAGAATTTTTGGGGATCTGATAACCCAAGAGCCTTAAGCAAAACCAAAACCTTGTTCAATATAAAGACATTTAAAATAAAGCCCATTTCCTCCAGCATCCTGCCATGCAGCAGCTCTGCAAATCTGGTGCTGAGAGACTGAGCCTGCCCTGCTCTCATCCAGAATTGATCAGTGCAGAGCTTTGGGCATTCCCATCTCTAAACAGACACACTCAAACCTTGAGCTGCTTGCAATTTGGCAGCTACTGTTTCTAGCCCTGCTGAAAAATTTAAGGGTTTTCTTCAGTCTCATTAAAAATAATAGTTCAACAGCACATTGATTTTTAAAATAGAGTTGTCAGAAATGGGCTGTAGTGCCTGTTATTCTGTTATTTGAAATATTTGGTTGAACTCAAGGTAAAATCAAATCATAATCCACTGTGAAGATAATTCACCCACAACATTTTTTTTCAACCTCATTTTGTATCATTTAGAACCCAAACCCATTGATTTTCAGGAAATCATTTGGCATTAATTGTAAAGTTCCAGCCATACAACAGACTAAGGGTTTCCAAGACACCTTGTCAGCACATGCCCCTAAACCCCAGCATTTCCAACTCTAAAAAAGAGCCTGAGCACTCTTTAAATGTGAATTTTTACACTACAGTAGAGCGCATTATATTTGAGCAGGACAAAAAATGTTGTGGCTGAGTAAGTGCTCCAAGGAATTCTGCAAACATTGGAAGAACTGCACTAACACAGCCTCCCTGCTCCTTGTAGGATGTGGGTTTTTCCCAGCAAGGCTGGAATTGGGCACACACTGCAGACAACAAAGAAGCCTTTGCTTGTTCACTTAAGCTCAGAACACATCTCTCAAACCAAGGCTGAGTCTGTTTGGCCTTTCAAGTACAAACCTATGATTTTCTTGTTTGATTTGGCATTAGTGAGAACCAGAATCCAGCTGCTCCTGGTATTTATTTATCCTGTGATCCTTCACTTTGTTTCTTGGCTGCACAGAGAAGTCCCTGAAGCTCTCAGAGGAGCACAAGGGACAGGGCAGTGACAGTGACTGGGAGCAGTGGCACAGACCAACCAATTTACAATTACAAACTAACCAATAATAAACCTTTTTTTTTTCAGCAAGCAGAAAGCCTAGAAAAATACTCTTCTGTATTTATTGGCTTTCTGTTCCTTTCAGCTCTGAAGTGGCTGCTCTAATGGAACATCATCTCCCAGACAAGCCCTGCTCAAGTCAGAAGGAAGGAAGTGTTGAGGTGGGCAATTACACAGCAGTGCAGCAGGATGCTGCTTTCACCACCTCCTGCAAAACACAAATATTCTCAGATTTATTTAACTGCAGCCATTTCAAAATGCTATTTTTACAAGGAGCTTACAAGTGTTTGCCTAAAGTTACATGAAGCTTGAATATTCCAAATATTGCTGTCCTCAGTATCCAGGAAGAGTTTACATTCTGTCATAAATTCATGCTTCAAAATTGTGAGCTAATAAAGCAGCACAAGCTTGGGAAAGGGTTCCAGTTCCACTCTGTGCTCAACTGGGACAAATAATTACACTAAAGAAGGCAATAGCATTAGAAAGGTGAGACATACATGGTTATATTGTAAAATAATAACAATTAAACAATATTTATCTTTCCACTTGTTTGCTGCAATAACCTGCCTTATTTAAAGCAAAGCTGCTCCACCTCTTACCTGTAACTCAAAGAATTCAAATGGGATGGAGAGAAGTTCAAAGGTAAACACAGAGAAATGGTAATTTGTGCATATTTAGTGTTTTAGAGATGATATAAAATCAGGTGCAGCTCTGCAGTGCTGTCCTACCTGGAGGTCCCTCACGTTTGGGAAGGGGATTCCGATGGTCACCACTGCCCTGGCGTTCTCATCACAGAAATCCAGCCCCTCACTGACCTTCCCTCTGCACACTGCAATCAGCAGGGCTCCATCTGCAGCAGGAACACTCAGATTAATCCAGGCAGGAGCTGAGAATCAAGAGAAACTGTCCCCAAAAGCTTTTAAACAACTATAATTAAAATATAACACTGGCTGGAAAAGGTGAGTGGCTATAAAAATAGAGACTTGTTAGAGGGATGAGATTAACTCAAGAATATTTGAGTTAATCAAATCAAGAATATTCTTGATCAAGAATATTCTGATACTTTGATCAAGAATATTCTGATTTTGACCATCAAACAGCAAAATAATTTTACATTATATACTACAGGAATAACTAATTATGCAGGAACAATGTGCATCTACAACAAAATGTTGAATTCTACTTGAAGAGTCTGCATCAACTATTTGGAATGGCTGCAAAATGTACCTTTTTCTCCTTTACATTTGATGGCATCATAGTAGATTTTCAGCAGCTCATCGAAGTCACTCTTGGCCCCTCCCTGGGGCTCTGCAATGACTGTTTTAACATCCTCCAGCTTTCTCCACAAGCCAGTGTGTATCCAACGATCCTTTAACTTGTCCAGCATCTGAAAACCAACAGAAAAATCTGTGTCAACCACTGGAACTGCTCAAATAAAGCACACAAAGATAGTTATTTTAGAGAAGTTATATTATTCAGTTTTTGTATTTGTAAATGCAAGTTTTCCTACCATGCACAGAACCTCAGCTGTGCAGCACTTGGGAAATGGGGGGCACTTATTTTGCTATGTAGAAGTAATGGAGATTTTTTTGAGTTGTCAAAGCAAAATTCTCTAAATCTATGACAATGGTCACTAAAGAGCATCTCATGGTATTCTTCAAAGTACAGAAATATCATCTAAAGAAAAATGGAATTTACCTGTATTTTATTAAGTAAGATAAGAAACAAATTCCAAATTAATTTGCAACAAGTCTTTATATCTTAAGTTTCTAGAACATTTCAATATTTGAAAGTTTACATAGAGAAGTTGAGGAGGAAATATTGACGCAGGATTTATCAGCCTCCTCTGCTTCTTGAAGAGCCCCTCCTTTGTTACATCTACCACACTCTGAACTGTGCACATTTCACTCCAAATCAGAACATGTTCAACTCTCCCAAACAAATAAATTCATCCCACTTTTAATGCAAATAGTGAAAACTTTGCATTACAGAAATCAAAGCTCAAAATTAGCACAGAACCTGAAGTCAGCTGGGTGAGGGTCATTTAGCAAATGTATCAAGTTCTACAATGAATTTTATCGAGTCAGGGAGCACAAAAGTCCCTCCTTGGGGTGCACAGCACTGCCCTGGAGACAAAGGGCAAAGCATTCACATTGCAGAGTGAACCAGGGAGCTCTGGGACAGAATTCAAGGGACAGAATTCAGTCCTTTATTTCACTGCTCAGAGATCTTTAGTGCAGTGAGGTTCACAGATGAGCTTTAAACTCACAGATTCTGCAATAAGGGCTGTGCTCTCAGTGTGTCTGCACCTCCCTCACTCCCCTCCTGAAGACTTTTCCATATTTTGCTCCAGGCTCCACAAACTGCTCCATCTGGAACCTGCACTTGCCCTGCTTCATTCCTCCAAAAGCCACAGCATCCCTTCCCTGCAGCCCACTTGTTTCCAGTGCACTCCAGCCAAGAGCCAGGATCCTGAATGGGGGATTGTTACCAAAATCCTCTGTCCCGTGTCCAAATCCACAGGGTAAGTGCTACTGTGAAGCAGAACTAATGACAACTAATTGTTGTCACATTTGAAAATTTATAGGAAACTGGTTACAAGGCCCTTTGCATTTTTCAAGTCCTCAGCATTAAAGATCTGAACTCATTCTCTGACATGAAGAATTTGGATGAGTTCCTTACAAGAGGGGATAAATGCTGTTAATTTACATTTTCCCTGTTTTGTCCCAGCCTCTGCTCAGGGAATTACTCTTGCTTTACTACTGATGTGACACCATTAGCAAGCACAGAGTAAGTGATGAGTAGTAGGAACAGTTTCCCCCACACAGCTGTAGCTGCAGAATAAATCATTTCTGCTAAATGTGTCTGTCCTCCTGTCTGTCCCCTTCCCTGCCAGCTCTGTCATTTCCTGGCAGCATCCTGTCTGTAATCTCTTTTTCTCTCAAGCTTCTAATCCTGTGGCTGAGCAATGAGTATCCATCTTGCCCTCCCAGCCTCAGTTCTTGGATGTGATGTGGAGATAATTCTGGGAAAGCAAAGCACCAAGCACATTACAGCTCTAAGTGCATCCATTTGGGATCTGCCAGGGACTGCAGCATCATTCACTCCCCAGATTTCATTCCTGCTCCTCCTGTGGAGCTGGGGCTGCCTGGGCCCTGCTCAGCAATCCCTGCTGAGCTGGCTCCTGGCACTGCCAGGGAGAGAACACAGCAGGAACCTGGGCAGAGCTGAATTTCACATTTAAACTGATAAATGTAAACCATGCAGGCTTCGAATTCTAATTCACTCACCCCTGATTTTCTCCTCTCATTCCACTCACACCCCTAGGAAAGGTTCTTGCCAGAAGGGCAAGATTCCTCACAAAAATTCCTTACTCCCTCAATTCCACTGTATTTCTCCCATACTTGAAAGAAGTAAAATTCATATTCAGAACTGCAAAGATGGCAGGAGAAAACCTTTATCCAAATTCTTGAGAAAACATCTTTTCTTTTTGTGGGTTCCCCAGCCCCTCCAGGCAAGGCTCCCCTGGACCAAGCTCCAGGTTTCTTGTTTCATTGACAGCAACCATCACAACAGAAAATCTGTGATTTTGATGGAAATAAGGGAATTATTTATGAAATCTTTGGCAAGAATGGAGCAATTCATTTAATTCACACAACAGCTATTACCTCTTCCATTAATGGACTTTGCTAGATATGGAAACTTTCCTTGTATCCACAAAAAACACAGGAGGCATGGCATGGACAGACACTAAAACAACAAGAATTATGGAGCTGACTGAATACAAATAAATAAAATATAGAACACACACATGCCTCAGAAGAGCCAGGAACCAAGTGCGGGTTTCTCATAAAAAATAATTTCACTTTGGGTTGGAAAAGTGCAAATGGGAGCAAGATCTAATGCCAGGAATCACAGGAAGGAACCATTAATGCCCCCAGTCAGTCACTCCTCCTGCCCAAGGGAATAATAGTTCCTGCACTGGAAGGCAGCCTGTGTATATTTTATTAAATCCCTTAAAAATGGATTCTCCAATGGTTTATTAACAAATGGTCTTCCTCCAAGAGAGCAGAAAATCTTGTTAGAAAGAATCTGTCATCTTCCCATGCACTGAGGGATGTTTGCTGGGATAGCTTTTCCCTTTTATTCCTTTCTGCAATTTAAAGATACCTGTGAGCTATGATCCATAAAAACTGGAGCTGGGTGCTGAGCTCTGCCATCCATCTATGCCAGCATCCCCTTCTGAAGCAGTTTTTGGATTATTCTGGAAGTTTGGGGATGGGGGAGCTGTTTTCCCACCACCTCCTTCCATTCTGCTGTGCCCACAAAGGAGAAGCTTTGCCCTTTTCCATTTGCTGCTTTGTTCTCCACAGTGCCAAAAATCACATTAGGGGGCTCCCAGGTCATGAAGCAAACCCAGAGATTTGTTTAATGTATTTTACCCTAAGGCAAGTTGATTGTAATTTGCACCACTGGATCAAACTTGGGGAGTTAATTCAGGATCTGGGGATGTGCTTTTCCTGCAGGATCCATCACCTCCTGACAGGAATTTGTGGAATAGGAAACAGCTGAGAAGAGAGAAGGCCTAACAGAAAAGTTCTGGCTTATTTTAGCTCTTGTCCTGCTGATTTCTTTACATAAAATATTTCTTAAATATCTTAGCATTCATTCATGTCATGGATGGATCATTCCTTGTCAGCAGAGGAAAAAAGGTATCACAGAAATAATCAAAAGTGCTTGGGGAAACAACAAAACTCCTGAAAATATCCAAGGATGCTCCAGAACAGTACAGGACAAAAAGCTAATGACCTAAGCAGCAGCTGACAGCAGAGTCAAACAGCTCTGACTTTACTGGGTAACAACTCTTAATTATTTTAAAATAAGTATCATTGCAATTGCATTGTGTCCTTGTGCACCTGTAATACCACAAGCTGTCTTGTTTCCTCCACATTTATACAATACCTGGACAAAAGGTATTTCAAGGTGAACAAAACTTACACAAACATCTTGTAACCCTTCTTAAAAATCTGCCATTATACTCTAAAATAACCCCACTTCTTCAAACTTTGCTTTTTAAAATCTTGGTTCTATGTCATGAAATGAAGTTGCACTTTTCATTGTTATTCAAATATTCAGGTGGCTGGAGGAGAGAAATGGAAGAGCCATTAGGTTTTCCTTAATAAAAATCACAGTATTGGCACCACTGTTAGTGCAAAAAGTCTGAGCTCCCCAAGGGAGCAGCATTGATCTAAAAGCCTTTTCCCTGTGTTTGCTCCCAGGATTTTCTTTGTGAATAAGCACTGCTTCAAATCCAAGTGTGTCTCCAGTGGGCTGGAAACGTGTTTGAAGGGTCAAACAGAAGTTCTGCAGGCAGAACAAAACTCCAGAGATGGCAACAGGAGCTGGCAACAGCAGCTGAGCTGCTCCAGAGCTTCTGGTACAGCAACAGGGCTGAGCTCCAGCTGGGAATAAACTGGAGTGACTGGGACTGAGAGGGGGTGACTGGGAATAAACTGGAGTGACTGGGACTGAGAGGGGGTGACTGGGAATAAACTGGAGTGACTGGGACTGAGAGGGGGTGACTGGGAATAAACTGGAGTGACTGGGACTGAGAGGGGGTGACTGGGAATAAACTGGAGTGACTGGGACTGAGAGGGGGTGACTGGGAATAAACTGGAGTGACTGGGACTGAGAGGGGGTGACTGGGAATAAACTGGAGTGACTGGGACTGAGAGGGGGTGACTGGGAATAAACTGGAGTGACTGGGACTGAGAGGGGNCCCTGGCAGCCAAAGGGAGCTCCTGGCAGCCAAAGGGAGCTCCTGGCACCTAAAGTGAGCCCCTGGGAATAAAAGGGAGCCCCTGGGACTGAAATGGAGCCCGTGGCACCCAAAGGGAGCCCCTGGGAATAAAAGGGAGTGACTGGGAATAAAAGGGAGCCCCTGACACAAACAGGGCTCTCTGATTTTCCCCACCAACATGGAAAGTGCCACAGAGACTCCCAGTGCTGCTCTAACCATTGCTCTGCAGTGTTTGCATCTTGCCAGAAAAATAACAGGTGGCACAACCAAAGAGGCTTATTGTTTTTTAAACTTTGAAAACCCTTAAATTCAGAGAAACTGTTGAGAAGAAATGCTTTTCCCTTGATTTGCTACAAAATGTTTCCCACCATTGGGGCTGCCAGCAAAAAAAAAAAACAAGTACAGGTTGTTCTGTATCACAGAACAACTCAGCTTCCACCTGCATCAGCTCCCTCCTCTCTTCCTTTCAGTGAAAATCAACATAAAAATAAAAAATCCCCTACACCCTGACAGGTCCTTCTGCAACTGGAAGCTGTTAGGCTGGAGGACATCACATTTTCCACTCAGGCAATGCTCTGCTGATCTCACAGATGTTTTTGTCATGGCTCTAATTCCAGAGGAATTGCATTCCCTTTGAAAAGCTTCCAGGGGAGATCTGCTGAGTCAGCTGCTCACCTCCAGCTGCAAGTTTCTGTTCCAAGCCCTCTGATCCCAGGAGAATCACCTGGATGAAAGTTCTACTTCCATTATGAAAGGATGGAACTGTCCCTATATCAGTGATAATCCTAAAACACAGGCAGTCATTAAATCAAGGCATTGTTTAAACACAGGGGCCTTAAATTGCTGGTATTTCAAAGGAACCCTGGAGAGTGGATCTGGCAGATTTCACCCACTTTTTTTGGTATTACAGGTTCCTCTTAAATTAATTTCTTCAAGGATTAGGATGGTTTGGAAAAGTAGAGAATTAGCAGAAGTTATCTGACAGTTCCTGAACTAAAAACTTCGCCAAAACTTGGTACCAAATGACCCAGAATCCTACAGGCAACTGAGCTCCAGGAATACTGAAACTCTTCACTCTGGGGAAAAAAAGACAATTTACAAAGAGTTTACAAATGTGGGGACAGAGAATCACTAATTCATTCCATTTCCACTTAAAACACAAATAAACCAACCCCAAAACAAAAGCCAACAACAGCAACAAAAAAGGGCCTTTGAGGTTAAAAGTGAAAGAAAGGAAACAACAGAAAGAAGAAAGGAAACAGAGGAGTGAAATGGGAATAAAAGATTGAAGGGACAAGAACAAACTGCCTGGAAGGATTGGTGTGAAAGGAAAATTGAGTTTCCTTCCAAAAAAAGGAGGGAAAATATTTGGGCTAACTAATCAAGAAACTCTAATGTCCATTATCCCAACCTTTGAAATCAATTTGGCCTAGCACCCTAGAACTATTAAAAATAGCACCATAAAAAGCACAATGTCCCTAAACAAGAGCAAAAGGGATGAAAAGCAAGCAAAGAAACCCAACCACATTTATCAAAATCACCAAAAAATATTCCCAACTTTGAGAAGGACTGAAAGAATTTTCACCTCTGGCCCACAAGTCATTTACCCAATTGGCAGAAATAATTTTAATTTCACCTTTTCTTCTTCCTAATCACCCCATACACTTTTTGAAAAGGTCATTTTAATCATATTTTTCACCAAAAAAAAAGAGAAAAGCCTCAATTTTGCTCCACACCCAGACATTTGCACTGCTCTGGGCTGGGACTCCACCAGCCAAGAATAACTGAGGCCATTGAATTATTTAAAGCAGTTGTTTGCACTCAATTAGATTTTCATGAAAGGTTAAGCAAGAGACTGATTCACAGCCCCTCCTCATGTTTATGGGAGGGTTCTAACACAGGACAAGGTATTTAAAATTCATTCATTTGAATGACTGAGCCAATGCAAAATATAAACTTATTTTTTCACTGGAAATATACACCACTGTGCTATTTAAGGAGATTTTTCCACTTCATCTCTCTATTTCTTCCCAGCAGAAAATGAGTTTGAAGGACAAAACTTTAAAACCATGGAAGTGTGATTTTCAAGAATTTCCATGGAAAAGGTCTTTTTCACTGAGAATACTGTCCATATTTTCTCAAGGAGAATTTGAAATGAACATGAAATAAAACCAAATATTTAGGACCAAGAATGGTGCTGAGATCCCCAGACAGAGTGGGAAATGTGGGGTAAAATCTGTGCCATTCAGAGACACTGAGGGGAAATAAGAAAAAAGATGGCAAAATTTAAATAGACAAAGCTGTGCAACACAACTCCATAATTCTAAACCCTGACCATGGTGAAAAAACTCAGTATTATGAACAAGATCCATGGAAGTGTGATTTTCAAGAATTTCCATGGAAAAAGTCCTTTTACAGTGACAAGTACCATCCTTATTTTCTCAAGAAGAATTTGAACATGAAATAAACCCAAATATTTAGGACCAAGAATGGTGTTGAGATCCCCACACAGAGTGGGAAATGTGGGATAAAATCTGTGCCATTCACAGAGACACTGAGGGGAAATAAGAAAAAAGAAGGTAAAAATTAAATAGACAAAGCTGTGCCACACAACTCCATAATTCTAAACCCTGACCATGCTGAAAAAACTCTGTATTATGAACAAGATCCATGAAGTGTGATTTTCAAGAATTTCCATGGAAAAGGTCCTTTTACACTGAGAAGTACCGCCCTTATTTTCTCAAGAAGAATTTGAACATGAAATAAACCCAAATATTTAGGACCAAGAATGGTCCAAGAATGGGGTTGAGATCCCCACACAGAGTGGGAAATGTGGGGTAAAATCTGTGTTCATCCACACAGACACTGAGGGGAAATAATAAAAAAGAAGGCAAAAATTAAATAGACAAAGCTGTGCAACACAACTCCATAATTCTAAACCCTGACCATGGTGAAAAAACTCAGTATTATGAACAAGATCCATGGAAGTGTGATTTTCAAGAATTTCCATGGAAAAAGTCCTTTTACAGTGACAAGTACCATCCTTATTTTCTCAAGAAGAATTTGAACATGAAATAAACCCAAATATTTAGGACCAAGAATGGTCCAAGAATGGGGTTGAGATCCCCACACAGAGTGGGAAATGTGGGGTAAAATCTGTGTTCATCCACACAGACACTGAGGGGAAATAATAAAAAAGAAGGCAAAAATTAAATAGACAAAGCTGTGCAACACAACTCCATAATTCTAAACCCTGACCATGGTGAAAAAACTCAGTATTATGAACAAGATCCATGGAAGTGTGATTTTCAAGAATTTCCATGGAAAAGGTCCTTTTACACTGAGAAGTACCGCCCTTATTTTCTCAAGAAGAATTTGAACATGAAATAAACCCAAATATTTAGGACCAAGAATGGTCCAAGAATGGGGTTGAGATCCCCACACAGAGTGGGAAATGTGGGGTAAAATCTGTGTTCATCCACACAGACACTGAGGGGAAATAATAAAAAAGAAGGCAAAAATTAAATAGACAAAGCTGTGCAACACAACTCCATAATTCTAAACCCTGACCATGATGAAAAAACTCAGTATTATGAACAAGATCCTGATCAGCATGTGCACACTCCAGCACAATAAAAGGTGAATAATTCATCATCATTTTCCAAGGCAGAGCGTGCATCACTCAGCTCGGGGGCAGCGCGGGGATTTTGCCGGCAGGATTTTTCTTTGGGGACAGTGACAAAGCGGCGCTCGCCAGCGGGAACCTGAAGCACTGAAGTGTGTTCCATGTGCCATAAATCAACACTGCAGCCACAGGATGTCTCTCTGGTCCCAACATACCATCAATTTTTCAATAAGGCCCTTAAATAATGGAAAACGTGAACGGCGACAACGGTAATGAAAAATGAAATGTTTGGCACGCCAAAGGCTTTAGAATAACGTGGTTAATATGTTGCTTCTGCAGATAAGGAGATTTTTAATGGAAATCTTCTCCCAAAAAACTCAACATTTTTGCCCCCAAACAAGGTAGAGAGTCTTTGTTCAGTCTCTGAGCTCTTTGGCAGCTGTTTGGAACAACCTGATTCAAAACAGGGGTTTTTTGTGGTTTTAAAATTAACCAAGACACCAAGTTCTGTGTTCCAGGAAGTGCTTGTACATCCACCCTAGGCTATCATTACACCTCCCCATCCCAGGGAGGGAAAACCCTTCATGCAGAGAGCTCTCCAGAAAAAAACCAAGATTTTTAAAGGATGGTTTAAATCCTGTTCTGGAATAAAAAGGAAAATGATGAACTGGTCATGGGTGAAGTCAACATCTCCAGTGCTGCTCTTCCCCAGGCAGAACCTGCCCCAGCCCTGCCCTGCCCCTGCTCTCTGACCAAGGCCACTCTCCCAACAGAAAATGCTTCATGTCCCTCCACCACATATATTAAAATATTCCAAATAAATACATAAATAGATAATGTAAGTATTTCTTCCAAATACCCAACTCCATCCCTTATCCCTCCTTCCCTTCTGTCCCACTTAAAAAACAAAAATACAAAGAAATAACAGACTTCTGTGATTCTTAGGAAAATAATTTCTCATCTTGCAACCAAAAATAGGAAGTGAAAGCTGAAAATGAAGTTTTTACTGTAGCACACTGTAAGTACTTTGTTTTGAAATATTTTTGCTAAAAATTAGTCCATTACTGAGCTGTAAAATGAATCAAAATGCAACGAATACTCTTTAGAATACATCACTAATTAAATGTTCTCACACAGTAGGTAAATCTGAGGCACGATTTTTCTAATTTTCTAAGACACAAGTTGATGCCTCCCAGACTCCCCCAATGATGTAGAATTTCTCTGAATTTAAAGCAGCCCAAGTATTCCTTTCAATACATTTAATATTCAGATTCTTGTATGAGCTGATACACTGCTGATGCAGAACATGCTCCCTAAATAAATCCCTTCCAGTTATTTTCTCTCAGATCTGGTGTTTTTCACACATGAAGAAGTCACAGCTCTCCCACATCAGGCACTGAATCTTTCAAAGACACGGCAAAGGGACCAAGACCTCTGCAGGTTGTAAAGGTTCAGAACATTAATAATAAATTAAATAAATTAAAATAACCTGGCAGGACACACCTTCTTAAGAATAAAGTTGCTTATGGATATTATTCCCTGATCACAACTGCTTTCCTTCCCTTTCATTAAAAGCTCCTAAGGAAAAAGACATGTTCACTCTGTTATTTACTATCAGGACTCCATCATTCACACAGTGCAAACTTCTTGACTGTGAAAACTCATTTTCAATGCAGTTCCTACTTAAATGGGAGGAAAAATATGCAAGCAGCAAGTGTTAATTACAAGGAAATTGGAGCATGTGTTAACGAGCTACAACAATTCAGCTTGCAGCACTTTGACGAGTCAGAGCTCAGAAGTGAGAAACAATCATAGATTTTTCGTTTATTTTCCTGATGCTGTCTGCTCGGGGTATTTAAATTAACAGTGCAATAAAATATTCAACTGCCCAACTCTCAGGGTGTGAAATTCACAGACCAAACACCCATCTGCCAGCACGGCAGATAATTTTTTTAGACACAATACCCAATAATCTGCCACGACTGTCGCTCCAGATCGGCTCTCCCTGACGAGCAGCACCAGCAGCAAGGAGCTGCTCTGTGTAAAAAGCAAATGCCACAGGGCACCTGAATTATTGCACAGCCCTTGCTGGCCACCACAGCATTCAGTGAGTCAGGAGCAGGGTGTTTGCTCGTTCTGTGCAGGTGGAATTTAAAAGGAGAATGTGGGACACAGAGCACACGTGGGGATGTCCCCTGGGCTGGGGAGAACATTCCAGCACAAGGAGGAGCAGAGCAGGGAGGTGTCTCAGGGCCAGCAGACAGCTCTGGTCCCTCTGTGCTGAGGCTCTGCACACCAGGACATTCCTTTCATGTCACCTCACCCACATTTCCAGTCACCCAGAATATTCACCTGAGTGCCTCTCCAGCTCTTGGGTTAATTCACAGTCAGACAGAGCCAGTTAAGGACGCTGCAAACTCACACCAACAGCTTCAGAACATCAGCCACAGTGAGAAAAAGGATTTCCAGAGGAGGACCTTTACAGACTCTCCAATTACAGTCAACCACTGGAAAACATATTAAAAAAACCTAGAAACATGAAAATGTTTCATCCCTGAGACTGAAAACAAAAAAAAGGATGATCCTGGAATGTGCAAATCATCTCTTCCCTTGAGCTGTCTCTGACACTTCTTTGACCTCCTGATGAGCCACCACAGTTCACAAAGCCACCTGGAAACTAAGTAGGAAAAAAAGGAATAAAAAGGATAAAAACTCTTCCTTTGCTCAGGAGATCCACAGAGTAACACAAGAACAGTCACAGGGAAAGGGGGAAGAACCTGCTCATTTAGCCACAGGCTGCCAGGTCATCTCCTCTAAGGTCTCAAAGCACCTCTAACATTTGGATTGTCTCTAATTTCCCAGAAATCATGAAAATCACTCCATAATTGGTGTGTACATCTATGATGCTGTCATGCTATTTAAGAAGTAAAACCCATTTTGCAACTATCCAGATTGTCAGTTATTAACCCTCAAAGACAAAATTTTATCCTGGACTGCTGTTGGTAACAACCACCAAAAATAACAAAACTCAGACAACTCAAGGTCAAAGAATTCTAAATTAAAACTTTCTAATTAATCACTACAGTTTAGGAGAACTTAACTACCCAACACTTCAGTTATTCCTTTGCAGAATCCAGCACTATTCTGGCTGTGAGTTTGCTGTAACCTCTGTAATTCCACAAGAAATTATCCTGGCCAGGGTGGGAATTGCCAGCTCCATCTGCAAACTTAGTTTGGCAGAGTTGGATTGAACTGATGACATTAAAGATAAATATTATATACCTGGTTATACAAAAACTCTCATTCCAGTTATTTTTGTATGGAGTTTATCATTCCTTCTGCTACTTTTTTTTTCTATTTGGAACAATTTCACAACAGTGCCCAAAGCAGAGCAAAGTGTTGTGAGGGAATGGTTAAAATCTTCCCTCTAACACAGGGATTTTCAGACATTTCTATGCCAAATCAATGGGAAAAGCAAACTGTAGACTTCAGGAATCATATTAAGATTTACAGGAGCTCTTGAAGCTCTCAGAAGCACCTCACATAATTGTATTTTTGGATGACTGTGAGAGCCTCAACAGCAAGACAGTTTATATGACTGATATTGAAATGATGGAAAATAGAGAATTAAACTGAAAGTAGATACTGCATATGATTAATGGAGAAAAAAAAACCATAAAACATAAATAAGCTGAGATAAAGTTCAAAAAGAAAACCACCAGTGCAGGGGAAGAGCAAAAAACAAATAACAAAGAAATAATAATAGACAAGTAAAATGAAATTCTGTCTATGTTTAGTAGGTGCAAATGAATAATTATTTATTCAATAATTATTTATTCAATAATTTATTAGGTGGAAATGAATCATTTGGGAGCCATTAGAATTCAGCTGTTTTAGAGGACATTTTCCCCACATCATGGCCCATCAGACAGAAATCACTTCCCTAAGATTTCCCTCAGAGGAAGGATGAAGGACCAGCTCTAAACCAGCCCAGGAGCTTTTCCCTCCAAAGAGGAATTAAACCCCAAAGGGTCACTGTGGGGGCAGCACCAAAACAGCTCCTGGCACTCCCAGGGCCCTGTGCCAGGACCAGCCCCATCCTCAGAGTTTCTTTAATTCCTGCTCTCCTTTTAGGCAGAAGGTGCCAGGATGTGTCCCTAAATTCCTCTCCAGCTTTGGGGTCTCACCTGCTGTCACAGCACCACTGCAGGCTCTAACAAATGAGGTTTTGGAGAAAAACCTCTCCCTTGGGAGCAGGAAGCAAATGCTGGGCAGAAAGTGAGCATCATGATTAATTTACAATTATTTTGTAACCCACTCCTGAAATGCCAGACCTGTTTAAAGGCCTCCTCCTTTCCAGCCCAGGGACGTTGGGCATTAGCTGCAGTCAAAACATCTAAAATTGGATGAAACATTCTCGTTTCCTGCAGCGTTTAAAAGCTGTAACTGTGTCAATTACATTCCCTAACACCAAAATTATGCAGAAAGTTAATGTTGATGTAACTTTAAAGAAGAAATTTCTGTCATAAATGACACCAGCAGATCCCTACACCCTGCAAATATTTACACACAGGAGTAAATCTCTTCTTCAAAGCCCTCCTACAGCTGTCAACAGCAACATCAAGGAGAATGTTACTCCTGATGAAGCATTTATCCCTGCATATAACACAGAAATACACCAGACAGAAAAAGTTCAGCATTTTTATGGGACTTAGTAGATAATTCCTCAGAGCCCCATCTGTGGTGCAAAGAACTATTTTCCCTATTTAATTTCAAATTCACCTTTTAATTGCAGGAACTTAATGGTTTCCAATTTTTCCTCCGCACATAATACAAGCAAAAAGACGCTGTGGAATGTTTCTCTCTTATCTGGATATTGTCATTTTACTGTCTCAAACTTCTGAAAACAAGCTTTTGGCTGGGGAGGAAATCAGACAGCATCAGACCTAGTGGGGAAACCCTGCACTTGCTCAATGTCTGTGGCTCTTACATAGTTCCAGATGTTCAGAACATTAATAATGCACTAACTCAAAACCTCTTTTTGAAACTTTAGAATGTGCAAATTGCATTAAAACCTCTTTGCCCTCATTAATGGTATTGTTACAATCCCAGTACTCTGGAAAATGTTTTTTGGCATTTGTTTAACTTTGTGATATTGCCATTTACTCATTTTAACAGCCAGTGCTCAAATCTTAATGCTTTTAATAGGCTGGGCTAAACAGACTACCATCCTTTGGAAATTTATTGAAGTAATTTATTAAATAAGTAAAAGTTGTCTGAAAGCAGCATTGCTTTGTTTTATTGATGGCAGAAAAAATGGGTTTCTTATAATTTATTTACAAACTCATGTTTCAGGAAAGTTTTAGAAATGAGAAGATTGTCTTTTCAGAATTCTGTTCATTGCCTGTAACTGAAGCGCTTCCTGAAAACAAGGATTTCTACCAATCTCACCTATCTCAATAAGAAAAGGCTCTGTCTGAAATGAAGAAGAACCAGACATTGAGAATTAATCATGAAATGATATCCCTCCCTCAGCCTGTCATATCTGAGGGTGCCACTTTTACATCAGGCCAAGGTTTAAATCCCTGTGGGCACAGCCAGAGGTTAAACTGAGGTCCCTCCTCTTGATTCCAAATAACTCCCCTGAACCTGAAGAGTCTCAGGCTGCTGAAACCAGCTCCACACTGCTCAGAGTTAATTAATATTGTTAATTCCTGCCTGTCTGGAGCTGTGGGAGGGTGCCAGGAATGATTTGTCAGCACAAGAGCAAACAACACCTGCCTGGGACTCCTCTGCAGGTTTGGTGGATACCTGACCCGGGAGAGGGAGCCAAGCACAAAGAGAGGAGCTCCAGCCCAAAGGGATTTGCTGTCACCCAATCCTGGCTGCTCCCACTCCAGAAAACATCACCAGCCCAGAGAGCAGGAAAATGGGATGGGACTGGCAGAGCTTGAACTCTGAACCAGCAGCTCCTAAAGTTATGAAACAAATAAAAAACTCGACTGGGAAATTCAGCATTTATTTTTGCAAGTGGCAAAAGTTGCTGTGTGTCACTATAACCTCATCCCAAACTTCTCAAGGAAAACAGTCAGTAAAATTCAGCACTAATCATTTATATGTTAATTTATGCTAATCTATGCTAATTACACCACGATTCCATGATCATGGAATAGTTTGGGTTGCAAGGAACCTTTAAATGGGATCCAGTCCAACCTCCCTGCAATGAGCTCGGGTTTTCAAGCAGAGAATTCTTATCAGCTCCTAAGTTTTCCTCTTGAAACCCTTTTCAACTACAACCACAAAAATTTTGCTTCCAAGTGATGACTCCTCAATTAGCAGACCCAAATTAACCAGCAATGCCTCAGAGAACACAACAAACCAAACCAACATTAACATCACTGTCCAAAGCTTCTTTTGTTAAAACAAAAAAAACCCCACTAAGAAAGGTCATTTAATTCATCATGATG
The DNA here is from genome assembly GCA_013400215.1 of Cisticola juncidis. Taxonomy (NCBI): domain Eukaryota; kingdom Metazoa; phylum Chordata; class Aves; order Passeriformes; family Cisticolidae; genus Cisticola; species Cisticola juncidis. The sequence continues at coordinate 753,291 of VXBR01007040.1, read as the reverse complement.
GATTATCACTAAAATTTATAAGCATTAGCATTTTTCTCCTTGCTGGATAGCCTGACTTTGATATGACACATATTGAATGAATCATCCAAGATGCAGGCACCAGGCAAGATATATCTTAATGCAGACAGGTTGGCAACATGAGCCCTAATGGGCCTTATCTTAATCTTGTTTAAAAGCATCTTAGAATTCTGAGCAATCTTTTCACCTTCTGATATTCTCTTTTATAGAGTGTTTTTTGCTGGAGTTGCTACTGATTTTCACATAAATGCATTTTTGTTGCATAGTATCACCGGTTTTAGGAGCCTTAAAAATGATGGAGGTTTGGAATTTAGTGAATGTAAGATCAAGCTGATTTTTTAAAAAGTCAGTGTGCCACAACTCCAACAATGACACTAAAAATTTCCATGTTTTTTGTGAATTACCCCACATGAACACCCATCAAATGTGGGGATGCACAGCTGATGGGTTGTTTGCCCATCCATATGTTTTTCTCCACTGCATTAACTCCATATATTTGCCATAAGTATATTTTAAACAGTCACTCTTCAATTAAAATGTATTTACTCTAATATCTGATTAAGAAAAAGGGAAATTTCTCTACTATTGCTTTTTCCCCCATTCACATAGCAGATAGTAATTCCAAACTGAAATACAATGTACATACCAAACTAAATTCCAGCTCCATCAAATTACCTGGACAGAAAATACTTAAAATTCAGAGCATTGTCCTCAGCCTTCCATACAGGAAAAAAACCTTTATTAATCACTTATTCCAAAGTTGAAACTGCAATTCATAAAACAGATTGAGCCATCAAAAAATCTGCTTAACTCATAATAGTGAGGTCCATGACCATGTGTATTAATCAGATCTTGACAGCCTTGAAAAATTCCTTTGAAGGCTGCAGCTTTTTAAAGAGAGGCAGCAATTTCCTGTGAAAATCACTTTTGAAATGCAAATATTCTGTATGATGATGAAAGAACAATACCTCGTTTTCCCTGTACTCATGTGCTTACATTATTCTGTATTTTCAACATATTAATCTCACAATTAAAGGCAACCCAATCCCAAACACAAGGCGTAGGAAGAAAAAGGGCATCCATAGAGAAATATTGGCAATGTGATTTTAAAATATCATCCTTCAATTGTCTGCAATTTCTATTTATCAATACTTTGCTGGGCTCGGGGAGTGTTCCTGAAAGAACAGAACACTCAGTGTGTGCAGGGTGACCTTTCAGTGAGGCAGAAGGGCAGGGAGGGGGAAGGTTCCAGAGCTGGCCAGAAATTGTTTTCTTCCTTTATTAAATGTCATTACAAAGTCTCTCTGTACCTGTAATTCACATTACTATTCCCATAAAAACTTTCATAAATATTTGTCAGGTCTGGATATGGAAGATCAACTCTCCACCATGACACACTTGGAAAGATAACGCTGCAAACTGAAAGATGCTCCAGGTAAATTCTTAAATAAATTGGAGATTTCTTGTCAGATTTCCTTTGCATGGAAGTGCAGAGTTTTGTGAGGTTAAATAAATTTATGGTCAGTAATCTGCTTTTTTCAGGGGCTTACATTACCTGGTCTGATGTGGTCACCTAATGGTTACTGCCAGGAATTGCACTGTGGCTCCAATTCCTAAAGACCCAGGCAAGAAATAACCCTCCCTTTGCAGCCTGCCAGTTAAATAATAAAAGATTAAGGGTTTGTAAAAAAAGAATAAATACTTTTTATTTTATTTTGTAAAACTTTCTCTGTTGAGGAACCTTAGGGATGAGAGGAAAGGTCTGAAATTCTATTTCCATCATGATGGGGTTTTTAATCATTTGGTAGGATTTTTTTTTGAGAGGTCTTTGTGTTTTGTCTGTTAAGATGATTTTTAAAAATCATAAATTATCACTTAAAATGTAAAAAGTCACACCCTTGCAAGCACTACAAGAAAAATGAGTTACAAAATTATCTTGTAGGTTTATATTCCTGTTTCTGACCATAAACAACAGAAACAACAAATAGAGAAGAAAGCAGAACTACTGGGGGATCCAGATTAACCATAATTAGATAACTGTTGTCAGTGAAATTAGATATTACATAGTTTGAAATGGAGAAATTTGATTCCTTTCAGCCACTGTCAGTGAGCAATTCCCCTGACTGAAGAAAAATACACTCCAATCTCCAATGCAGTGAAATGGAACAAGGAACAAGGGAAGGAGAAATTAACTGGGTAAATTCTGCATTCTGAGAGCACAGAACATGCAAAGGCATTCCTGCTGCTGAGTTATACAGAAAGTGTCATTTCATGATATGATTTTTAATTTTTTCTTAGTAAACAATTTCCAAACCTTCAGGGAAACAACACAAGGGAAAATTAACGGATCTGGCTGGTTTCATGGTACCACTAATTGAAATTATTGTCTGTGTTAATAAGTACATCTGTTGAGAAAAACCAAATATGTTTGCTCGTGAGAACAATCCTCAATGCCAAGAAATAACAATATAATCCCACTGTGTTATCAAATAAGTGCATTGTGATAAACATTTCTGGTTTTTGATGGTTGATGATGATGATGATGATGATGATGTTGATCACACAGTGCATTTTCAGAGGTGTGTGGTTTGAGGGGAAGAACTAAGATTTCCTTACCTTATAGGAAGGCAAAAAGCAGAGGATGCCCTGGCCCAGTGTCTGGCAGACGGAGAGCAGCAGGGCCCCCACCTCGTCCTGGAAGTCGAAGGTCTCGGCGTGCTGGAAGGTGGCGCGCAGGGGGCGCCCGCTGGGGCCCGCGCCCACCGTGCCCACCCACACCTGGGGGTTCCAGGACAGAGTTAGTGCTGAGCCAGCACAACAGGCTCAAAAATGACATTTTAATGTGAAAGAAATATTGAGGTGTTTACTAAATTCATTTCAGTGAAGTGCGGTAATTGATGAGGTGGATGTTACCAATATAGCACAAGCAACTTTTCCAGGGAAATGTGTCTAAAAATTGCCTCTTTATTCATTTGATAATGCTCTTTTCCATGGCATTGAGCCAAGCAAGTCTGGCAGCACACATTTAACCTCTGTTCTAAGGAAGAACTGAGGTTTGGACCTACTTCAGCCTGTTTGCTTCTCCATTTCCCTGCCTATTCCAGCTAATGATGCCTCTTAATTGAAACCCATTTTTCCAAACTATATTCCTCATTTTTGTTGCTTTCTATAGAGCCTAATTACAGCCTGTCACATTGACTCCTATGGACTTGTCCTTAGGACACTGGAAAGCCAAAAAATTTACCCCCAAAGTCTATGTAGTTATTGAAAGAGTCTTTACCACAGCTAGTGTTATGATTTTATGCCTTTAAGGTTCTGATGCATATTCAGACATTCAAAAAGCAAATTAACATGTCCAGAAGAAGCAGCCATGTACCTGCCTCACCATCAGGTCATGTCTTGCACTGGGAGCTCCTGCCATAGGGACACTCCAAACTGTCCAACAGTGACACTTTCTTTTAACTGCCAGAATGGGTTTGCCATCCCTTTTATTTGGTTTTTGTACCATGGGCAGCACTAGAGCTCAGAGGGAACAGCCCTGCCCAATTACCTGGGAATTCCGGATAACGTGATTCGCCTCCAGCTGAATGGAAAACTTCACACCAAGCTCTGAGGAGAAGGAGTCCATGGGAGAGAGTGTGCCTGATGTCAGGACAATTGTTCTAACTTCATTTAAGTCAGAAAAAGCCTAGGTGGGAGAAAGAGAAGCAGGAATTTAGAAAGTCAACACAATCCCTTTCAGATCTGATGTGCATTTGTTATCACTCAGATTATTTTAGGCTTTCTTCATGCTCAGCTCACCACAGCAGGGTTCAAGCACCAAAAATTCAGCATGTGCACAAGGGTTTTCTGCCTTGAACTCTTCTTGTGCCTGGGCCTCGTGAACAAGGAATTTGTATCTGCGTCATCACGCTGGTTTTCAGTCATCCAGGTGTAAGTTTGTTGTAGAGCAACCCTGTAATCATCTGCAAACCTATCCAGAGAGAGAAATATTGGTAAAAATGACAATTAAGCAATCAAATTGTGAGCATTCAGCTCATAAATGTTAGACCTGACCTGCTGTTCTCTTTGAAGAGACAGGAAAGGACCATGAAGAGGCCTTTGAGCACGATCTGTGTTGCAGGGCTCACAATTGGCACCTCAATAATTTCCTCTCTCCCATGCATAGAAACCTTTTCTTCTTTTTCCAGGACAGCAGCAAGGTGTTTCTGCAAGAGGCAAATTCCATATCAACAACATTCTAAGTCTTCTCAAAACCAAAGTTAATAAAGATACAAGACTGTCAGCTCACTGCTTTAAAAGTTCATTTAATATACCTATAAAATCAGAGGGAAAGGGGCAAAGAAGGGCCAAGGGAATGGGAGCAATACTTTCAATTTTTAACAATGCTTTTAACATATCTGGCTTACACAGAAAGGAGAGGTCAGCTTAAAAAATAGGGCAAAACCATTTCAACACTCAATAAAAATGCAGCTGGATAGAACAGGCAAAAATATCACTGGCTCAATGGTACAATTCAAATAATTGTACATGAGCAATTTTATCCTTCCCAACACTGATTCTCCACAAATTCCAGTAGCTCGAGTGGATTACTCCTGGTTTTCATCAGGAATAATTTTCAGACAATTTTCAGTACTGCAGTAAATGAACAGATCTGTTTGCATTTAACTTACGTGCATTTTAAGCTGTTTAACACCATCAACATTATGCATGGTGGTGCTCATTTATACAGCACACAGCATTACCTGTAAAATGGGGAAAGTAATCCCAGTTATTCCCATGTTGTGCAAAAAGCTGAGCATTTCTTTGCCACTCCACACCTTACAGGCACTTTCATAGGCTCTCTCCACCAGCTGCCCAGAGCTCTCCTGCAACCAGCTAAAAGAGAGAAAAAGCAGAAATCATTTCAGCATTGATTTTAGAGATTTGGAGGCACTTTGCACACACAAAGCAAACCTCAAAAATTAAACCAGGCTTCTAAGATGATGATAAACGTTTTACTGCATGTAAGGAGAGAGATTCCTTTCCTTTATGCCTGTTTTTCACTGTTGAACTCCTGTGGAGTTGTTTTGGATGCAACTCATTGAAGTGAGAAGAAAATTTCTCCCCACATGTTTATATTTTGTATAATAGATAATAAAGAAAAGGGATTAAAATGTAATTTCCTCTTATAATATGTCAGGCTCATTCAAGCAAGAGTTTTGCATATCTAAAGCCACTCATCACTACTCCAATTGCTGCAGGTTGCTTTATCATCCCTGTCAACTGCTGACTTTCCAATTAAGAGCAAATCCTGAGGCATGAAATGAACACTTTTCATATTTACAGATGGAAGGGAAAATGGGGCAGTAAAAGGGGCACATTTAAACCCACCCACAGGTACTGGCAACTGCAACAACTTGAAGCAGAATTCTAATTGCAATACAATGCAAAATGTGATTAAATGCTAAAAGCAGGAGCTGAACATGGAGATGTGGCAGAGCTGGAATTTTCTCTGAGCAGCACCTCCTCCTTCATCCCTGCAGCACCACCAGACCTTGTCTCTGCTGGAAAAGCAGGCAGCTCCCTCCCTCCCTCCCTCCCAGGAAAGGCTGGAGCTGTCTGCTCCATCAGAAGGCAGGAGGCATCAACAAGACAGCTGTCAGTGCTGCAACAGCTCAAAATATTTACCTGCAAAACCAGTTCATCATTATCAACTCCAGAGCAAGGCTCTGGGACTCCTTCAGTTCTAGATTTCCTGCCCTGTCACCACAAATAATCTGATCCATGGACAATTAAAATATAACTTCCCTTCTGCCAGGTTAAATGCAAACAAAACCCCACCAATACTGCTACAACAATCACTTCTTTGGCTATAATTTACTCTATCTCATTAAGGAATGGTGATCACTAATACAGGCAGAATTTGGCTCCAATTCCTCAAATGTAGCATTGAAAAGACCGGGAATTGAAATTAGGACAAGGCCCCTGTGACAGGAATTAAACATATTTACAATGGGTAAAACACTTCAGGAAATGTAAAATGTTTCCCTGTTATGGACTTCAAACATCATCACATATTTTTGAAATAATAAATGCAAATACAAACTTAACACAAGGGCCAAATATCACCAAAAACCACCCTAAATTCTCAAATAAATTCCATTGAACATTAAAGCATTTACTTGCAAATGTAAATTATTTTTAGAGCTCAACAGGAAGCATAAATAAAATTAGCTTGATTCCCAGAAAGGTATCTCTGGTTTTGAAGTGAAAATCGCTGTATGCAGTATTTCCAGGAAGAGAATGAATGGATGTTGCACACACGCCTTCAATTCCAGGAAGAGGATTTGCTGCTTCCCTGAGTACCAGAAAATCCCACTGTTGACACAGCACATTCCATTGATCAGTCCTGCTAAATGTGCACCTCAGCAGCAGAGCCAGCACCTCCCCTGGCCCATCTGCAAACTCCTCACAGAGGTCACTGCAGCACCCCCGTGGCACTGAGCCCATCCCTAAGTGCTTTCTGGAATGAGGGCCCAGAGGATCTTTAGAAGGGAAATAAAGGTTTTTTTCTAGCTCCCCAAGCATTTGGCAAAGCCATGTCACTGTGCAGGGGCATTTTACCCATTACTGGCTATTTACACCCAGCCCTCTGTTTTCCAGCAACTGCTTTTGATGCTGCTGGCAGATTTGCCAGGACAATCAACCTTAGTTTTCCTGATAAGGTTAAAAAGCTTGAGGCAATCAAATCTTCAGCCATGCTGTTCTTATCTTTTACTGAAGTTTAACATTTGAAATATCCAAGGTAGGAGAATTGGCTTCTGCCAAGCAGAAAAAGTCCCTTGTCTCTGTGTGACACAAACATTAACTCTGAATGAGGATGGGAGGGTGAACTCCTCCTGTACTGTGCTGCACAGTCTATTGCAGCAAAATGAAGATACTGGACACACTGAACTCACTTAACTGCAAAGCCACTTGTATATTGTATATATATATGTGTATATATATATATATTATTCACTTTTTTCTGCTGACTTTGATACTTCTACTTCACCCAAAAGACTTTGCCCTGGACCTCTTGTTTCTTCCTGGGCTTCTGTCCATTTGCTTTTGTTATATCCCCTCTCATGATTTTCAATTTATGTTCAGCTCTTTCCCTTCCAGGAAGCTGTTACCCAGGGAAAACAAAGGGCATGACTGACAAATTCACTTTCAATATGAAGAATTTGGTGGATTCCAGTCTGATTCCAAGAACAGATTCAAACCTGTTTCAAATACCTCCTGTCCTAGGCTCTGGAAGCATGCTATAAATGTGAACTAATTAATTCTGTGACAAAATAATGCTATTGTTATTTGTCAAATAAGCAAACAGAAATGTGTGAAATACAAGAATTCATCTTAGGAAAATTTTCACACTGAGCATTATAAACCAGGAGTTCAAAAAAGCCCCATAAAGAGCAGCCCATCATTCAAGAGAACAGAACTTTTCAAGAAAGAACTTCAACGTTTCCATGTAAGACCAGGAGGTTTTTTAAAATAGATCAGACCCTGTGGATTCCTCAAATAAACATAAATCCAACAACTGCATCATTTTAAAAACAACACCACCAGCACAGTGTACCTTTATTGCACTTTACTGATGCGACAGAGTAACTTACACCATCAAAGGTAATCTAAAGGGAATTTCAGAATATATTAATTGATACAAAGCAATAAAAAGTTGCCTTACTTTATCAGGGAGCAGCACACAGCTCGGAGGGGCTCGTGGTGCTTCTGCCTGATGTTGTTGTTGACCATGAGCTCGAGCTCCTCCCGGGCAGCTCGGAGCTGGCTCTCGGTGACCCCGTAGCTCACGGACTCCCGAGCACAGTCCTCAATGTTGTGGGCTTCATCCAAAATGACTACTTGGTCTTTTAGATGAATGTCCATCTAAAAAAGGAAATTAGTGTCTAGTAAAGCAGAATGAAAGACATGAGAAACAGCAGCTAATATGATTCTGTTAAAAAATGCGTATTCTGCATCACAGTGCAAAGGAAGCTTTTCAGGTTTTGAGACAATTTCCATAAGCTAAAAAATATCCAAGGGGGGAAAAACCTTTTTTTTGAATAACCAAGGAGTTATTTTGTAGGCAGTATTTTGGACATGAAAGGGACTCGGGTAACCACAGAGACATAATATTCAGTGGGTAATTTTGTTTCAACTTCATCTCTTGCCACTCCTCAGTAACATATTTACAGTGTCCCGGATCAGAGACATAATAACCACAGAGACATAATATTCAGTGGGTAATTTTGTTTCAACTTCATCTCTTGCCACTCCTCAGTAACATATTTACAGTGTCCCGGATCAGAGACATAATAACCACAGAGACATAATATTCAGCGGGTAATTTCTTTTTAACATCATCTCTTTCCACTCCTCCCCATCATACTTACGCTGTCCCGGATCTGGGGGTCCAGGAGGTAATTGTAGGGACAGAACACGATGTCTGCCCCCAGCATCATCTCCCTGGCTGCAAAGTAGGGGCAGGCACGGAGCCTCCTGCCCAGGCTCACCAGGTCCTCGATGTCCCAGGCCTGGCACACAGGCTGCAGGGCGTGGTGCTCACTCAGCTTGTGAGCACCATGGTAATAAGAGCACGACCTGCCCTGAAAGCAAAGAAGTGCAGAGATTTAGTGGGTACAAGAAATAATGAAAACCTAAATCAGGTTAAAATCTTCCAGTGTTCCATGCGTTTGGCTGTTTCTTGGAAACTCTTCTAACAGCTGCTTTTTATGCCAGACAATAACATCTCATGTCAGGTAAATCCGTGTTCCTAAAATGTACATCAGGAAAGGACACTTGGTTCTTCTTCATTTATAAACCCAGAGATAATTTAAGTCTTATTACAATGTTAACCTGGCAGTCATAAATGTTATTGCTGTCATCATAAGGTTTTGCAGTATTGCTACTGTGCATCAACATTTTCTAACAATTAATATTTAACTGTAATGTCACCAGGTGGCATTTAACCAACATAATATGAAGAAGTAAAAAATGTTACTCGTTCCAGCTGTTCAGTCTGACTTTGTTTAATGAATGCTCATTTTCTCAAATGAAATTACTCACATGTTTTCCTTCCAGCAATTCCACACACATTTCATTCCTGTTGCTGCAGTTGGACACCACTGGATGGATGCAGGTGTAATCCCTGCTGGACAGGATTGTCATGGGGACACAGGAATAGGCTGTCCTCTGCAGCTCCCTGCTGATCTGGGTTATTTGCTTGTGTGTTCGCGTCCCAAAAAAAATTTTGGGAACACACACCCGATCTCCGTTTTCTTTCTTCTTTATGTGGCTGGGATCTTTATCAGGCTCTTTCCCAGAAGAACAGGAACACTCAGTGCAAGGGCCAGGAGGCTGCAGACCAAGACAAAAAAATGATTCACAAATCCCACTGTGAAATGAACGGGCTAAATCTGCCTATGGTCTGGGAAGTGCCCTCTGGGAGAGCTGGTTCAGCCACCAGGGCTGCCCTTCAAGCTGCAAAAAGTTCTAAAATGTTAAAGCACCACATCCTTGTGCCTGGAAATCCCTAAAAAAATCCCTTCCAGTAATCACAATTTTATCATAACCTAATCAAAATGAATTATTAATCCAGTGGAATATTTATATATGTGAATAATGCAAATAAAGCTTCTCACATTGAAGCTTCAACTCAGGACACTCCTGTTAAAAAGCAAGAGTCCAAAACCTTCAATGAAGAAAACTTGGAACAGACACTCAAATTAAAATATTTTTTCCTTAAAGCAAGCAGAAGAACTGCAGACAGTTCAGGAACTCTGTGTGCAGATAAAACAGACTGCACCACACACTCTCCATTAGAAACATGTTTGCTGTGCCATTCTGCCAAAGGCCATTGGGTAACCAAGAGAATAAAAGAAACACAGGGAATAATTCTAAGCAGAACCTAATCCTATAAAATATTTGTTAAAAGCCATTTTTTCCCTTCCTGAGAAGCATCATGGTTCAGAACATTAAATACTGCAACAACTGACATGAAATTGTCATAATGAATTTGAAGAGAAACAGAGGAAAGAAGGAACTGGAGTGTAACCATGTCCAAACACACCTCCCATAAAAACAAAGAATTCTTCCAGAGTCACAGTTTGTATTTGGGCTCCAGGTGCTAGTGCAGGTAACAAGGTGTAGCTGCCCAGTGCAGAACTGCTCCCTCCCTGAAATGTATCAGTAAGATTATCCATTATAAACAAATGCTCAGTCATGCTGTGTGTTACACCACAATTCTGGGGATCAAGCTGTCTTCAGCTCCCACTCCAAGGAAAAGCAAGTTTGTGTTTCCCTCAGCCCCACTCAGCCCTGTCTGCCATTAAATATTACAATACATGATAGAGAGCATGTAAATGTAACCCTCTGGAGCTGCCACTCACTGGGATAAAAGGTTCACTGATGTGCCAAATAAACAGGCCTCAAAGCAGATAGAGTTACACCCATGCTGGAATTGTTACATTCCCCTCTCAGGTTGCCAGCAACAGCAGATTTCATTACCCTGTGCTGCCACATTAAATAGCCAGTTCCAAATATCCTGCCTTCTATATTGAATAATTACTTATTCACTGAAAGGATAAAAAGAAGAGTTATGAATGGGGCTCTTGTCAGCAGGCAGGCAGGAAACAGCTGACATATGGTATATGTTACATACGTGCCATGCCCAGCTCTGTGCTCACACAGAAAGCTCCAGTGCAAAGGCTACACCTCGATATTTCTATCACTTAGATTCTGCTCTGCCCCTGGAAATAATGAAAAACACATTACAAAGCTAAAAATTCATTTAACTGAAGCAGTGGCTGTGTAGGGCCTTTAAGAAAATGTCCGTTTTTTAATTTTAATCCAAGTTGGATTGTGTTTTCAGAGGGAAAAACAACACACAGGACACCAAGATGAGACTTTACCACTAATATTTCACTGCTATGCTAAGCCAAATAAAAATAATAGAATATTATTTTATTATAATAAAATATAGTGTAATATTATACTATTTTCTATATATAATAGAAAAATACTGACCCATCAGGCAGCTGTTTTGCAAGAGTTCTTAGAACAACAGGAAAACGCAGCTCAAATTAACATATAAAAACATGAACAGAAGGTTCTCCTATGATGGGCTTAAAATACCAGATACTATTCTTTTCATAAAAAAGAAATAAAGTGTTCTTATGTGTGAGGCTTATAAATTACTGCATTTTACAGGTGGGCTTAAAAGTTTGGTTTAAGAGGTTTGGAATTGGTATAATGCTGGCATTAAGAAGCACTTTAGCCATTATTCCAGTACTAAAATGTTACCTTTAACTTTGAAAGAAGTTTTATGTTCAAAAAACACTCAAACCCACAATACTGAGAAAGTTGTAAACTCAGGCTGATTTTATAGTAAGTAGTTAAGAAATAAAACTGCCTGCAGTAGTCACAGCATTTCTGAAAGCCACAGACACCATTGGTCCCAAATACATTAATAAATAAAACCTTTTTAGAAGGTCTTTCATAATGAAGAAAAACCTTAGAAAATTGGTTAAAGCACAGTTTAAAAGTTGAGTTCTTCACTTTCCACATTACTGAAGTGAGTCAGTTTGCACTTGAATCCTTAAAATACATCTTTAAGTTTTATTAAAGGCAAATTATTTTAATTCTGTATTTCTCTACAAGGAACCAACTGGGGATATCATAGCAACACCTAATGTGTTGTTCCTCTCCCATTCCTACAGAAGAAAGAAAGAAAACTCTCCTGAACAAGGAGTTTCCTTGGCAGTGCTGCCCCAAAGCACAAATTGCTACACACAAAGCAGGGATATACCAGTTAAGATGTAACAAAATTAGAAAATGTTTCAATTTATCTATGAAGGAATTAGGGGAGGAGGCTGATTAGAAATAATTCATATTAAAACAACAGAATTGCATTTCTTAATACCCTCTGGCTTCAGCACTAAACCTGTTTTCAGCTGTTGGAATCTGAAAGAGGGATTTTCATTTGGAAGAGGGCAACAAACGATCCTCCTGTACTTTCTGCAGTATTTAATCAGAAACACCCAGGCCCAGATGCCTTTAGAGATCAGATATCAGCCTATATGGACCTTAGGCTAATGCAGCTTGTTTGTACTTCTGTCAGGGCTAGATAAAACAGCCTATCACATCAATATTTATATGGCAAAAACGTGGAAGTCCGATTAAAAAAGGAATAATCAAGTCCAGCACCCTGTACTGTGTGTAAAATCGAGCTAAACAAACACTGGGGCTGTGATCTTTGAAACACAAAGAGGTAAGAGGAGTTCTCACTATCTCCATCTACATTTCCCAGGTACAAAGGCAGCTGAATGCTGCAGCAGTGAATGTCTCTTGTGTGAAATATCACACAAGCACAATCTAGGGAGATATCAGCAGTGGCATTAGCAGAGCTTTCAGCTGCTCCTTTGGAAGCTCTCAGAAAGCCCAGTGTTCTGCTGGTGCTGCAGCCTCTTGGTTCAAGCACACAAAGCTGCTGTTTATCCTCCCCCAGTCACCAGCAGGTGAACCCGGTTCAATATTTATCACAGGCTTTCACAGATCACTGCTAACCAAGCAAACGTTTTAATTAAGCTGGAACTCGCTTCAAAGAGCTCATTCAAAACGTCAATCAGCAGGGAAAGGATCAGATACGGTGTCAGGTGAGAGCATGTAATACAAATCCACAACTTTCTTCATCCCATCGTGGTAAATTAGCCCATTCTGGAGTCCAGACCCTGATTGTAACAGGCTGCCAGTCCCCTGGAATGTGTAACAGAAGTCACTCAAACCCCTTTGTGCAGGTTGTAAGCAATATGTTAAACTGCAATGGGCTAGCACATTAAGACAGATTCTTTTCACAGTTGTTTTTTGATACCCCAAGTGTTTGTTACACTACTCTCCATTTACTGTTTACTTTCTTTCCTTGGTAGAAATGGGGATTCCTTATCCCAGCTGCCCCAGTTTCTCAGGCCATATGCTCTGACAGAAGCAATCAAGAGAGTACCCTGAGGGTAAAATTTCCCTTTAAACTCACCCTGGAACTGCCCCTCCTTGCAGCAGTTAATAGCAGAGGGGCACAGAGGGACTGCCAGGCCCTGGAGTGAGAGCTGAGAGCAGCTCTGCATCCTCACCTGTGCAGGTGCTGTGATGCAGCAGTGCTGGCAGCACCTCTCACGCTCTTACAACCCATTCTCCCTCTTGGAGAACAAACAGGACTTGGTAAGAAGCTAAATCTGCTTTAAGCAGAGGATTGACCACTGTAAAACACAGGTTATTCCAAGGCAGGGCTGCCTCAGTGGACAAGGCAATGCTGTTATCACATTGTTGTATCCATACACAGCCCACTGGGTGAGTGTGAACAGGAGCTCATTTCCTAAGCCACAACAGAAAAATGTTTTTACACCTCACAGTCTGTACTGTGATCTCTTCCTACTCTAAACAAAATGCAGATAAGGCTCAGAACTACTAATGAGAAATAAACTTTAATTTCTGCAATTTTTTTGGTACCAGAAAAGTTCTCAGTCTGCTAAGAAAAAAGTTCATCACAGCAAAATAATATCTTATTCTTTCATCCTTAAAACGAAACTTAAACAGAAATAATCCCCTTTATTTCTTCATAGGTTACTTTTTTCTAGAGATGTAGCAAACTATATACTGTTTAGTTTTCAATTTTCTTCTAGACAACAAATTTCTAGAACTTTTGAATCAATTTTTTCATATACCCACACCAAAGTACCAAAGGAAATTTTACAATCAGGAAGGATGAAAGGTCCTTTTATTTGAAAATCAATAGCACACTCTGGTGGCGTTTGGATTTCAAACCACCAATTGAAGCTCATTGACACAAAGCATTTTAAATCTTACTCAAAAATCCACAGAGCTTTCCAAAACTAATAAAAACTAACTCCCATCAAATGGCCTACAACACAGATTTGCTTTTGTTAAGAAAATATTGAGCTTATTGAGTCTTATTAATATTTATATTAGTATTAATAGTTATTAGTATTAATATTAGTATTAATATTAATAATTAGCAGTGTTAATATTAGTAGTATTAATACTTATTAGTATTAATATTGAGTCTTACAGCAATCCTACAGCTTTTGGTTTCCTTTGTGGTTACTGACATTGCTTGGCCTCACACCCAGCTCTCCACTGCCTCGCCTTTCTTCCTCTACTGCTTTTGCTCCAACAAACATTTATGTAAAATCTATTTTCAAACAGTCAGAAATGCAGAAAATGCCTAACAAAGCTGCAGAAACAGGTAATCTGTACCTTAACTTCTGATGTGATACTTCTGCTACAGGAAGTGGAAATTAAAAACAAAACACTGAGGAACCCTTGCATTAGCTGCAATGTTTGCTCAAACTTCATTAAGCTGCATTTCATGCATAATTACTTCACATAAAATATTGTTTAAAACTGTTCTTGAACTAACACTCCTGATGTAAAAGATTTTACTGAATTACTCACTGTTTGGGGAGAAGGAGCAGCGTTTTTCTTGCTGTTTTCAGAGTGAACAATCAGCTCTCCATTTTTTCTCTGATTATAAACTTCTAAAGCATCAACAAACTGCACTCCTTTGGCAAAGCAGTGACGTTTTCTAACCTGCTGGGGAAAGAAACAGTGTAAAAAAAACAGTGTAAAAACACTGGGCACAGGGATGTGCTCAGTCCTGGTTTTGTTCCAGCTCTGTTTTAGTAACTGGGCATCAATGGTTTAACCAAATCTAAGCCACACAAAAGTCATTAGGAAAAGCTATAAAGTTTTAATTATACAAGAATCTGTAGTCATTGCTGAGCTTTTCCTGCTTTGCTTTCCAACTGTTACGAAGCTTACAGAAATTATAATACCAACTGGGAATAAATATATTCTGGGGTTATTACTTGTTTAAATGTGAAATATTTTAGAACACAGTATAATGCACCATTTAGTGCAACAATGGACTCCTTTACAACACGTAATAAATGAATAAAATAAAAATGATTTTTTATATAATTTTTTTATAATAAATGGGGTTTTTTTCAATAAAAATTAACAAAACCCTGTCACTCTAAACTGTGACTGTGATGTGACTCAGTTATTTCCACACCCTCCTCTGTAACATCACCTGAATTTGAGAGTTTGGTTGGGCTATACCCAGATTATTTCACTGCCCACAGCTCTGCTCACCTGCTGCTCTGTTTCCAAAGGACGAATCCTTTTCCTGTCCATTTGAAAATCATCGTTCTCACTGTCACAAAGGGATGACTTTTTTCTGGCAGACAGTTTGGAAGCGAGTGTTTCCTTTTCATTACATTCTGTAATTAACAAAATAAAATGTCTATTATTAGGGATGCATTAAATAAAGGCAACATTTTAAAATGTAATTACTACAGAATGGTAACTGCTAGAATTACTATAAATATATATAGGGTAGGAAACAGTGTTAGATGTTTCTAGACATGTTAATAGAGATTTCATGCAGGGCAGGACCATGTCTGGTATTATGATGGTAAAACCATCCCTGGCTTGAGAGCTGCAGGGTTTGAGCTGCCTACAGGTGAAGTTACCTGTGTTTGTCAGTGGGCTGCCAGGTTTCCTGGAAGCTCCTGTGTCAGGATACTGGGCAGAACTGGGAGCACTGGGAGCCCCACTCGCTGCAGCCTCGTTGCTCCTGGGCTGGGAGTGACACCTGCAGTGACACGGTGGGGACGGCTCTGCCTTCCTGTCCTTGTCACACGACGAGCTTGGCACGGATTTCTCTGGGGGACAAAGTCATTTGTCTGTCCTTAAAAACCACTGATGAAAAACAATTAATTGTTTTCTATTTTGGAATAAAAACTGTGCTGACACTAAGGCACTTACCATACAAAGCTTGCTGCCATGATAATGCAGAACAAAGCAATGCCAAGCTTTTGCCACTTCCTGTGGGGCTCTCCAGCAAACAGTGCTGCCTGTTATTCAAGCCTTTAACAATCTTTAAGGAGAATAAAAGAAAAAGAATTAACAGAAAAAACAAAGCAGGTGTCTTTAGCTAATCTTAGCAATAATGTCCTAATGTCCAGCCTAAATTTTCCCTGGCACATCTTAAGGCTGTGCTGTCCTGTCACTGGTTGAAACTTATTAAAAATGTTCAAATATAAATGCAGTAATTAATTTTGGAAAGTTCTCCAAAAAAATAGAAAACTTATTGAAATATTACTATACATAATTATTTTGTTTAAACAATGTGTTTTACTAAATCATTGACTATTTGTATACAACTGTCCTTATAGCACAGCTAGATAAATAACCACATACACCACATGGAACTCATTCCTTGGAGTAAATGCTCCCAAATCCAAAATCACCGTGGACTTCACCATTCCCTAATCATGGTCCAGACATTGCACAGCATAATTTCAGTTACAGCTGAAATTCTCAGGGTACTGCAAGCTCTGAATTAATGTGTCACCTTTCTAAAGGCTGGCAGAGATTTTGGAACTGCAAATACTGGAACACCCAAGCTCTTAGCGTGGCAAATGCCAGAATAAATTCTAAATAATATAAATTCTACTCACAGCATTCATCATGGCGAGCTGGGAGGGGTAAGCCTTGCAGGGGAAGAGGATCTTCACCCCCCCAATTGTATACTCTGCCCTGTCAGAAGGCATTGCCAGCTTTCCTCCTGTTCACCTCAGGTTTAAAACTGCAATTAAAACACAGAATTAGTACCTCAATGCTAAAAAACAAAGCCTGAAATAAGCACAGCACCAAATAAAAACAGGAAGCTGTTAAGCTGGTAACAGCTCAGGGTATTAACAGAAGTGGAATATAGGAATTTATCCCTCACATCATCATTTCAGACCTCATCCTCATTACATTAATTAATATATTAATTGCCACCAGCTAACGAGTAACATCAACAATTTAAATAAAAACACCACCAGCTCAGATTCCATTAGCCAGACTGGAGATAGAACCCAAATCCACAGGAAAACTGTTTTAGAATATGAAGTAACTAAAGCCAGCCAGATTTTTAACTCTAGAGCTCCATCAGCATGAACTGCAAGACTTCATAAACTACAAACATACAGCAGCTTGTACGTTTTATAACAAAAAAAGATAAAATTGGACAGTGACTTCACAAACGAGATGTTTAAAAAGATCACTCTTCCACAAATAATACAGAAATTAGGGGAAAAGTGGTATCGTTCACTTTACTCTTCTGTGATTATTACCTTGAATATCTCTGGATAATAAAACCCAGACAATTTCCCTGTGTTAAAAAGATGAAATGATTGAACTAAAAATATTGAAGAGACATAAATGGCTTTAAGAGATAATATATTTGAACAATACAGAGGGTTTTTTTCTCATAGAATTTCAGCACTGTCAAAGTAAGACAGTAACTTTAAACTGTCAGATTCCCTGGAATAAATTAACTCACTGACTTGTGACCTCATCTGACTTAATAATCAAGCATGTCCATCAAAAAAAGCACCAATACACGGCACGATTCAGCTTCACCATCGAGCTTCCCAATAGGAAAAAGCAACTCTAGCAAAAGGAGATCGCTGACACGAGTTTACATCCAACCCCTCCTTCCAAAATGAGAGGCCGCCTCCCTCCAAGGCTTTTCCGCAGCCCATTCTGGGAGGAGGACTCGCTTAAACGAGCACAACTAAGCTCGTCCCTGAGGAGAAGGGAGGGCCAGGACACCGCGAGGCCCTTGGTAGTGTGACCAGCACCGGGCGCTCCCCACAGCGACATCTCGACCCGGGCAGAGCTGCTTTGCCTCCCGAGGGCAGGCAGAGCTCAGGAAGCGGTGGGGCCGCCCCAGCCCGGCCCACACAGCAGCACCTGGGGTTCGCTTCCTCTGTGTGCTCGGTGAGGCGGAGGCGCCGGCGGCCGCTCCCCCGCGCCCCTCACGGCCCCGCACCTGCGGCCCTCAGCGCCCTCAGCGCGCTCCGTCCTTCCCGCCTCCGCCCCAGCCAATCAGCTGACAGGAAAGGGCCGCGCGCCGCCAATCAGCGAAGCGCACACTGGGACGCTCCCGCCTTTACCTCTGAGCGCCCAGAGCCAATCACAGGGCGCCTCCTTGGCTTCCGGGTTGCACGCGTTGCTAGGCAACCAACATTTTCGTGCAATACTTATTGGCCTTTATCATATTATTAATATATTTATTATTATATCACTTTGGCTCTATATTTATTATGTTTTATAGTCTTTTATACGTATTATATCTTATTATTAGGTATCATTACTGTTATTGTCATTATCATATTATTATTATCATCATGATTATTATCATCATCATCATTATTATTATTATTATCATCCTTGTTTTAAGCAGAGGGCACAGAAAACACCACGGAAAATGGACAGGTTTTGGGAATTCAGTGTATTTTCACTACTGCCACACAGCTCCTGTTCCTGTCAGGTCTCCCTGAGGTGAAATTTGGGATGAACCTGCAAAAATTAAAAGCAAAATAGGCAATCCTCTCTGAACTTCAGTCTTACTGTTGTTGATTTTTTTTATTATTTAAATAGCACTACAGCATATAAAATGACACTTGGAACTGAGGAGAAAAAGAATACATACATTTTGATTATTTACATAATTTACATGAAGTTGACAAAACCACACTGGGTGGGCAGATGGTGACAGAGGAATCTGAACACAAACCCGCGGGGCTTTCCCACCTTTCCATGTGGGAATTCCACCCTTCTGCACAAAAGAACAACCAGCTCGTGATGGAGCAGGAAGGATTTGGCCTTGGAATTGCTTTGGCATGGCTGAAATCAGTCCCTCCCCTCCCTATTCCTCTGCAGTCACCCTCAGCATCCATTCCTTGTTTTAATCTTACCCTGATGACAGCTCAAGATCCCTCAGCACTCATTTCTTCAAGTCTTTTTCATCTTTTTTTAAGTTTAAAAACACCAAAACCATCTGAGCTGTATCCTCTAAAAACCCATTTATACAGCCCATTTTTACTATCAGCACTTTTTTTTTTAAGAAACTTTTAGACCAGTTTCTAAAAGGCTGGCTGATCTTTAAATTAAGTTCCTGATCTCATGAACTGAAGCTTTGACACACAAATAAATTTTCCAATTTGGTGCCAGTTTTTGACACCACTTTTTCAAGTATTCCTTGGAGCACTTTATCCCAATTTGCTTTGCAAGGCTCTGCAACAGCAGCTCATTTACTTCAAGCAAAGCACTTCAATCTCAAATTTTTTCTCACTCATCATTTTGCTGTTTGCCCAACAAAATAAATATTCACCTTTCAGTGTTGTAAAACCCTTCCAGGTGTGTTGCTGTGTCACTCCAGGAGCTGAGCAAGCCTGAAAATCACCATTTCCCTGGAAATTATTCACTGATCCCATGAGAATTTTTCACTGGAAGCAACCAAATCCTGTTGAAGGGATTTTCCTCTCAGCCATGACTGAATCACTGAATGAAAAATGTGGATTTTTGCTCAGCTCCTCAGTCCACTTTCACAGCTTTTTTCCAAATTTAGGCACCATAAAGAGAGGGAAAAGCTACAGCACAACTTCCCTGGAGTTTTTTCCTAAATCCCACTGACACTCATGTTAATTATTTCAATGATGGTGCTCTCCACACACTGGCACAGCCGAACGTCGGGGTCCAGGCTCGCAGTGTCCCTGGAGCAGCTTTTGCTGGAGGAATCCTTACAGAACCCTGAGAAATCGTGTGGCTTCTCCTTCAGCTGCTGGAGACCTAGAAAATGGAGCAAAATACACCTGAATAAGTATTGAGAATTGTTATTTTCCAGCCATAACACAAATATGGGTGTTATAAGACTGAGGCAGCTCCACTCCAGGCTTCACCCAGGTTATTTCCATGGACACCACAACATTCCTGTCTCATTCCCTGTGTCCCCCCCATTTTGGGGCTCTCTGAGGTCCCTGACTCACGGGTGATGATGGGGTCGAAGTCTCGTGTCTGTGTGGCAACATCAGAGGCACAAACTTGCCCGATTTGGATCAGCAGGGACATGATGTCCTCGTAGAGGGGAGGGAAGGCTTGGCAGAAGGACACCAGGCAAGGCAGGGTGGGCATGAAGAACGTGTAACGCTTGGACTGGGTCAGGACTGCCAGGGGAAGGAAAAATAAATGGTTATAAAATCCAATTAAGAACTGTTGTTACTTTCACAACAGCAATCAGACAGACTAAACTGCACTGAGCCTGGAGAAACGACCCTGGCCCCACAGCAGGAGTTTTGGTACCTGTGAGCAGGGTCCCCATCACGTTGATGGCCAGACGAGCCACGCTGAGGGATTTGGGCAGGGCATACTGGATGCACAGGTAGGAGAGCAGCTGGATGGCAAAGATCTGAAAAAAGAGGAAAGATAATCAAAGTTACAGGATGTTTTATAACTTCTGTCCAAAGCTCTTCACCAAACTCAACAGTAAGTAAATATTCTCTGTTCTACCATGAAGGAAATGGAAGCCAAAGAAGCTTTAACAATAAGTTATTAGGATTATTTTTCTGCTGGTATTAAGAAATATAACCCACAAATATTTAACATTAATCAAAGTGTTTCAAAATCTCCCCCAGACACTATTGCTGCATCAATGATGAGCAGTAAAGCAACACACAATGTGCAACACAACCCTTGCAGGAGATATTCAGGTCTGATATATTCTAGGTTTAATCTCAGTTGATCAGCAGCAAGTTAATACTAGAAAGAATTAAATAAGAGCAACTACAAAGTTGGTTTGATATAGAAACAGGGAATCTTCAGCCCAACAAATTCCAGTTGTCCTCAATGCCAGGCCTTTAATTTAAAGTAAAAGTGCTACAGACATTACCTGAATATCCCAGGCAAGTCAGAACAGGACGTGTTTAGTGATTTTAGTTTTTATTCTCCCCCCTCAGCCAGAATTCCATCAGGGGTAACACCCACAGGGACTCTGAGCCAGCTGAGTGCACTGTACCTGTTTTTCCAGCTCAGGCTGGGCAATGAGCTCAGGGATGAAATCCAGACAGATGTGCATGGATGGGATCCCAGCCACTGTCAGGGCCAGAAGTTCACAGGGATAACCCTGTGGGATGAAGAAAACAGATGTGTCAATGTGTCACAGGTTTATTTTAAAAAATTCTGCTTTAACTAAGATTTTAAATCACACCTGTGTTAATGCTTTGTTTCAGAACTAATAGATTTGAACCTCCCTTTTTCTCAGGGTTTGCAGCAGGCCTGTAATGCCAAGGCAACAAGAGGCAGGCTGGGTACAAACCCAGGCTCTGAATCAGTTCTTTATCCTCAATATTCAGTGATTTATTTGCATGGCAGCTCTCCCTCCACTCCCCAAAGCAAAGCAGACTGCAGTGACCTCTCCTTCTGTGTCTTTCCTGTGCTCCAGATTTCACCATCAGCCCCAACTTGCTCATTTCACAACTGCCCCATAATTACTTTTTTATCACTTAATCAGTTCCAGGTCAAGGCAAATTACCTCCTTGTAAAGAGTCTGCCATCTGGCAGGGAGCAATTTAATATGCATTAAAAACACATTTATATTTTAAAAATGGCTGGTCTTTCTGCTCTTTTTTTTTTTTTGAAGGTGCTTAGCTGCTTTTGCAGGGCCAGCCTTTCTAAGAGATAAACTGTGCCCTAACAAAAAGGAAAGATAAGGAGATGTTTACATTTGAAGCCAAATTAGTTTTGAATAACAGGAATATTAATTTAAAAACACAGCCAGAAAAACATAACCCACAAAAGATGTGGAACAAGCAATTACAAGATGATTAGGGCAGTTTTCCTTGGCCTAGATGGACAAACTGAAAAGGGGAGAGGCACAAAGGGAGAGGCATCATGATGAACAGGCAAAGTTTGGGTGTTGCTTTCTCATATAACCAAGGGACCAAACACTGGAATCAGGAGGAATCTCTACAAACTAGGGGAGATAAAAGGAGAGAAATGGGCTGTCCCCACTTCTGAGGAGCACTCCCAGCCCTGCAGCAGGGGCAGCAGACCTGGAAATGCACGAGTTTGACAATGTTGGGGTCGGCGATGTACATCTGGTGCAGCAGGCAGCAGATGAGGCACTGCACCTCCCGCAGGTCACACAGCAAACTCTGCTCCTCCTCCTCCTCCTCCTCCTCCTCTTCCTCCTCGGTGCCCTGAGGGCTTGGGGGGCTCTGCACCTCCCCCAGGGGATCCCCAGCACTGCTGCTCTGCCCCTTCTCCTCCTCTGTGGGCAGGCAGATCTCCAGCAGGATCTGCACAGCGGCGCTGTCCTGGGGAGAAAAGGCACAGGAGATGCTTAAAAACCTCCAGGGAAATGAAACAAAATACAAAACAAGCACAAGAAATGGATTGGCATGTGATTAGGATTTCTACCTATAGATTTTTTTAAGTACAGAATGAAAATGACTCAGCTCAAGAATCACAAATCTGTAGAACATTTAAAAAACTTCAATGCTTTAACTCAATTAATATGTAAAGAAAAATAAAAGGCTAAATCTCACAAAATACCATAATCACAGATGAAAGGAGTAAAATCAGTGGAATCTCATATTGCTTCAAAATAAAATAAAATATCCAGTGGTCCCTTAAAAGCATCACAGGGCCATGTAATTCACAATACACAATATACATAATCCTGCTCATTTAAATATAAAACTTCCTATTAACTCAAAAATCATATCATAATGGGAACTCCCTATGTTTTCCAGAGAGAGGGATGAAGAGATGTCTGTGGAACAGGATAACTGAAGAATTCCCATAATGTCAAGCTGAGGAAGTGAATCCTCCTTCAGCCTCTCACTTTCCAGTGCTGGCTGCTTCTCTGAAACATCTTTCAGATGTCACATTTATTGACATTTTGCTGCTCCAAATCCAACCACAGAAACAGCCTGTGCATCACACAAGCATCAAGGCAAAAGGGCTGGTGAGCAGAACTCCTCTGTTCTGACAGAACAACCCCTATCAAAGCAGTAAATCAGCACAATGCTTCAGACCAGCAAAAAGAAAATACTGAACCATCTGAATACAGAGGCAGTTTTCTTTTCCATGGTAACAGAAGTTGGTAAGAAAGAAGAATTTAAGAGGCCTCATTTTTTAATTTCCTGTTCCTCCATTTCTCTTTCATCACTGTTTTTCCTCACATCATGGAAAATCCATTTTTTCCCTCTTACCTGAGCAGCAAGCAAAGCATTTTTTAACTCTTCCCTTGTAACTTCTGGGGCCTCTGGACCCATTGCATTGTTCTGGGATGGCCTAATGTCCTGCTCTGCTGTTTCCTTCAGGTGAGCATTAAGGTAAGCTTTGGAAGCAAGAAGATATCCATTCAACATGTGCAAAATGATATCCATCAGAGGAGGGCTCCTGAGATGGGAACACAGGAAAACCAAGATATTTCAGTCACATGAACTAACTAAAGGCACTCCCAAAGGCTGCAGCACCACTGCTCCTCCTCTGGCATCATCTGGAGGAACCAATTTCCAAAGATTCCCTATGGAAATGAGGCAGATCTGCCTCTGTCACATCCATCAGCAGCACCCAGAAAGTTCCCAAAAGGATGGAATAACCCACAGGCACAAGAGCAGGAAGGGTGTTAAAGCTAAACTACCACAGCAGCAGCCACTTCCAACACACAAAAAGTCTGTTTACCACAAATTCACACACCCAAAGCAAAAGGGATGAGCCATGTGCAAATCCCAAAGGTTTGAAAACAGCTGGGCAGGATGAAATGCTGGAACAGCCCAGGTTCACAGTCCTCAGGCCAAGCTTAAAACACCACAGATGCAACTGCCAAGCTCCTGTGATTAGTTTGAAAAGCTGAAAGCTTTTACAAGTTTTCTGTTGGACACCTTTATGTCCAGCACAGAATGAGTTCACTCACCTGTGAACCCTCTGATCACACCTCAGAACAATCAGGGGATCAATCATCAGATCATTCTGGGTGTATTTCTGCTGTCGCACTGTTTTTGCTGAAGGCTGCAGGGCATTCACAGTCATCACCCACAACCTGAAATGAGAGTATTTTTATTCATTTTTAAATAGAAAATTTGTATAAGAAAAGAGGTTCCCTAAGCATTTGGTCACTCAGCCATGTTCTTCTAGGCCTATCAAGTAGCAAAACCCCATTTGCAGCCCTTGAAGTTAACCAATGTGCAGTTAATTACACTCCCTGGATTTAGAGCAGTTTTCTCTGCAGCAGAGCACTCACTTCATAAAAAAGGCATCTTCCTACCAAAGTGAGTCCTGTTCCATCCCTAATTCATCACAAACAATGGACACTATAAAACCACACTCCTGTATTTCAACCTGAAGACTTCCTTTCCCCTGAGAACAAGAACCACCTTCCTTTTAAATGAAAAGGTTCGAAATATCCAAACTTTAAAAAATGCAGCTCCAACACATTCTGTTCAGTCACAGCCTCCAATCTCCCAGATAAAGGCATTGTGTTCTATTTATAAAAGAAAAAGTGGCCAAGAAACCAAAGAGAATTTTGAGCCTTGATACCTTCTGGGCATGACAGTGTTCAGAACCATCCAGAGTTTATTGACAGCCTGCAGAATCCCCCGTGGGACTCCAGCTTCCAGCAGGAGATTCATGTTGGAGGTCAACACCTCTGCATAGGGGATCAATTCTCCAGCTGAGAGAAGGGTCAGATGCTCCAGGATCTGCATCAGCTGGGTGTGATTTCCAGGCAGCATGGAAAAGGCTGTAAAACAGAAACAACAGGTAAAACTGGCCTTCTACCTTCAGGATGCACTGAAGTATTTTAGTTATACACATGCAGTACAATCACACACTTCCAAATCCACTCTATTCCAATCCATTTGGAAAGAATTCACTTGGAATGAAGCTCTTTACCTTCCTGGAGCTGCTTGGGGGAGTGGTTCTTGGCCGTGTTGGTGAGGAGCATCCTCCTGAGCAGGGCGTCGGTGCCGGTGATGTGCTCCTCGCAGATCCAGTCGTCCACGATGCACAGGTGGGGGTAGTTGGTGGCCAGGAGCCTCAGCAGGGCAGAGTGCAGCCCTTGGGGACAGCAGGGACATTCCCAGCTCAGACCTGAGATCCAGATCTGTGCCCTGGACACATCTGTGCCTTTTGTTTCAGCCTCTGAACTGAACTGCTGCCCCACAGCTCAGTGATCACAGCCTGATACTCCAGCAGGGAAGGGAAGTGAACCCTTGGGAAGTAAATCCTGAACTCAGCCTGAACAGGCCACATGCTCAGGAAATTCCTACCCTAAAACCTGCCCTGGGGAGGTAAAACCCACTCTAAAAGGAACTGCTCTCCTCACACTTTCACTGTGACTCTTCAAACATCTCTGCGATCTCCATAGCTACTCCTGACAGATTTTAAATGCAAGAAAAAGGAAAGCAAGCTATGAAAAATGCAACGGCTGCTGAGAACACCCAGCCTTCCTCCTCATGACCTTCAGCCAGTTCTCACCTCCCAGTTCCTGCTGCAGCCCCTGTGCCTGCCGGATGAGGTACTTGATTGGAATCTGGTCCATCAGTGCTGAGGAGTAGGACTTGGGTTTTCTCTGCATGGCAGCTACAGGGAACAGGACAAGAAAGAACACGGAGCAGTTACAGCTAAAAACAAGTATTTCCCCAACTGGATCAATAAGGAAAACATAAAGCACTTGTTTCTGTATTATCCAGGTAAAATAGAGACAATATCAAATAGCTGTAATTAATTTTATAGTACTTCTGGTTTCCTTGAACAACTTGAAGAAAATAAAGCTGTGAATGCTGAAAGTTTTGCACCTTAAAAAGGTAAAACCACACACCAGATATCAACACTCAATTTTCACTTAATTCCATCAATAAAATACATACCTCTCTTTTAGTACTGATTTAAAGTCTTCATTTCAAAGGTAAAAATGGGATCATGAAGTACTACCAACTATAAAATTGCCAACTCAAAGAAAAGTGTGTGCACGTTTGATGACACGTGAATAAATGAAGATCTCAAATAATTATGAAGTCTTTGCTTATTGTTATTCCATTCCTCAGATGCTCCTAAACATTTCTTGCAACTTAGACCTCTTTTAATCTGTAAAACAAATTACTCCACTCCAGAGTTTTAGCAGGAACTTTGTGTCCTCAATTTCTACAGCAATGTTTTATTTATTCCAACCTTCTAGAAGTTTTATGCTGTGCTTAAATCTGACAGCAGCATGGATTTTTCTCCTCTTTGTACCTAATTTTTAGTTAATCTGCTTTCCCCCAATGCTCTCTCATTTACCCAGAATCTTTGTGTTGGCCAGCAGTGCCTCCTCATAGGACAGGACATAGTAGAGGACGAGCAGCTGCGTGGTGATGCTGAAGCGCTGGGTGGGACGAGGATTTTCTCCCTGCACATAAAACCACACACAAAGCTCAGGCTGCATTCCTGATTCTTGGGAAGAAAAACTTGGATTTGCCCACAAATACGATGAATATCTGAGTACCAAGATTCATTTCAAAACACATCACTGTCACTGTAACAGGAGAGAGTTTACAAGCAGTGAAAACAAAAAGTGAAGTAGTTCAACACAAATACAAAATCCTGAACCACATAAAGTAGAAGATCCAGAGGAGCTGATTACCCCAGAGAGTCCCTGGAACACGTTGAGGATCTCCTGCTCTGTGACAGGCTGGTTGGTGGCCTCTGGGTTGGATTTAGATGCAGGAGTGAGGATGGAGTTGATGTAGACATCAATGAGGGGGAGCAGCTGAGGGTGCAGAGGGGTGGTGGTTTCACAGAGCTGCCGATAGATCCAGTCCTGCAAGGATAAATTTCCTGTGAATAAAGGAGCATTTCACTTTGGAAAGTGTAACATCACTTCTGAATTGGTCCTAAACTCTGGATCCTGGACCCTGATTCACAAATAGGCTAGAAAACCATTCTGACTACGAGTAAGCACAGATGGGGGAGAGAGACTTTTGATTTTTAACCTCTTTTAGCTGTGGTCTCTGGATTGCAGAGCTAAAAATGGGCGCCCTATCTAAAAACACAGCTCATTCTTAAATTACATGGTAGGAAGGTACAAGATTCATCAAGAATTCTGCTCCTGTAAGTCAACCTCATCAGCATTCAGAATTATGGACAGAAATGAAACCAAGGTTTACCTTAATGGATACTTTGTGCTTGGTGAAGGAACGACTCTTTAAGAGCTGATAAATGCAGTGAATGGGTAAAAAGCCAGTGATGTTGGCACTGAGGTTGCCTGTCACAGGCACACGGACAGCGTGGGCTGTAACCACCTGAAGGGAGAGACAGTGAACACAAAAACACCACTTAGAATAAGGCACAAGGTGTCAAAAACAGCCACAGCCCTGACTGACATCTCCTCACTGCGGGGAATACAAAGGGAAAGGGTAAAGGGGGAGAAAATCCCTACTGAAAATACCTGTTCAGTGAAAATCTCCTGAGTGAAGATTGTCTTCATTCTGCTGAGCGAGCTGGGCTTAATAACAATCTGAAATTCAGAAGAAAGTACTTAGAATTGTAAGTTCTTGTAACTAAGGACTGCAAATTTATTTTATAAACTGATAACTTCTAGCCTTTTAAAACTTGTCTGTTTTCCTGGTATCCCAGTCAATTCACATATGTATCAAATGTCAAACAGTAATATTTTCCAATGTCAAAAGTTCATCACCCCAATTCTTCCTTGTCCTAAAACTTCCTCCTCAGCTTTTACATCTGGTGAGACACTGTTTCACAATAGTGAATTGTTGGCAAATCTCCTTTGGCATTTTCTACATATATAGGTATTTCTTTTAACTATTTAAAATAAAAACCTTGCAGCTCAATTTGGAAACTACTTCAGTTAGTCTTCTAAAAAGTTCATTTCTTGGAAATAATGATTTCACCAGGGCACCACGTTTTGAAGATACTTTTATTATCCATTCCTCTGGATCTATGTACATTTTAATGTTCTTCCAGAGGAATTATTACTCATTTTTCAAGTTACTTTAGGTATATTAGCAAAAACAAAGTTCTTTATATCAAAAGTAAACTAAACACCAAAGTGCCAAAACCAAGTAAGAAAAGCTGATTTTAACAGACAAATGTACAGGCTAGGAATAGTTTAGGATTTACCTTCATTCCCAAGGTGGAGCAGACCAAATCAATGATGGCACTGAGCTGGTTGCTGTGGAAGTACATGGCTACCAAGAGGAGCATCTCTCCAAAGGAAGCAGACACACCAGAAATGCTGAGGACAACAGAGAGGAAGGAATACAGGACATGAGGAAATAAGGCATAAATAAATGTGAGGTTACTGGGATCACAAAAAGAAATCCAGCCTGCTCTCACCTTTCAAAGTAGGCCTCTTCCTTTATCATCCAACTGAGCCACATCACCATCAGTTGCTCCTGCTCTGGAGTGCTGCACAAAGAAAACCCACAATAGATCCTTTTCCCAGAAAACAGTGCCAGTCTCACCACCACTTGCAGAAAAGCCAGGATTTGAGGAATCTGACACCAGGAGACATTTTGTCACTTTCTCTTTAGCTGATAAGCAGTGATACTTGGCACAAAGTGCAACTGTCAGGTAACTTCCTTTATGGAATGTACCCAACAGAAAGCTACACCCCTGAATTATCTGCACTGCTTCTCTCTAAGGAATTTTGCCATGAACTTGTTCCATGGCAAAGACTTCAGTCTTCAACAAACCAATCACACTGAGTTCAAAAGACTTGCTACAAAATAAGAGTGAAATACCCATTCATTCATCACAGAGTGACTCAAATCCCTTCCATCAACATATGGAGATTTTATAAAGAACTAGGATGAAAAGAACTGTTCAGCTCTGGGATGGGCATTGCCTTAATGTGCTGAAACAGCCAGATCTTCCAAAGCCCGTCCTGTGTTGAGTACCTGACCAGAGTGGAGAAGGCCAGGAGCATGCAGAAGGACAGGGACACGAAGCGGACGCCGGCCGGGGTGGCGGGAGGGCGGCTCGTCATCAGCTGCAGGAGCTGCTCAGCCTCCTCATCCGTGGGCCTGGCAGCACAGAGAACAGCACAAAGCTGGGGGATTAACAGGGAACACGTTTCCAGTCTCTCACAGTGGTTAAAGATTGAGTTTTCCCTGTTATTCCATCTGTCAAGGTGGTAATTTGCTCTTAACTTAAAGATATAAAAATCTCTGTTGAGAGACAACAGTGAGAAAATTTCCCCAGATATAATCCTGCCTATTAGTACAAACTACTTAAATTAAAACCAACAATACATAAAGATGCTACATTAGCAATCTCTAAAATGTGAAAGCAAAGGAACAGAAATTCAAAATCCATACTATTTTTGTTGCTGGAAGAGAAAACAGCTGGTAACTCTACACACTGCTCCAACCATGGAGGTTTAAAGTTCTCTTTACAAAAGTGGTTTTGCAGCAACAGAACTCTGAATTGGTGAGCCCTGCAGGAGGCAGGACACAGCGGAGTGCCCAAAGCCCTCACCCTCTGCTGGCACAGGCAGCATGAACAAACCCCCAGAGCACTGAAGGTCCCTTACTTGAGGCCAGCGATGCCCATGAGGGCGCAGTAGAGGCGCAGCAGGGCGCTGGCCTTCACCACATGCTCCTCCTTCAGCCCCGAGTACACCGACACGTTGGGCTCCGTGTCAGCCTCAGCCTCCTCCACCACGTGGGTGCTGCGCACCGTGGGCAGGATCCCCATCAGCTCCAGCAGCAGCTGCCTCCTCATCTGCCACAGCACAGAGCTGATGTTATCCCTTTTTCTCTGTGTGAGAGGGTGAAAGATGAGAACCGGGTCAAATTCAGCCCATCCAACAGTGTATTATGTGAGGGTTTCCACAAAGGAAAGGGGGTTATTTTTTTTAAATACAGTTCTCAGTTCCAAGCTGTGACTAAGTCACCTAAGCAAGACAAGATGCATCTTCCCACTGTGAACACTGAGGATGAACATATTTATCAGGCAAATATTACAAATATACAATTCCCTGGTTTCCATGACTAAAAACCTCTCAGGGGTACAACCAAATAGGTGCTGCCTTCAGGGACATGATTTAGAGACCTAAGAGCCCCATAAAAGGAGGTTGCCTTTTAAAGGTTCCTCCAAGATGTGCAGCAGGATTTATGTGCATTCACACAAATCTGCAGCAAACGTCCAGAGGAGTTACAGCAAGCTACAAGAATATTTCTTTAAAAGCAGAATACTCCAAGATTTCCCTACCTGTTGGCCATTTCGGATGAAAGTCCCAAACCACGTGCGAACCTTTGCGTTTGTTCCAAGCAGCAAACCACTCACAAAACACACCAGGTCACTCACTCCATCCTCTGAGGATTCGTTCTTGGTGTGATCCAAGGTCAGAGCCACACCCAGACCTGGCAGGTGACACTCTTCCACCTGGATAAAACACTCGGGCTGAGCTGTTGGGTTTGAAGCTTGAGGAAGGGTTTAATTCTGACTCTTGGGCAGACTCACCACCATGCCCCGCACCCTCAGGGCTTGGGAAGGGTTCATCTTGCACAGGTGCCGCAGAGCTTCGGTTCTGCGCCGGCCGCCCACGCTCTCCTCGTCCTGCCGCTCGCCGTTCTTGATCAGACCTCTGCACACTGCAGAGACAACAGCAGCTCTGAGGAAATCTGCCCTTCCCCACACAAACCTCACCAGATGGAGGGGACAGAGCAGGTTCTTAGCCCCAGCCATTGTAACAGTGACCTACAGATGGAAAGTTGTGACAGCACAGCGAGTCTGGACTGAAAACAGGCTGCAAAAAATGGGAACCAACACGCTCAGGTGGCAGCATCCAGCAGCTCAAACCTGGACAACTCTTGGTTTAGCCCAAAACCAACCTCACTGCTAGAAATCACTTCAAAAGCTGCAGAAGCAGCTGTAGCTCACCCTCGTTGAAGCTGTCAGGGACATTGGCCACCAGCAGGCAAAGGAACCAGGCTCCGTTCTTGACGTGCAGCAGAGCCTCGGCCACATCCACTATTGGCAACAGCGATGGCAGCTCTGGGTGGAAACAGGGTGTTAAAAGTCACAATGTTGCACTGGGGAACAAAAACCCTGTTTCCAAGAGCTGCACAGCTTAGATTAACCTTACAGCTGTCATAACAGCTCCCAAAGTTGTTTTGTTATGTTTGTGAGAGGACAGAAAACACCATAAATAAAGAAAAACTGCACCTGCTTGCAAAATGCAGAGAACATCTGCTGCCTCCTCCAGGTAAACAGGACTCTCAAAGAGCTCAGAGGATTTCAGGAAAAACTCACCATTTGATTCTGACACCTGCAAGACAACACTTATCCTCAGTGAACAGGTTTTAGGAAGCAATTAATCTAAATCTGCTTTAAATTTAGCATGTTTAATAGACTAAAAACTGCCAAAGCTATCAACACAGAACAAGCAGGAAAAGTTTGTAGAATAAGAAATATTTACTACTGGAAATACTTCAACACAGATGGTATCATTGCTTCTTTTCAGAAGAAAGAAAAATAGCCCACTGACATTCCAAGTTTACACAAGGAAAATAAAATGTTTGGTGAGCAAGGAAGTGGGGGAAGAGAAATATGGTGGCTGATACCCACTGCAACAGGGGCAAAAAATGGGATGGAGAAAAGTCATCACTTCATTTTCAAATTATTTCTGCACTGATAGAATCACCAAATCACATTATGTTCGAGTACAGCATATACAGAGTCTCTGTAACATCAGTGACTTCCTCTAGGAACAAAAGAATTTAAAACAAAGAGTTTAAGAACAAGCCACTGTTCAATCAGACTGAGACTTTGAAATCTTGATAAAGCAGGTAAGGATTGGGGAAGAGTGCTCACACCACCAGGAGCACCAGAAACAGAACCGCTGCATCAACCAGTCCAGAGGGCAATCTAAACCTCACAAATGTGGGGAATTCACCTAAATCACCTTGTTCATAATGGCCAGCAGCTCGCTCAGCACCAGCCGCAGCCGCCGAGGGGAGTCACTGTGCTCGAACTCCAGCGTCAGCCCGTGCTGCAGCTGGGACACCAGGATGCTCTCTCCACTGCCACCTCCCAGCTTGTGCCTGGCACGCAATTCAAAACAACTATTAAACGTTTCTGCAAAGACTGAAAGGCTTAGAGGAAGGCAGCAGTGCTCTAGGAATCTATCCCGCCGAAGATCTGTAAAAAGTGCTGTATGTGCAACACAAGAAGGTTGATTCAGTATATTATCCAAATTTCAAGCGCTTCTATTCCCCAGCAGCACAAGCAGCCAGGAAAGCACATCCACCTGAGCTGTCCCTCATCCCACAGAGCCATCCCAGCCCTCCCCTGCCGGGACAGCTCCCGCAGCGCATCCCGCACCCTCCGCTGAGCACGGCGGGGGAACAGAGCCCAGGACACAGCTAAACCCCAGGGCTTTCCCAGGAGATTATCAAGGGTCGGTCCGGCACTTCAACAGCTGCTACAAACGAACAGCTGGAAAAGCCACACAGCGCTTCCGCCTCCCAGCTCCGTTCTCCGCGTTACCGGAGCTGCTGCTCCTTGCTGGCGTCCTGCTCCAGCGCGTGGAAATCCACGGACAGCAGCGCCACGATGGAATTGACCGCCTCGACCCCCGAGAGCAGCCGCAGGATCAGCTTCTTGTCCTGCGCCCAGCTCTGGCTCTGGTCGGCGGGCGCGCACAGCGCCATGCGCACCAGGCAGGGCAGCAGCAGCCGCAGCTCGGGGTCGCTCAGCGCGGCCAGGCGCACCACGTCCACCTTCTGCATGGCCTCGAAGGCGTAGGGGCTGACGAACTGCAGCGCCGAGCACTCGGACATGGCGGCGGCAGTGGCTCCCTCACGGCCCCGCGCCCACCCGCC
>VXBR01007040.1:664228-720504 GCA_013400215.1 Cisticola juncidis | reverse complement strand
CCCGCCCGCCGCCGCCACTACCGGGGGAAGCGGGAAGTGACGTCACGGGGGCGGGCTGAAGGGCGGGAAAGCCTGAGGGGCACCGCCCTCCCCGCCCCGCAATGAACCCACATCACAATCAAGGCTTCATGAATAATTTATTCCATTTGAATTTTTTTTTAAAAAGTATAAACTTTTTTTCTTTTTTTCTTCATTTCCTCGATCACAATTTGTACAACTCAGTGTTTATGGCATTCGGCAGAAATAGTGTTTGTTCCTTGAATCGCGTTTTTGTTTCTGTGTTTTGTCAGGATAAACACGACCGGGGGCGCGGCTAAGGGCACATCCAGCCGTGCCGGAGGCGTGAGGGAGCAGCCCCCGGCCATGCCAGAGTGGTGTGGAGGCAGCTCCTGGACCCGTCCGGCAGTGCCAGAGAGGCTTGGAGCAGCTCCTTGGTGTGTCCAGCTGGGCTTGGAATGGCTTCCCAGTGCGTCCTGCCATGCCAGGAGGGTGTGAGAGCTGCTCTGTGGCGTGTCCAGCCATGCCAGAGGGATGGTGGAGCAGCTCCTTGGTGTGTCCAGCTGGGCTTGGAATGGCTTCCCAGTGCGTCCTGCCATGCCAGGAGGGTGTGAGAGCTGCTCTGTGGCGTGTCCAGCCATGCCAGAGGGATGGTGGAGCAGCTCCTTGGTGTGTCCAGCTGGGCTTGGAATGGCTTCCCAGTGCGTCCTGCCATGCCAGGAGGGTGTGAGAGCTGCTCTGTGGCGTGTCCGGCCATGCCAGAGGGACAGTGGAGGAGCTCCATGGCATGTCTGGCAGTGCCTTCGGGGCGGTGGAGGAGCTCCATGGTGTTCCAGCTGTACCTTCAGGCGGTGGAGGAGCTCCCTGGCGTGTCCAGCTGTACCTTTGGAGGAGCTCCATGGCATGCCCAGCTTTACCTTCAGGGCAGTGGAGGAGCTCCATGGTGTTCCAGCTGTACCTTCAGGCGGTGGAGGAGCTCCCTGGCGTGTCCAGCTGTACCTTTGGGGCGATGGAGGAGCTCCCTGGTGTTCCAGCTGTACCTTTGGGCTGATGGAGGAGCTCCCTGGTGTTCCAGCTGTGCCTTTCAGGCAGTGGAGCCGCTCTGGCCGTGCCATGTCCAGTCATGAGGCCACAGGGCTGCGCCATCCCAAGCCAGCGCTCAGGCAAGGTCCTCATGTCCAGTTGACTCGGAAAAACCTAAAGCATCCTGAAAAAGTGACCCTGAGGATTGTGGTAGGTCCCAAATCCAGTTTTACTGTAAAGTAAGCTTTGCTCCACTGAAAATAAAAAGTACACCCACAAATAATAATTAAAAAAACCCTTGAAGTACAAAGCATAGTCCTGGGCCCTTTACTTTTAAAAAAAGAAAAAAAAAAAAGAATAAAGCAAACAAAACTGCCTTCCCAGATGGAGGTTGCAAGATAATAATGTTGTACAACGTCACCCCATTAATGAATTCTCCAAAGAAACCCAGATCAAAACAAGGTTGATGCAGCATTACTATCCCAACAGACTGATATGCGGTGCCATAGTGTTGTGCAGCAAATTATATGGTGCAATAGCATTTTTAAAAAAATGTTTTACTCTTATTCTTGAAAGCTTTAAAATAATGCAACATAATATGTTGATATTACAGTATTAACAAATAGTGCTTGATTAAAGACATTGGCAAGTCTTCATAGCAACACACAAAGTTAAAATTACCATCAGAGGTAAATATAGAAATACAATAATCTGCGCCATAACTGACAGCTAAGTAAGAACATAGCTGAGGATTTAAATATAAATCCCTTTTTCTTAAATTATTTCAGAGAATGTTAGAAATACCTAAATGTTACAGATACTTTTAAAATGTGAGGGTTGTTACAAGTACAGCTGGTGGCCTTGCTGGTCTTAGCAACAGGGTTTTCAGAAACCTAATTCAAATAGTGAGTCAAGGGTGACTAAAAGGTTTAAACGCAGTAAAATCTGGGTTAAAATACATATTTTTAATTGGAATGGAAGGTCTCAGCTCCTTCTTTCATTGGAAGAGATAAACCACCACAGCTACTGAAAGCACTGACAGGAACAACATTTTCTTGCAAGGCCATTTTGAAAAGCTGAAATTTTCAACTGTTTAAACTTGTACTTGCTAAACAACCTCGACTTATTGGATTGTGACTGTTCATTTATAAACCAGCTATTACGTGAACTTAAAATAGTTAAATGAAAGTAGCTAACAAAAAAAAGTAAGCCCAATATAGTGTTTGGCTCCATGGTGCTGGCAGGTTTGATATGTACATTGCTGACTATGACTATCACTCCAGAAATGGCCCTTTTAATCTTTTATAGTGGTTATAATATTTTCATTTACTTTAACTGCATTTGATGGAGGGGAGGAGTGGGAAAGTGGCAGCTTTCACAGCAGGAGTTTCACAGGGAAGGCTGGTCCGGGTGACAGAATACAGTGACACTAATGTTCAGGCAGCTGATTCACTTACCTTTAGGGACACAATTCAGATTGAACACAAAACAAAGCCACACCAAAACCCAGCCCTTGGAACTTGGTTAACTGAGCCAGGGTTAGAAATGACCACTCAGCGACAAAGCTCAAAAAAAAAAAGACATACACTTTGAAAATTCCAGTTTTAGGAGCACTTTCCACCTCCAAAATGCCAACCAAATGAGAAAAACCTTCTGTAAGACAATAATGTGCCGTTTAATCTGCGGTGCATTACCGAGATAAAGTCATGGACAGACCCAGTATTTAACTCTATTTATCAAAATATGCTAACTTCTGATTGCACTCATGTTGTTCTGAAGAAATGACTGAAAATTCTCATCACCAATTGTACAACTTCTTTATACAAAACCAAAAAAGCTGCTAATATTGTATGTACATGATTCAGTGAGACTGTTCATACAAAAAAAAAAAATCACCTCAGGCGGGTCTTTTGCATTTACAAGACTTTCATGAGCACAGTAAGTTTGGTAAATGCAAGCAAATTCTTCCTTGCAGAGGGTTAACAGCAGGTGCACAAATGGATCTTAAAACTTGCTCCTTTACAGGTTTAAACCAGTGAGACACACACTATTAAGACTCAGGATTTGGGTGATGGTGACAGGCTCCTGGGAGCACTGCAGGAGTTCAGTTTTTCATCTGGCAGTCAGATAAGGAACCCAGAAAAAGCATCTGCAGCTGCTCTCCAGCACCCGTAGGGGCTATTTCAGAGCAGCACCAGACATTTGGCATGTGCTGGGAAAAAGGAAGGAAACTACTGAGAAAAAATGGTGGCTGTAGATAGAGGGAGGCATTCAGGAAAGCCTTGTGGTTTTTGTCAGTCCCTTCCTCGGGGAGGGCAAAGCCTCCTTGGCACACACCCCAGCCAGAGCCTGAAAATGGGGTATGGGGAAGGCCCTGATACCTGGGACCTTCACCACAGGGCCAAAAACCCATGGAAAAGGAAAATGTTCAGGGTTTCGTGCTGTTTTTTTCACTGGTGGAATAAAATCTGAATACCAGAATTCACTGAGAATCTATATACACCACATTTTAGTTCAACACACACCAATCTTAAAGTCAAGATTGACTATTTTTGCGTTTGTAAAATGGCTAGAGCTGGGCTAAATTTCAGCCTGGCAGGAGACTTTGGATAAAGGTCAGAGTTTTCTGTGTGTCCCACCTCAGATTAGCATTTTATCACAAAAGTGGAAGCAAACAACTCAGTGAGCACAGTGCCAAGGATATCCAGGGAGCAACAATGCACAAGAGAGATTCTTGTGATATTAAAATTTGTGCCCTGGGAGTGGATCTGAGAATCTAGCCACAGCCCTGAACCATAACACAAACTTGAATTGAAGAGTTTATTCATGTTATTCTCACTACAAGTTAAACCACCTACAATATCACTTATATATTGCCATTGTTACTCTGTAAAGGTGTGATATAAAATGCTGTAAGACCCGGTACCTTTTCAATTTATATAAACACAGTGAACTTCATTACTGTACATGTACTCTGCAACTACAGCTTAGCTGTAAATCCCCCACACACAATGGTATGGACATTAACCCCTCTATCCCCATTAAACTGTACATCAAGACAATACAAATTTACTGTCCCCACCCACCCCTTACAAAAAAATAATACTCTAAAAGCAACCTACTGCAACTTTTAATTAAGACGATTACATATATTTTAGACCAATTGCTTTAAAGCAAGAAGGCAGTATAAACCTTCTAGGAAAATTTTTATAAAAGAGGTTAAGAAATATAAGACAATTTATACATTTAAAAACTTACAATAAATAAGAGATGCAGGCATTTTTGAATACTAAGTACTATAATCCAATACAAGAACATCTTGATGTTCCGAAGCCATAGGTTGAAACTTAATTGTTCCTCGTGTTTCTTCTCATCTCCATGCTTTTAAAATTCCTTAACCATGACTGGGTACTATGGCTCATTACTCTTCACAAATACTGTGGCTGGGGAAAAATGGTTAATTTTGCTACTAAAAATGTTATAATACACTTTCTGATCATCATTCTGAAATGTCCCCCATAGTCAGTGACTCAAAGACAGCTGGGCAATGGGTGCCCTTCTCACAAGTCAGAACAATATTTGCTGGAAGTAACAAGATTCATACCCCATCACAAACAACTTGCACTGAGAAGAATTATAACTTAGTCCTGCAGTGAAATATCCCTTTTCCTCATTTTTTGTCTTGCAAAATTCAGATGAAGATCACAGCATATTCATGATAAAGTTATACAACTGATTCAGCACCACAAAATGAATTGGGAGACATGACCGTCTGTCCTGGGTTGCAGGATCACAGGTTAGCCAGGAGAGTGCATTGTACTGTTCCAGAACAAACCTGAAAAACAAACAGCCTCCTGTCAGACCAACACATTCTCTCACCAGGATTTTACAGCCCTGATTTACTATAATCCAGCTTCTTTGGCATCAAAAACGTAAAACAGGTTTGCCAGCATTCAGAAATAACATATCTACTAAATTATTAGAGCAGTTCAGAGCTAAACTTGCTTTTGGTAGAAAACTGTCACTGTAATTGTCTATTCTTTATTCATGGCAAGAGGTTCACATAAAAAATATAGAAAAAAATAATCTGATGTTTTCTCAGTTAGTGTCCTATGTTTACATAGGTCTGGGCTCCTGTCCTTCAGCACTTCAGATTTTCCACAAGATTGCTGTGCAATATTCTGGCTTAACTATTTCTGTCTTTCCTGCTAGACCTCAAACTCTCTTCTAGTTTGAGGAACTCATTGTTTTTCAAACATTTTCAAAAGCTGATTGTTAAAGAAGGGCTTAGAGATGTTTGGTTTTAATTCCACTGCTCTGTGACAGTCAAAAAGCACAGCAATTTATCTACACTTAGGATATCAGCTATGCAAATAAAAAAACAGCAAGAAAAACAACCATGCAGCTTCACTGCAGCAGCA
Organism: Cisticola juncidis; assembly: GCA_013400215.1. Lineage (NCBI taxonomy): Eukaryota > Metazoa > Chordata > Aves > Passeriformes > Cisticolidae > Cisticola > Cisticola juncidis. Next base: position 715,063 of record VXBR01007040.1, on the reverse strand, counting down.
TTACAAATCAAATGCACAATATTTTTGTGGGTGGTCAATGATAAATACCTGAGCACATCAGAAGTTTGATTAGAATCAAGTGGATGGGAGTGTTTACTGTGGAGTAGCTCGTCTGATTGCACTGAAGGCACGTGGAGGTGCAAAGAGGCCTGAGGAAGGAAGAAGGGAGCCAGAAGTTACTGCCTGATCAACTACACCACATTTCCTTCACATTGTTTAGCTTGCAGACACCTTCTCTTACACACAAGCCAAAACAAATCTTATCCTTAGGCCATAAAGTTCAGGACTTATCAGAATATTTATATTCTCTCACACAGATCTTTGCTAAAAGCACAGTGCTAGTAGTGAAATATAATTATATTATTATTAATCCCTTGTCTACATTAAGTGATTATTCAAAAAGCAACTCAAGTGGCCCAAGATATCTAATAACACTTGAAAGTTCTGTTGCTTTCTATAGGCCTGGTCTACTTATATTTCATATATAGAGGTGCTTGTAAATAATAAATGTAATGTATATAATAAATGTATATATGTATATATAAATAAATGTATATAATATGTATATAATGTAATAAATGTATATAATAAATGTATATATGTATATAAATGTATATAATAAATGTAAATAATAAATCCTCTCTTCAAAATAATATCCTATACCAAAGCCACAGCTGAGCTTAGGCCAAGAGAAACTGCTAATCCAGACACACACAAGGCTGCAGAAGATATATCTGGATCATTAGAAAACAAAGATATATCTGGATCATTAGAAAACAAAGTATTAGAGATGCTGATTTGTTAATACAGAAAATTTCTCTGTATATCAATATATGGCCATAAATGTGTCTTGACTGTGCCATAAGGAGATAAGGGGCTCAGACAACACCCAGATGATACAATGGCCATAAACTTGGCAAAGCCAACGTGGAAAAAACAGCTTTTATGCTTTGTGCAATACAGAAGGAGATTCATTTATTCCTTATTTCACCCAGGGTAACTGAGTTATTATACTGTACTTTTGTACCTCCTCTCACAGGAGTCCAGCCTTAGCCAGAGCTCTGTCCAGGAACTCAACCTGTTCTTACAAAATCCTGGAGCATAAAGCCAGGAAAAGAAAGAGTCCAGACTGCCAGGAAGAGACCAAGAGCAAGGCAGAACCTCCCAAACAGCCAAATCTCAAAAACTGAGCACCTGGCCTCTCCTGAAACAAAACCAGAGCCATCCCCAGAGACATGCACTGACTTTGGTTTAACCAGAACAGTTTGAAGCCCCAGATCCCTGCACAACTACCAGGACAGTACCTTAAGAAACAAGGGACACTGATTTTGTGCTTGAGGACACGCTGACCAAAACCAGTCAGGCAATGGACCTGCTTTGGCAGTTGACACAAAATAACCGAGGGCCAGTGGCTGCTGCAGTATATTTGTTACTTCATCGTGAGATTCTGTGGAAAGCAATCGATCTGTGCCTTGACCCTGGAACACAGCAGGCAATGGTTTCGGATTAGCAGAGCACAAATTTAATAGAAATTATCTGTAACTCCAGAAACACAAAGCATTTCGAAATATCCAAGCATGACAGGGCAATGCAATATCTAAAAGCTTTCATTCCACAAAAGGAAATTAACAGATGGAAAAAAACAGACAAAACACACACACACAAAACTGTATTTATTCTGATAGTTACCTTGCCCATATCACCTCCATGGGGGTAGTGGGATCCTGGAGAATGCACAGGGGATCCACCAGGAGATGCAGGAAGAATATTTATAATATCAGGATCAAGATCATCTCCAGTGTCTAACAAGTCAAAGATTCCCATTCCATCTGCTCCATCTTGAAAAAGAACAAGACCAGTGAATTCCTACCATTTCACTATGTGCAGGATATGACAATACATTCAGAAAAAAGTGATTTTCCATAGAAATGGAAATGGTTCTTTAGAATGAACAGTTTATTCTTATGACAGGGGGAGTGACGAGGGGTTTTTAGAAGACAAGAACAAATCCAAAGTACCAACCATTGTTTGTGTTAAAGGCCAGATCCAGGTTCTCAGTGGTGTAGGTGGAGGATGCCACCTGCACGGATGCAGAGGTGGGGAACACCAGGATGTGGGTGCAGGACGTGTCCTGGGGCGTGTTCAGCTGAGACGTTTGCATGTTCAGGGTGGTGCTGCGCCCGAACACGGAGCCGGTGGACACGGAATCTTGGGGAGAGAAACCAAACATTTCCTGAGCTTTAGTTCTTTAATCTGTTAGTTCTTGTGCCAAAAAGAGAGAGAGTTTCCCAAATACCTGGCATAATAATGAAGGATCCCTGGGGTTCCATGGCCACCAAGCAAGCACTGAGGATGCTGGGGGAGTCTGCAGCAGAGATGCCACACATCCTGCACATGTCCTTCAGCCTCTTGCTCAGCGACTGCAGGTTCCGGCGGCTCAGCAAACAGCTCCAGTCTGAGGAGGGAAATCTCATTAGTCAGGTTTTCTAACAGAAACAGGGATGGACACACTTGATATTACTGAAAAATTAAAGCTTTAAATCAAGCTTTAGACTCTCAAAAAAAAAAAAAAAGCTGTTGTTACCTTTTAATTCCCCATGTCCTATTCTCCCCAGGCGGCCTATGACAACTCTCCATGGCAAAGAGCTCATCTGCACAAGGCCCAAGCACCATTCCCAGAGTTTCTGGAGACCCAGTCTGCGGGCAGAACCCTTTTTCCTGCGAGCTCTACAAGTGAGAAAGAAGGGAACACAAAGCTAAAACACTCCTGCCACATTCAGAACTTTTTTGTATTAACCTGAATATTCACAGGACCTAAGAGTATTGGTATTGCAGTTCTTCAACTGCAGCTTCAAGGGGTTGAAGTTTTTTGAATTAATCAAAACACTGACTAAAACTGACATTACCAGCCAATACAAGATACTGGGGAAGTGTGAACACACACACAGTAACACTCAAGAACTCCATGAGACTAAACTATGCTCTTCTAGAAATTTAACTCAAAACAATATGCACACAATAGGGACAATTTTCATCTTTTGTGGCCACTTTTGCAACACAGCAAGTCTACAAAAGTCAGTTATTCCTACAGCACCAAACCCAGTGTAAATCTTCAGGGCAATGAAAGAAAATACCCTTGCTAAAAATGAATTCAAGTTTGGTTCTTACCTGTTTGGTACATCAATATTAATTATGCAAGTTTCTAACTGCTCTCCATAGAGGTCTGTACAGGATGCAAGCAGCCACCTCTGATCATGAGACAAACAGTAGCCCACAAAAAGCACATTATACTTCTGGCCAGCTTCTCCAAAAGTTTCTCCCAGCTCTGTTTGCTTGTCCTTTACTGGAGCCAGTATAAAAGGAGGGGTGTAGAGTCGAATACACTCAGGTCTCTAGAAAGATGAAAACAGAAAACAGAACAGACAATGAAGTTGGGGGAAGAAATTATTCCTAACATAAAAGATGCTTGGTTGATAAGCAGGGACTTTCTTCTCATTTGAATAAACCCACAATCTCATTAACAATACTCACATCAGGGCTCCTAAGAGCAGTTTCCATGGCTAAACCTGGGCCAAAGCCAGTTAAGGTTTTCACGTTGGTGGAAGTTGGGAGAGGTCTCCGGCACTGAGTGAAAGCTGAAAATGCCAAAGATTTCAAATGCTGAGTGTAAATCTGGCGGTCCTCGTGTTTCACAGGCTGGAGCAGGTACTGACATGGGACAATCTAGAACAGAGGAGAGGGGAAAAAAAGTAAATCATTGTTTTATCAACAGATTAATGGCTTTTGACACAGTACTTGGTACATTGCTTTTTTAGTTTTACATTGTAGTCAAATTTTTTCCTGTGGGGTTTCAAGATACTATCCTCATTGAAATTTTCTTTAGAGGAAAAATAATTTGTTTAGAAGAGAATCTTCATGATTCCCCTAAAAAGCTGCCCTCTGTTCACTGGTCCTGCAGCTGGAGCTGTGCCTAGAGCCCAGCAGGGCCAGGCTGCACATCCCAGTGCAGGACCAGCAGCTTTCCTGTACTCCACTCATCCCTGCAGTGGGCACTGCATTTCCTCTGAGATAAAACTGCTGAATTTGGAATGTACAGCCAGATTCAGCTTTGGTTAATAGTGCCCAAACTGCTCTAGAAGCTTTAACCCAATGATTTAACAGCTGGAGAACTGTCAGTAATGTTTATGAAGGAAATGAAACTTCCACCTTGAGGGCATTACTGCCCCCAAAGCACAGCCAAGGATGCTCTGTTTGTTCCTGTGGGCTCACCTGCACAGAAATGATGTTCTTGATGTTGGGAGGAAGAACCTGAACCATCTCCAGAAAGCAGCGCAGAAGTCCAAGTGTCCACAGACTGGATGAGCTACTGTTCTCATCCTTTTTTTCATATGTGAAAGGATCAATTATGTAAACCACAATTGCAGGTGGATAGGTGATAGCGTGTGAATCTCCATCCGTGGGGACTCCGACTTTATCACGATCCATAGTGCTGGAAATGAAATTTGGAAACCTGTTACAAACAGCTGAGTTTTATAAAGATTTGGTTTTACTTCAAAACTAGATCAAATTCTCAATTATTAATCTGAAAGATCTTTGAGTCAACTGTGGTGTAAGAAACAGTCTTTTTATGTCATTTTTGTATAGGAGCTTATCAGTATAAGAATCCCTTTTCTTTCCTTTAGCCTTTTTTATTACAGCAGCTCAACTATTGCTTAACTGGGGAACAAGAATATCTACAGTAAGAGCTGCCTTCACCACACTAACTTTGATTACAGAAAATAGAACTCTAAGATGGTGCCAATTATCTATCTCCCCCTCCTTCCCCAGCCCTTTAAAATACTGAAGTGAATAGTTTGGTGAATTTTCTCTCTTTAGAGAGGGAAGAAAAAAAGTTTATTTTTGTACCAAAACAGACACTGAGATGTAATCAGAACTGCAGCTACAACAGGAACCAAAAGGTTCAGCTCCACCACAACTGAACTCTAAAAGCAGCTTGGTGAAAATAAATACAGGATTTTTACTGAAGGGGGAGAGTGCAACCATAAATCCACGTTAGCTGAGCTGATTGTTCAGCAGAAGGTGTGGCTGCAGCCCCTACCTTTCAGAAACCTCTGGATGGGGCTGTGCAGGAGCTGCAGCTGTGTCTGCAGACATCCCTGCAGTTTGCAGTGTGGGCTGCTGCTGCCCCCCCGTTTGCCCGTTCGGGACGGGCGCAGCCTGGGCGGGCAGCGAGGCAGGAGTGGTGCTGCTCATATTGCTGAAAGGTGGGAAGGAGGAAGGCTTGCTGGTTGGGATGGCGCTGCCCAGGCTGGCAGAGGAGGAGGAGGAGGAGGGGGCAGTGGTGGTGAGCGTGGAGTTGGCCGTGGTGGCTGCAGAGGACATGGCACTGCTGGAGGTCACCGCGATGGTGCTGCTGGCGGCAGCCGCGGGCGCCGATGACGGAGTGTTGGGGTTGGCAGCAGGGGCTGGCACCGGGGGCAGAGCAGAGCCTGCCTGGCTGCACGGAGGGACCAGGTTTGTTTGGGACAGCAGGGAATTGTCCAAAGGCTGAGAAGCAAGATAAGGACCTAAAACCAGAGAGAAAGAAAAAAAAAAGCATAAATTTTCTATTGCAGCTGTTTTGATGCTTATGTCACCTATGGAAGTCTACAGTTGTCACAAAAAGAGCAAACCTTGAGCATATATTTTACCTCTCAAAATACCTGTATTAAATTGCCAAATTCTAATATTTTTATAACAGCATTTCTGAAATATTAATAAATCTGTTCCTAATAGAACTTTTTGCCAGATGTGTTGAATTGCTGGAAATCACTGCCTCAGAATCCACATCACCAATACAAGAAGACACCCAAAGTCCCTGTCAGGCAGGGGCTGCCATTCCCTAAAGACAGTGCTGGCTGGTAAGAGGCCATTCTAGCACATACTCAAATACAGTTTAAAACCAGAAAACTGCCCCAATAAGCCATGAATCCTTCTTCTCTATTGCAAAGGAGTAAGTGGCAATGTATGAAATAAGGAACATTAAAAAAAGGGCGTACCCAGCTCATATCTGCAAACTTGAGCGTAGAGTTTGAGTTTGGAGAACGCATCGCTGTTGGCGTTGGCTGTCTGTGAGAACCACTCTGTGACCAACTTCTCTGAGAGCTTCTTGGAGGCTGTAGGTCCAACCCTCATGATCCCATCAGGCAGTAACTTACAGATAGGTCTGTGCTGACCAAGCCTGCAAGACTGCAAAGGAGGTAAAAAAAAAACCAACCCAAAACCTTAAAAGCTGTTAAATATCACACAAAGGGTATTTCATAGAGAGGCAAAGAACTCTCAGTTTATTTACAACATTCCACAGTAGAATTCCACCAACAGGAAATTTTGAATAGTGATTTTATGGTTTATTGTCAGTGCTTGCCTAAGTGCAAGAAAACTAGGTTGCTAATAATGTTCTCTAATCTTCATTCAATCCCAGCAATACAAGCATGTAATTAATTAATGAAGTGGCAGTAACACAATTAACGCGGCAGTGCAGAGCTTTGCCACCGGGTGGCGTTTATGGGATGGGAACAGCAGCACGAGCAGCCCTTATCTCCCAAGTGCCCATTCCTAAAATCCCTGGGAGCAGCTTTCCCTGATAGCATTCTGAGCAGGCGTCGCTATCAGCTCCGACAAGCCCGATAAGTCCTGATGAGCACGCATTAGAAAGAGCCTTTTTCCCAAATCCATTTGGCTGCAAACTGCCTCCAATGCCGTACCTCGTATATTGCAGTGAGATCCCTGAAGAAGCTTTTGGCTCCGTTGAGCAGAGCCTCGTTCTCCGGGCACACCACCACGTAAGCCACGTCTCGCTGGGACCCGTAGGGCTCCAGCATCAGCCTCTCCCAGTAGGGCAATGCAAACGGAGACAGCACCAGGAAATCGTAATCGTATCCCAACAAAAATGTTGGGATTGGCAGTGGTTCTGGGGACTCGTCGGTTCCTGGAAAAGCAAGGCGTGTTTTTGAGCAGAAAGCTTAAAATGAGCTTCAGGAAAACATGAATAGAACAGCCTCTGGTGTTCCCAGCATCTCACAGGATGAGATGGAGAACTGGCTATCAATGGAATGGTTCTCATTTTACAGATCCAAAGTGTAGGATCCAACCCTCTGCAATAAAACCCATCAGCTGATTGTTTTTATTTGAAATATCTCAGGGCCTCAGGAAGAAGTTCCACAGTGTTTTATATTTCTGTCAGTACAAAGGCAATCAGGAACAGATCTGCACTGCCCAGGAAGCCTTTTCCCACAGAGCCAAAGACAAGGGGAAAAATGTAAATATTCTAAGCAGATGGGTAAAGGGCAGAGAAGGAAACAAACTTAAGAACATGTAAATGCATAATTGCCATGTTCTAAATATAGCTGCAAAAGTTCTGCTGGTGAAAGGTCACTCTTGTAACACAGTGGTAAATCAATCTCATATGCTAATGAAGTCATTACATCGTGAGAGCACAAAATTCACCTTCTATCTGTAAATGCATCATGCGTTGGCCACTCCAAACATTTATCAGAGACACTGAGGAACCCTAGATCTTGAACACATTACTGAGCAATAAAGCACACTGTCTCAAGCATTTCAAAATTAGTATTTTTAACTCCTTGTCTTCAGAATAATTAGAAGAGGGTGAATGGGAAAATTCTGACTATAAAAACCTCAACAGTTACCTTGTTTTTACACTAAACCCATCTTTTGCAATGTCAGTCCCTCACTGGGCAAAGTGTCAGGTGTATACAAACAGTGCAACCAAAGTTGTAAATTTTAAATGCACATCTTTAATTCATTGCCTGTTTTAAGGAATATAAATATTTTCCATTTCTCTAAAAAGAAGAATTCTCCTCTGTCTAATAAGCTCTCATTAGTTTAAAGAAAGGTCAAGAGCTGTTCAGAATTCCAACGGGCTGAGCAGCACCGGCCACTGGGTTTGGGTGGATGGGGCAGGGGAAGGAGATGCCATGGAGGAGAGGAAGGAGATGCCATGGAGGAGAGGAAGGAGATGCCATGGATCAGAATTCCATGGAGCAGGAGAAGGAGATGCCATGGATCAGAATTCCATGAAGCCATTACCGTAGGAGCCTCTCCCAGCCATTTTGTGGAACTGCTGCCACGTGAGGGGTCCCTGCACGCCCCAGGACCGGACCGTCCTCTTCTTCTGGATGGCGTCCTGCAGCACAGGCTGCAGCGAGAGCAGCATGCGCAGGATGTCCTGGGAACACTGCATGCTCACATCCACCACTGCAGGGACACAAACGTGCTCAGGGCAGCTGCACCACGGCCACCAGCCCAAACCACCTCCACTGGCACCACCCTCCTCCAAAAAACATCTGCAGGTCACCCAAAGTTGGGCATGCACGGATTTACAGTGCTCCCTTTTCCCCCGACAAACTGGATTTTTTTCTTCATTTTGTTTTGTCCTCTAGAATTTTTCCCATTGAAAGTTAAACTAAAATAAAAACGTGACCAAAAAAAAAAAAACCCCAAAACAAGTTGTAGGAGCCTGAAACTCCCAGATTGTCCCTCCCAGCAAAGGTGGATTTGCAGGCTGCCACCCAGTGCTCATTTCAGAGAAGTTGAGGGAAGCCTCGAGCAGACTCAGCCAATTTCATCCAGAGCCACCACTGGGGCATTTCAAGTACAGGGCTTTAGAATGAAAAGCTGATGCAAAATTTGGCATGGCTACAATTTCCAAGTCTTCTGTTTTAAAGTATCTTTACATCTTTTTATCCCAAACACCAGAGTCACAGTAACACAGAGTCTTCTCCTGTGTGCCTGAAAACATCAATTTATTTACAGCCTGGATTTTCCCAGTTAATTCCCCAGCGAGGCACAGAAACTGGCTGTGCTCTCCCAGGATTCCTCCTCATCTTCACCTACAACTACTACTGCAGCTACCTGTGATTTATAACTTTATCTTTCACCCTAACTCTGTTAAGAGTTCCCACTTGAAAATTCTATTAGAGAACAGTAAGCAAATATACACAATGAAGGGTATTCCAGGAGACACTGAATCATTAGTCAGGCCCTCAAAGAAAAAAATCCAAGGATTTCTGGCAGGCCCAACATCCAGTGAAGGCTACAATAATGCTTTTTTTGCCACATGTGCCATTAACTTACTGCCCTCCTCTCCTCAAAGAAGGGGGGAAGGCAACTGAATCAAAGCTGTTGTTTAATTCTGCCACAGTGGCCTTGACAATGCGGTCACCACTCGAACCCCCTGCACTTCCTACAGGCATCAATCATCCCAGAGCTTCTGTAGAGCCACTCACCAAAAGCTCTTTAAAGGATAAACCCGGTGAAGTGCTGTGCACACCGACAGTGGTCTCATGTTACACTTCAGATATATATTGGGAATTTACAGCTGAGGGCAGCCAAGGCCTCACTCTGCTGGGTGATCAGCACAGGACACAGAAGGGGTTGTTATTCTGAACACCAGAATTCTGTACGAGCACAGGTGGCAAAAACAGCATCCAAAACCCACCAAGGAAAACCACAAAAAAAGACCCTTCAAAAACAAAACCCCAAACAGGTGGACAAGCAGAAAACAAGCCATTTTCAATATTTACCGTTTCTTTTTGACCAGTGGTGCAAGCAAGTAGTTTTCACAAGTGCTTCATCAACTTTCCCTCCTGACATATTGTCCATGAACTGGCGTCCATGTTCCAAGGCTAAGTAGCAGTCATTGCAACAATCCCTTTCTTCTACACGTACCAGGTTGCTGATGGCACCACCTTTGGCCACCGAGTCTTGGTCTGCAGCTCCAAAGGGTGAGAACAGGTTGGTGCACTGATCCTGCAGCAACAGTATCAAGTCATCGGGCAGTTTCTCGGGCTCTTTCAGCCCCCCACTGCCGTGCTCAATGGAAGTAGCTCTGAGAGCCTCGAAGCGTTTTTCTGCCTCTTTGCCGCACTCCGTGTTTCTCCCCAGAATATCCAACTCATCTTCAAGAAACAGCCCGGAACTGTTGCCGAATTTTCTATTCATGACAGCACTGAAACCACAGGTACACCTATACTGAGCCTCTTGCGTTGGGTCGGGAATGTAAACTCCAACGTCAGCACCTTTGATGTTCATATTGCAGACACAAATGCAGCAGCTGTCGAAGTTGCAGTCCTTGAAGAGGTTCATGACGGACTCGGAGAGGATGAGGTTGACGTACAGGCTGTGTGCCTCGGGGATGGAAGGCACCGTGGCGGGCTCCACCGAGTTCAGGGGCCGGCACGTGGAGGGCGTGGAGGCGGGAGAGTACAAATCTGAATTCTCGTACTTGACCGAGCCCTGGGCGCTGGCAGGGCCGCCGGCCCCGCGCGGCGTCCGCGGAGTCCGGGGTGTCCTGGGCGTGGGGAAGCGAGGGGTGGAGGGAGAGGGGAGGATCCCAGCCCCGCTGTTGCTGGGAGGGGCGCTGCTGGGGGGCATCCCGAACGGAGTGTGGGTCTGGGGGGTGTAGGCAGGGCCGTACTCCTGGTCCATGGCGCTCCCGTCGCTGGCGGCAGCAAGAGAAGGAAAGGCTTTAAGTATACAACAAACTGGGTGTGAAGTTTAACACTCAGTTCTCTAAAGAAGGGCCTTCCTAATTAATATTTGCTTTTTTAAAGCTAGTCTTTCATAATCCACAGCAAGATTCTCATTCCCTAAGGAACTTCAAGAGCATTTGTTCTAAATGACTTTGCAGGACTCCCACTGACAGCAGCGTTAAAGAATCTCTCCCTGCCTCCTTTCCTCTTTTCCTTTGCACAAAGCTCCCAGGAAACAAATGTGGTCAAAATAAATTATAAATTCTGTGGTTGTATGGAGCCTAAAGGACACTTTTATTCATGTTTTATTTACATGTTGTGTTGACTCATACTAAGAAAATAGACCAGGTCTATTGACAGCAGATTCGGCTGAATCCACCAGGAAAGCATCACCTGGAAAGGTCTAACATTTTCCTTCCTAAGCACCTGAGTATCTCCAAAGACTTGTAAGGCTAATGAGACCTGGAAACGTATTGCTAATGAGTAACAGAAGCAACATCAGTATTTAATCCAAGATTCAACATTCATGTTATTTTATCAAGAAATACCTAACACCTCCTTGCTGCCTAATTCATTTATCCTAGCTGCTAATGCAGAAGAGAAAAGAAATAAATCTTTACCTCAAGAAGAGCTGGCAGCAAGACCATCCCTACCAAATGCAGGGCACAGAAATGTCCCCTGCAGTTCTGCTGTGACCAGGCCCAGTCACACAGCACAGGAAATGTTTTCCTACTCCCTGCACAACTGAGTTTACTGCTACTTAAGCAAATAATTTAAGAAACAGCAGCACCACCTACTAAGCCCTTCCAGCACTGACTACACCACGGCAAAAAACAAAGTCCCAAGTTTACATTTATCTTGATTGTTACCATCTTCATTACTTATTAAACCTGGACTTGCACCATTAAGCTTCCCCAAGAAACCTTTAAAGGAGACAACAAATAAAATGTATGTACAGTTAAGAAGCTCTTGGAGAAGAGTCTCCTGCAGGAGGTTCAGCCAGAAGGACATTTTTACAGGTTAGCTGTATAAACCCAGAGAATACACAAGAGATTGACAAAATCAATATTTAGGGGTGGCCATCCCAAAGCAGAGCCCCAGGGTCGTACCCATCTTTGATGAAAGGCATGGCAGGGCCTGGAGGAAGCAGGTCCAGCTTTCCCACAGCCCAGCTCTGGCGGTAAATGCACTCCTCAGGCAGCTTGATGGGAGGAAGACACTGGCTGGGAAGAGTCTTCAGGGGTGCAAACATGGAACATCCCACTAAAGCCTGACAGTTCTCAGGTTTATAAACGTAAGAGTAATCCTGGAAGTCAGACATGGGAAAGCATTGGTGTAAATTAGATCACTGCAGCAATTGAATGCTTCTGCAAAAAGCAGGACTGAGTTTAATTCTTTAACCCCAAATCCTGACACAGCTGCAAGAGAAAGCTGAGATGTGTCCCCACAATATTCACAATACACCAAAACAAACCTCATGAACTGCAATGACTGGAAGGCATTTCTGCAGCTCACTAATGGCTACTCAGCTATTACTCCCTCCTAAGTTTAGGTGGTAAAACACTACATACTTACTACAAAGTGTATAATCCCCCCAAAATAATGCAGGACAAGTCACAAATTGTACTTAATCTCCCTCATTCCTATTCAGATTTAAGTACTAAACTGATCAATAATCATCACAAGCACTGATCAGGGCTGCCAGCCCTGCCTACCTTGATTTCAGCAGGTTTGGGGCTGCAGAAACCCTCGTCCACCTCGATCCTGAACTGGGCTCCCACAGCAGAGCTGTTCCCTTCCAGCACCGTTCCTCCAAGCGTAGTGTCCATGCTGCCATACTCCTTATTGTTCATGTTCATGGGAGAAAACCCCATAATGTGTTGTTCCAGTGAAGGGGGGGTTGGATACATTTTATGGAGATCTGCAGTGCCTAATTTCAGACCAGAAGCAGACTTTAGAGCACGAAAACTTTCTCAAGTGTTTCCTGAGTCTCAACATTTCGCAAAGGCAAATGAGGGGTACATTTCCAAATTGCCACAATGTATTAGAGTCAAATGTTTGGAGCTAGTATTCTCTTTAGGCAAAAAGAAAACACAAATAAATCTTACTTATGCATGACAGTGGGTCTAGATTTCCTGTTTTTGCCTCTTTGCAGTTGGATTTGTCATCAGTGCCGTTCACTGTTCGTTTAGATCCAGGCTAAGAAAGAAGTATTGTCATAAAATCACTTCAGACATAAACACATGTTCATGTTTCCTGCTAACAGGAAATCTCACTTGCACATACAAAACTGAGACACTGTACAGTATTTAGAAAAATTAAAATAGCTCAGAAGCCTAAGGTTGGGCTTACACTCGTTCTTGATCCTTGGAACCCAGAGATCTCTCCCCAACAGGTCACATTGTTATTGAAGGGGAAAACCAGTTAGAAAATAACCCTCAGCCTGTTAGCAGACAGTAAAAGAAGCTAAATTAGGGCTGCCCACAGTCTACCAGAACAAACCATAACACTCCCAGAGCCACATTAACATCACTGGTGTTACCACAGGAACAGAAAAGACAAACACAAATCCTGCAACAAGAAATACAGGAAAGAAAAACTGTCAAAAGTAACAGAATAAGAGATATTTTACCATCTTTAAACAGTTCTGATGTCTATGGAATGTAAGTGTTCATGTTTAAGAGCAGACACACTTCCTTTACACACTGATGGCCTTTGATGGCTGTTAAGACCTTTCAGCCCTAACTCAGCTCCAGCTCCCATTAAAGTTGGGCATTTTGTCTGGGCAAGGGGATTTAGGATTAAGCATGGAGCAAAATACAGTTCAGAAAAGACAACTGATTACAAACAGTATTGAAACAGAATGGATTCAGAGTCATCCCAGACTGCAAGAGAAACTCTTCCAAGGTAATAGCTGCTGAAGAGAAACAGCTTATTTGGCACAATGTCCACTGTTTAAATGCCTTTTCTCTTTCAAAAGCTGCTGTTTTATTTCAGTATTACCTTGATGAAGCAGTTAACCAGAGCCCAGACCACAGGAAAAGACCACACTAGGACCTGCTGAATCTGTACAGCTCTAACTAAAGGTAGCACACACTGTGGGGATTGTAAGGAAGTGAGATCAAAAGGTTGTTTGCATCAAAAATCTGCCTGCATGAGTCAACCAGAGCAGTCCGTTTGCCACCGAGGGGCCGCAGCTCTTGTTTGTGTGAACGTTTTGCAACCTCTCCTAAAAACGCCAGGAGTGAAAAATCAAACCCAAACCACAGAAAGACAAGAGCTGTTCCTTGCTGGTTCCTTGGCTGGACTTTTTGCACATCACTTACTGTGAGCTCATCCTCATCAGAGTTGAAGAGGTTGTCCAGGTCGGTGTAGGACACCACCAGGTCTGTCTCGTGGAACAGGCTGGTGGAGGCGGTGCGGGCGTGGGCAGCCAAGCGCTGGGCATCTGTGGGGAGACACCAGCATCACAGCACTGCCCCTCATTAAAAACTTCATTAGGGAGCTCTTTACACAGCTCTTTCCAAGCTCTTTCCTTTCTTTTTCCTTTCCTGGGGGAAAGGAAACCAAGGGGGTGAAGTGTCCTTGGTTCTACTCATCCATCTTACACAGAGTTTCCATTTTACAGCGTTTGGTTTTTATAACCAACGTTTGCTTGCAAGGTGCAACAAAGAAATGTTCCAAGCAGACTGAAGGGAAATACAAACCATAAACCACAAAACTCAGCAGCCTATTAGAACCTATTGACTATGACACCATTAATATAAAACAATTAATAAAGAGAGGAAGAAAAAGCCTCATTACCTTGCTTGACAGAAGGACTGAACAGAGACATGGCATCCTCTCCTTCGTGGGATAGAACTGTAACACTGGATGTCCCATCCTCAGCCTATGAAAAAACCAGAGAAAAGTTTGCTTAAATTAATGGGTGGGAGGTGTTTGATGCCCCTGAGGGAATTCTGTCCCTGGAGAAGGATCAGGTTCTGTGAGCTCAGAGGGGCTCAGAGCTTGGCCAACACAGGGTTTGTCTTGGGGATAAATTTACAAAGCAACTTGTGGATTCTTGCTACAGCACCTTCAGGAAAAACCTTTGCTATCAGATGCTACACACTAATTGTACCAGCTCCTGAATGGAATGCATCCACACATAACTAATTCTAATAAGCTAATTTATTTCATGGGCAAGCCCACAGTGCAGTTATATTTTCTCTTTTTCTGCAGGTGCCTTTTTGCTTTAAGTACAAGTCTCATGTAGCTGCACTAAAGCACAAAAAACGAATAAAAATTGCAATTCACTGGCCAGGGAGCAAGTCAGGGCTCACCTCACCTACCCCCAGACCTTTCCACTCATGAACAAAGCACTGGCCCTGCTCTTCCTCTCTCCCCAGGCACCTGCCAGCACCTATTTCCACAGGGAGGCCACTGAGCCAGACTGATCCAGCAGCTTTTTCCTCAAAACCCTGATGCAATGGCACCACCAGTGCAAAAAAACCTTCAGGTGCTGTTAGAGACATGCTGCTTAATTTCATTGGTCATTTCTGCTAGAATACAATTTCGTTTTTTATTTGCTCCTAAATACATGAAGAAGGATTTAAATCCTATCCGGTGCCTAAGGCAATTTGTTTTAATCTCATCACTGATTTGTAGGCTCACTCCTTTACTCACCTTGTGTTTCTTCCCCACTTCCCTCTCAATGTTCTGCCTGTCCTTTTTGCTGTCAGGAAATAGGAATTCCACATCTCCATCCACAAAGGCATAAGGATCGATTTCAGGTTCCTGGTCAGCTTCTGTTGCTACAGCTGTTAAATATTGGTTTTTACTCTGATACTGTTGCACCAGTTCATCTGAAACCTTCAGAGGTTTCCTACATTGCACCATTAATCTGAACAGAAGAAAAATAAAAATCACAAAATCATTCATTTAGCTTTTATTACATGGAATTATTTCTGCTATCACACAGCCTTTACAAGAACAACCTCATCTTCCCACTTCCTGCCTTCACACCCCAGCTTCAGAAAACTTTTGGGGATGAAGATGAAATCATTACTCATTTAACATCACCTCCTTCCACACATCAGATCCAGCCCTGTGATTCATCCTGCCCCTCTCTCCTCAAGCACTGTCAATTCACATCAAGATTAGTAATTTATCCCAGGTCATGGCTGTCATTTATTATAAGGCACAAATGGATTCAACTCTCCACATCCACTAAAAGAAACTCACCAGGCTAAAGAATTACTCACTGCATTCCCCAAAAAAGCCCAGGCAATAATCACCAGTAAAGCACACAAATGCCATTTCTATCACTCAGATCAATACAAATGAAGCTTGCAGCACACCAGTAACTAATTTACTAATGAGAAAAATCAAACCACATTTGCCTTTATCAGCATTTTTCTTTTGTTAACATTCTGAGCCAAAACTGGAGCTGCTAAGTACACAGAAATTAAGGTTTTCTCTCAGGAGTGTTGGTTTCACAAATGTAAAATTGCACCAGGAAAAGGAAGATACTGGCAAGGAATAAACTGTTCTGATTATGAGCTGTAGATGTGCCCCTGATCCAGCTTTATTTTCTGTACCCCAACATCCAAAAGGCACCAGGTGAGGAGGGTGCTCCTCAAACAGGATGAGAAGTTCCTGCACATTCCTCTCAACTATAGAAAGTTTGACTTTGTCAAAGACACTTCCTAAAACCAAACTGTCCCAAAAATCATCTCACAGCCAACACAAGGGCAGATCCATCCATGCTGCTCTTGCATGCTCAATAAATCAGTTTTCTAAATCCTGCAAAAATTGCCATCAGGAAAGGAAAAAAAGAGGAGCAAAAAGAGAGATGGAAACTACTTTCTAGGAATGGGGAATTAAACACCTCTGCTGTATTTTTGACAGCACAGAGCAAGAGAAATTAACAGCCAGACATCCTAGGGTCTTTTTTAAGTTGTCAAATCAAACTAGGAAAGATCATGTCTTGGAGAAAAAGAAACAACACCTTTCCTGATCTACTTGGCTGAAGTGAATTCAAGGCAAAGAAAAAAAGCATTAAAAAATCCTATAAATGCACATGTTGAAAGATTCTCCTTAACAGTGACCACAAGGAATGTCTACAACTGTGTGTAAGCACAGAGCAACAGCTACACCACGTTTACTCCTTGTCCCAGCTTTCCTACCCAGCCATGCCAGTGCTGCCACCAGTGGATTTCCACAGGACAAAAACCAACCCAAAACTTCTGTCTTGTGAGCAGCTGCTCTTCCACCCCAAATTCTGCACCCCAGCTCCTAAAATAAACCCCAAAGCTCTCAGCAAGTTGATACTGATCCCAGTAAAAGTCTCCTTTCACCTGAACAGGAATAAGAAAATTTGGATCACAAATAATCAGCAGCAGTGCCTGGCTAGAGGCAGCTGTGGGTGCAGCCCCCAATTCCTGGATCACAGCCCTGAGCCCAGGTTTGTCACCTCTGCCTGCAGTTAACAGCCCTGCCAGGACCTTCCCAGTGCCAGGTCCTCACAGGGACATGCTGTGGAACAGGGAGGACAGGAACAATTCCCAAATCACTCCAGCAGCACAGGGACACAGCCCATAGGGCCAGGGGGGTCTGGTTTGGGGTTTTGTTCTTATGGTTTGGGCACTTGGTGGTGCTGATCTTCCTTGGGGAGTTTGTTTTCACTCTAACCAGTAAAGCAAATTCATCTTGGCTCATTCTGCCATAAAACAGAGCTCAAACCTGAGTTTTAACACTAAAACCACCAGAGTTTTATTTCCTCCAGTGGCCCTAAGCTCCAGAATTTATTTAAACTTAAAACAGTGTCCAAAGTGCCCAATTCCTTTATCCCAATGGAAACAAGCAGCAGAGCAGAATGTTTTACAAGCTGGGCCTTGTAACATCAGCTCTTCTAAGTGAAGACAAGAGCAGAAATGAGAGGAGAAACTTTAACAGGATCTCTGCAGCTGAGACCATCCGTATTTGCTTCAAATCATGAAAAAAGCAAAGTGAAAAATAAATAAATTAAGTGAAAAGTTTAAAAAAAGTAAAAATAAAAAAGTTTTAAAGTAAAATTAAATAAATAAATTTTAATTAATAAATAAATAAATATTTCTGTTTTTTTGGGAGAGGGTGGGAAGGAAGGGACTTAAGCCCCAAATAAGCATTGTTCGGCTGCAGATTAATTTTATGGCATAAAAATAAACACCATTGCTGTCAGCTAAATCAGAGCTGAAATGAGAAAAAGCTGAAAAGTCTTGCTACAGATCTGACTGTGCTTTGTGCTCCCATTTCACAAGGATCAACTTCTTGCACCCAGAGTTTGCTCACACCCTTACACTGAGAAACTCCTGCCTTTGGCCTTCCCATTCCCTCATTCCTCGTGTAGCTCCCCAGGACCAAGCACCACTTACTCTGTAACCGATGTTACACTTTCCTGTCCAGCAGGTATCACTGGATCATCTCTCAGTTTATCACTTGGAAGCTGGGGTGGCAAGAACTCCACATCCTTTTTCTTTGGGACTTTATAATACTTCCAAGTGGTGTCAGCCTCGTCCTCCTCCAGGTTGACGGCGGCTCCGACGTACACGGTGGGCTCTATCACCTCGGGGAAAGCGGCTGGGAAAGGCTGGGACAGCCCCTCCAGCCTGTCCTCCATCCCTTTTGTGGGCACCAGGGGCTCTGGCGTTGGCATCTGGTAGAAATGTTGGCTCTGGGGCGTGGAGGGGGCTTTGGGCACGGCGTCGTCGGCGCCGTCGCAGGGGTGCGGGCTGAGCGGCGGCGGCTGCGGGGAGCCGGGCAGGTCGGGCCCGTGCAGCGCCGGGGCCTTGGCGGCGTCGGCGCCGCGCAGATTGGCAAACCTCACTTGGCTGTCTGGAGCAGTCATCACAAGCCTCTGACTCGCTGAATCTGCCTCCATGGCAACATCATCGCTGATAGATACACGGTGATGAAAAGGAGTCAAAGGGCGTTTCTGTGGCTTATCCCCTTTGTCTTGCTTCTCGTTTGTCTTGTGCTTCGGAGCCGCCGGCTGCTGGGGGCCCACAGGTGGGGCCTGCCCCTGTTGACCTGAATTTCTTGGTTTGAGATTTTTGTGCCTGCGGAATTAATACGGGGGAAAAGACTCCACATTAATCTTTCAAATATGTCTGTGGTGTTCTTTTTCACTAGATAAGAACCATTAAGCAGCCCATGAGATGTCTGCAGCTGAAACCATCACCAAGTGAAGCTGCCTCCTCTTTCTAACCAGAATTTGGGCAGCACTGTACAATTTTACAATACCATTTTAAAAATTGTTACATCTGTCCTACGAGCCAAATGCACAAATAATCCTCAGAATTAAGACATATTTTCTAACTGCTTTAGCAGAAATAGATTGTCACATGAATACCTCATCACTTTTAACTGGTGCCAGCAGTGATGAATCAGTAGAACAACGTAAGAATTAGTGAATGGCTTCTGGAATTCAAACACTGGGACCAGCCAAGAGAGCTGCCCAAGCCTCACTGGGTTAAGGACTGGAAAATTAACATCAAGAACTCCTACAACAGCTATTTCCAAGCTATTACGAGGCTTTTGTAGCTGCTTACTTACAAATTTAGCAAGTGTGGGAAAAAAGAAAAGCAGAGTGTCTTAACTGCATTAATCCAGTTGGGTCTGCTCAGTGTAAATGCACTTGAGCTTACACATTTCATCTGCAAGTTCAAGATGCCAACTTTCAGGATCATCTGACAGAATGAGGCACGTGAAACACTGGAGTGTAGAATGAAATGTTTCTGATTGAGCCATTGAACTGCAGGTACAGCCTCAGTGCCTGGGGGTTCTTTGCCACTCTTCCATTAGCAAAGTTAAGAAGCACTTGTATTGAAAAAACAGGATTAGGCAGGGATAAAAGGTAAGAGGTATCAAAATCTATTTTTACTTTAAACTCTCACACACATCCACATGTTTTTCTCCACTTAGAATTCAAAACACATGGAATAATAAGGGGGGTTTAGGTCTTTGCAATTTCTGCTTAGGCAATTGCACATTTCTAATACACACCTCACATAGTTAATTGATTGGTTTGCTCTTAACTAGTGCTATCATAGCTAAATTCTCCTTGAAAAGAACATTTAATCCTCCTCCACATCCCAGCTCTTCTCAGGACACAAGTATTTCCACAGAACTTTAACCAACCATTTCAATAAGGGAGTTAAAAAAAATGCATTTCTCTCAAAATGCTACATCCTCCAGACAGTCATTTTCCCCTAAGATACCAATATTCACTGTAAGGTAATCAGTGTAACATTTAAATCAGAGAAAGTGTTTAAACCTATTGCAACACTTCAGTCACCTAAAGATTAACATTCTGCCATAAGTACAGAAATGGAGAATTCAAGGAAATTAATGTTTCCATTTATTTTAAATACCTGTATTAATAGTCTGTGGCATTGCAGCCTCAAAAAAAGGCAGCACTATAATATATAATATAATATTAATATATAAGTGTATAAAATATATAATTTATATCTATTAATATATAATTAATATATAATAATTTTTATATCTATCTATCTATTTATTTATTTATTTATTTATTTAATCTCAGACTTTTTGCCCTTTGTTTTGATCCTTTTTTTCCCCAGGTAATGTAAAAAAAAACACACCTTGGCAATGCCACCCTTCCCAGAGAGCAGATCTGGGGTTTTTATTCCTATTCACCTCATGATTAACAGCTTTTCCCCTTCAAGGTTAATGCCACAGCCCTTGAGAAGAGGTGCTTAAATCCTAAATAAACAGCATTCCCATCCCATTCCCAGAGAAATCTGCCCACGAGATGGTTCCTGCCCACACCCACATGGAATTCCAGCCCAGGACTCAGGAATTGTCCCTGCACTGGCAGCAGCCTCAGCCAATTCACTCCAACCTCTGCATCAGGTTCTTGGGCAGAATTTCAAGGCCTCCAATGACATTTAGGAAAGGAGACACAAATTTTGTTGCAGCTCTCTCCTCCAAGCAGCCACTGCTTAATTACTCCTGCAGGAGTGATCAGGAGCCTCTCCTGAGCACTTCAGCCCCAGCAAACATCTCTGGGCTGTGCCTCTGCCAAGTGCTGTACCTTGAACAATTGCAATTTGTCCTCTGTGTGGCTTCAACAAAATCCCAGGATGCCACCTTGTCAGCTGTCTCCTCCTCACACAAGCCATTTGATGTGGCAGAATACTTCCTCCTAGGATTCAATACCACAGGAGTTATTTGGGAGTAACATATGTTCTTCTCTTATCTTCTGGCAAAGCTCAAGAGCAGTTTGGTGACAAGGGATTCAGCAAAGGAAGGATAAATAGCCTTTTCCTGACATATTAAACTGAGAACTAAGTAAATCATTCCTAAATAGTTAAGGGAGAAAAAATTAACTTCTTTAGAAATGGTTTATTAGAAGAGTAAAGCACATTCTACCAGCAGCCACAGCACCTTTAACAGAACTGATTGCTACAAGGAGCACACAAATTATTGGTATTTTTATCTTTAGGGTGAGTACATACTTGTTCTGTGCTCTGTTCATGTTGCACTCTTGCCAGACTCTGTCCACCACTTGGTTGGCCAGTTTTCTGGGGATCTTGCCCCCGTGATGGCTGGTACTGTCTGAGATAAATCCATCTGAAACCGAGGAAAACTTCACCCATTTCTGGGCAGACTGAGCATCAACTGCAAAGCAGCAGCAGAAGAAATTCAGGCAGTGAGACAATGCAGTGTCTACCACTCCAATTCAATCACCAAAGGAAAAAAGTATCTTCATGGTTCAGTGTTAGGAAATAAAAACACACAGAAAATTTAGGAAGAGTAGGAGATTATTATAGGATATTTAAAAAAGCACCATATATGTTTATGTTGTAAGTGGGCTGGATATTCTTTATCTGTGATGAATGTGACCTGGAATAGAACACAACTTGAGCAAAGCCAAACATTATGATTTAAAAAAAGGGTCAAGCTTGGGTAACAGAAGATCATGGAAGGAAAAAAGAAACAAAACCTCTTCTGCACAATAAAACTTATGTAAGTCTGAAACTATGAGTGAGTCTCAGCTGCTGTGACCTAGATCAGCTCCCCATAACCACTGCTCACACCCAGGGCAGAGGGCACACACACACAGAGCCTTACTGGAAACTGAACTACAGCCAACCTTCCTGGACTGGGAGAAAACATCACCTTTCACTGCTGACTGAGGGCACAACAGGGTGATGGAGCTGGGTAAGAACACAGGCATGGCTCACACAGGGGAAAAAACCCCAAAAACCTCCCCAGAGCAATCTGCAGTACTGCTAACAACACCAAGCACAGCAGCAGCTCTGATTTCAGCAAATTATAGAAGAGTTTGAGTTCATTTGCCTACACCTGGTGACATCAGTGTTACCCTGGTTTTGAAGACCTTTTTAAGCTTTCTGTAATGTTCTTCATATTGGAGTCAGAAATGTTACCTTATCACACTTTCTACTGTAAATACTGGCCATGTTTTGCTGTCTTTCTTTATTTACACATTTCTAGGTGGGAGGAGAAAGGTGATTGACAGTTGGCTTGACCAATGTGGGTTAAGAAGTAGAATTCCATCCTCCAATCCACAGGCCACATAGAAAATGTATAAAACTGAGTTTTGTAAATAAACTCATCCCTTTTTCCTGCTTCGCTCACCAGTGTGTCCTCGTGTGGTTCTTTCCATGTCTGCAGTGATACATCAGTTTTACTACAACAAGCTCAGGGCTAAAGAAAGGTGATTTTTCCTCCCAATCACCTCCAAAGGTGATTTTTCCTCCCAAGCCAGCTGCCCACAGAGCACTGAACCCCCTGCAAACCCTGCTATGTTTGAAAGACAAGCACGGACACCAATCTCCCATGCAGAACCCGATTCCTTCTCCTTCCCACCTGTCTGCACCTCCTCCGGGGACGTGGGTGGCGTGAGGGTGACAGAGGACATGGCAGGGTCTCTGGTGGCAGCAGGCACTTGGTGGGCCCCCAGGCAGGCAGTGGAGCAGTGGGGAGCCCCCGTGGAGCTGGGGGCAGGGATGTCTGTCTGAGGGACCAGCACGAAGCACGCGGGGTACACCATCCTCACCCCGGCTGCAAGAGAGGGCAGTGCTTGGTTAGATACACTCAAAATCATCAAAGGGATCATTCCAGCAGTCACTCCTGAGCTGGCACACCCTGATCTGCCCACTGAGGCATCTCCTGGGACAAAACCCCTCTGTTGTCACCTCCATCATCGCTTTATACAGAAGATTTGGGTGAACGAATAAAAAAGGCTTCGTACGGAGGTACCCACATGCTGCTACCTGCTTCTGGCATTCTGTTTCATAAAGGCTGCAAAAATCCTGTTTAATATCTAACACAATCCAGTTTAATATCTAACACAATCCAGTTTAATATCTAACACCACCAACACCCCCATGAGGGTCTCAAGCCAGTACTGCACTATGAGCTCCTCACAGAGGGGGGATTGCATTTCCTGCAAATCCAAGGTCACCAGCCCACAGCAGAACAAACCACTGCATCCAGGGGCTGGGATTTGGGAAAAACAGCAGATAAAGGCAGTGTCTGAGTACCTCAGGTTCTCCAGGACTCTGGTTTTGAAGGCATCCCTAAAAGACAAGTCTGCCCTTTTGGAATTGGCACGGACTCTGAAAAGAGCAGAACCTGCTTTTTATGCAGCTCAGATGATCATCCAGGGTTTTTTTGTTTTTTTTTTTACTCTCTTAATTATTCATTTTTTTAAATCTTGCCTCTCAGGGCACATAAGAAAAAGACCTCCTACTAATGGGTCTGCAAAATCCACTTTGAGCAGCAACTCATCCTAGACAGTCCTGAGCACCAAACAGGAAAACAAAACCCAGCAACCCCTGCTGCAAAGGAATTGAATGGGGTCACTCCTGCATTCAGAATTTTGCAGGTTCAATCAGCCAGTTTATTTCAGTAATTAAAGGTAATCAGGCTCACCAACAAGGACTTCAACAGCAGCTAAAGAATCATCCTCCCAGTCCATTTCTTCCTGCTTTTCCTCAGATCCTTCCTTCAAGTTGGATGTGACGGGGTAGAACTGCTTCCACTCCCCGATCAGCTTTTTTGTGGAGGAATCAGAAAGCTTGAAGGACTGCCCTGTGAGTGTGCCATTCAACCCAAAGGGGCTCAGGATAACTGAAACAGAAATAAAAATTATTTTATATTATTTATTTTATATTATTTTATTTATTTATATTATTTTATTTATTTTATTATTTTGTGGAGATTATATCCACCCCAAATTCCTTCTTCACCTCAGTGATAGCAGCACTCTTATTTCAGCCACACCAAATTAACAATTTACCATTGTTTCAAAGTTAAAATGCAGCCTAATCATGATTTACACCACCCAAGTTTTTGGCAGTAGGTTCACATTGTTAAATTTATAGGTGCTGTAAGAATTGAGGTACCACAGTAACAACTCTAAATTAATCCACTCAAATAAGCAACAGGCAAGTCTTCATCTTGGCTTGCAAGGAGTCTGAGATGCAGGTGGGATAAAGAAACACTTCCAAACCCTGGCAGAGTTTAGGTGTTTTCTCATCCTTTCATTCAGCTGCTGACAACAACAGGGAATACATTTGGGAAATAAAATTTCCCAAATACATTGGGAATCCTCTGTTTCATGTGCAGCCTTGTCCATGGTAGGGAAGCAGAGCTGCTGTTAAGTTTAATTCAGAAAAAAAAGCAAATTTGGACACTGAGCATTGCTAAAGGTGTGTGGGGATTTCTGCAGGGAGGGATCCCAAAGCCTCACTGCCCCTCCTCTGCCTTCCAGAGCACAACTGGGGGAACCACAGGGATTTACAGGAAAGGAAGAGCCAGGTGAAAAGGGAGGGGTGTGAACAGGATAAATACTCTGAACAGGTTAAATACACTGAACAGGTTAAATACACTGAGCCAAAAGTGGATTTCTGAGAAGGTATGTGGGGGTTATAAGGTTGAAACAGCAAAATGTTTAAATCACCAACAGGACAGCACTCAGAAATTGTGCCATGAGGACAAATTATTCAATTCCATGCCAAGATATGAATTCTGCTCCACGTGCACAAGGGCCAGGACACAGCAGTGACTGTGTGAGGACAGAGGGACACCAGGACAGCTCTGCCCCACTGCCAGCCCACCCCACAGCCTCAGGGAGCCCCCAGGGGAGGGATGCAGGGCCAGGGGCACCAATCCCACCTTGGAAGGGGCTGCTGGACTGCTGTGCCAGCGTGAGGTGCTCCTCACTGAGCAGGTACACGGGCTGGTGCTGGCTGATCTCCACGCTGGTGCACACGTTGCTGTCCCCGTGCAGGAAGAAGGTGAAGGAGCAGGACAGGTGCTCACTGCAAAGCAACAGCAGAAAATCAGGCTGGAGTGCAGGATTTCAGTGAGTTGGGTCTCTTTTTCAGTAGTTTGAAGGTGTTTTCTCACAATATATTCATTAATGGAAGTAAACAAAGCACCCTTTTATGTAAATCGTAAGAAAATGCTAAATATATGTTCCCTTTACAAACCCAACAGGCACTAAAACTTCAATTTCTTCAGTCTGATTCTTTATATTTTGCTGTCTTGAGGAAATGTAAAACATCATTTTTTACAAGACAAACCCCTATAATTTAATATTTTTATACCTTATGCATTTATTTTAAATCTCTAGAAATATTTCTGAACGTATTTTACTTTTAGTGAGGTCATATCTAGGTTGTCCTGTCACAGCTCCACTAAGCAGAATTTAATATCAGCCAGCAAGTCACTTATTTAAGAGCAAGAAGAATGGCAACAGCTTTGAGAAGTGTTTTGTTATTTAAATTGAATCTTATCATGTTCTTGAAGCCAATCAAGTAACTAAAAATGAAATCCCATACCTACACACAAAAGGGAAGATACAATCAATTAAAAAAAACCAAGGCTCAAGACATTCTTAATTAAAGTCATTAAGGCAAGTGTCAATGTTTAATAGCAGATGCTTCACTGACAGCTTCTCTCATGGTCCAGAGTTTTAGGGGGGAAAAAAAAAGCAACAGGCTTGAACAGCAAAAAACTCCCCAATAATGAACATTTCTCCTCCCTACAACTCTGATTTAAATGCTGTTTCCCAGTGCTGTTATTAGTGAGCAGCTACACAAAACCTTTCACTCTGCAGAGAATTTCTGATTTTTGCTGTTACAACAAACCAGGGACCAGGACCCCCAAATTTTTGTTTTTACAAAAACACACCTGAGCCCTGCCAGGACAACCAGAACATTTAATGTTGTGTCCACATCAACTCCACATGAAATATATTTCACCAATTTTAATTAAAGGCAGGAAGAAAGGAAGGCAAAACCTTCCAGATCCATGCCAGAATGGCACATCCTCACACCCATCTGGAATTTTTTTCTTTCCTTTTTAAAGAAGCTGTACAGGCACAATTCTTCAGTTATAGTGGCTACAAGTTATCCCAAGTTTTTGCCAGACTGATGCACTCCAGCAGGAAAAGAGCAGATGTTTAAAAGCAGAAAATGATGCTCATTTGGACCTTAAATTAGGTTCAACATCATGGCCAGAGAAGGACCAAGGTCAAGGAGAACCTGAGAACTTCATAAAGTGCTGGTGAGAAAAAAAATCTTCCTTTGTAAGGAGGGAGCAGGAAAATCCTGCTCAGTCTCAGGGAAAATTGGGATAAAGTCACAGGAAATGCTGATTTTAGTCAGTCAAAACAGGAGATACTGGGGGGGTTTTTTGCATGATCCAATGGAAAAGACACTCCATGAACTACTGCAGCCTGAAAATGAATGCAGCACCAGTGTGTCCCAAAAACACAACCTGATCCCACCAAGGATGGCATCAAGGCTCTGGGAAATTCGTGTCCCTTCCTCTAAAAGCCAGTTTGGCATTCCTGGAAATTCCTGGAAAGACACAGAGAGCTCCAGGGCAGGGAGAACCACAACAACCCCACTAAAACACAATTTCCACAGCTGCAGGTACACTGAATTTCTTTCCCAGAGGGAGATGGTGGGATGGGAACAGCAAAGGCAAAGAAAAATCTCTGGCACTGGCACAGCCCATTCTCAATCCATGGAAATGGGTTGGGTCACTCTCACCCCCAAGGCTCAGAGTAAGGGAGGAAAAAGGTGGAACAGTGACAAAAACACAGCAGATTTAAAATTCAGGATTCAAAAAGGATGGGAGAACCCTCAGAGTGCCCCTGGAGGAGCAGCAAGAACAGCACATTTTTATTCCAGCACCTTCAAGCAGGGGTTGCACGGACCCCACTGCTCTGACTGAGAACAGTTCTCAGCTTTGCTCATCTGCTCTTCAGCTTTAATTGTGTTTTGGGGGCAAAAAAGGCAAGATCTGGATGAATTCTAAACTGCTGCATCTAAACTGCTACACCACAGCTGAAACCCCACAGTGCTCAGGAATCCCGGGAATGTTGAGTTTCCAAAAGGCAGTGGGGATGGAGCTGAGCATCTTTTTGATGCCTTCGAGTGTAGCAGAAGTCACATGGCCAGGACACACCACTAAATTCCAGTATGGAAATCTGATTAAATTTTAATCCTTATGCAAATGGTGGGAGACTGGTTTTCAAACTCAATTTTATTTTCCAAACCACATTGGGTGTTTTAGGCTGAAAGAGGTGGTGGTGCCTTGTGACAGACACAATTCAGAAGCTCAGTATCAGCAAGATAAAATTTAAAAATAAAAGCACATATTCCCTCTATACACTTTAAATGCAATTAAGCTTCACCTCTTGTAAACACCCCATTGTTAGCCAGATAAAGGGCAAACAATCACGGCATAATCTGATGGAATTCAGATAAACCAAGACAAAGGGAGGCATCAGCATGATAACAGAAGCATTTCAATTCATCACACTGCAAAACCAGTCCTGAGGAGGAGCAAGGAAAACTCAAGGTCACCGTGCAAAAACCAAACCCAAAAATAAAAAAAAAAAATTAAAAAAAAATTTTAAAAAAAATTTAAAAACCAACACCAAAACCAAACCAACAAAACCAAACCAACCAACCAACAAACAAAAAAATTTAAAAATAAAAAATAAAAAATAAAAAATAAAAAATAACCAAATCAGATCTCTTTTCTCCCCCAGCCCAGCAGGGGAGAGGTTTCCAACAAAGTCACCCAGTGCTGCCACTGCCATTGTCCCAGCTCTGCCTCCATGGCATGGATGGAGCAGCCACTGCTCCAATTCATCCTGGAAAACTCAAATATCACCCAATTCCCACCAGAAATATTTTTCTTTTAGAGCTGCAGCAGAGTCACTTTCTGGCCAGCAGGATAATGTGTCTGACATGAGAAATACAGAGTAAAAAAGGAGTCTGGAACTCGGGCTGAGGGAAACAGATCCCACCCAGGACACAAAGTGTCCCCTGGAAGCACCAGCTTGATTTAAAATAAAGGTTGACCTGAGAGGCAAAATTAAAGTTCTGGGCTCAAATACAGTTTGTTTCTTCTGAGCCAGTTGTGCTCAGAAACTGCTTCCTCATATTTCAATTATTTCAGGTTACAGAACTGCAGAAATATCAATGCATGTGGAAATAATCAGGAGAAATACAAATAAAGAATCCTAATAAAAACAAAACCAAACAATCAAAACCACAGGGAAGCTCTGTGGAGGGAGTGGAGAAAAGGAGGAAGGAACATGAAGAACCAGAGCTCTGCAGTGCTGGGTGCCCTACACAAGTTATTTTATGGACTTAGCAAGAAACTCTACAAACATGCATCCTTTTTATTATTGTTTTGTTTAAATGAATACATTTGAACATCCTGCAATTCTTTAAGTTTCCAGAGTCTGGCTGCTCTATTCCAATAGAATATTCCAAACTTTACCATAATCTAATTTTAAAAAATAATAATAAACAGTATTTATTTATTTATATTCCCATCATTTCTCTAACTTCTCCTCTAATCTTCTCAAAAACTCACCTCACATCCAAAAATCCTAATCAAGCAAAAAAATCTACCATTTATCACTTTGGGGTAAATAAGAAATTATCTTTACAATTCAGTCAAGGACACAGTAACAGAACCAGGCTGGTGGTTTCCTGCCTGCTAACGGAGAGTTCATCCTATTTTTATTTGCAGACTATTTTAGGGAGCTCAGAAGATCACTGGTAATTTGTGCAGAGCATCTCACCACTGAAATATAAAAAAAAAATCTCTACACCTCAACACTTTGAAATTTTATTCTGCATGAAGAATCAGTGACGTCCTTAAGGTCAGATATAGAAAAATAAAATTTCTGATGTTAAAGTCAGCACTGATGACTTCTTTTTCTAGTACTTTTACCACTACCACCATGTATTGTTGGATATAGTTTAATTCAGAAAATTCTAAAAACAAAAGAACTTTTTGTCTTATCCTGAACATCAAGTTGCTCCATTAATATTTCTAATTTCTAAATAATTTGATTCAGCCCAACCACAGGATTTGGGTGTCAATAATCCAGTTCCCAGCTGAACTCTGAATTCAGACATGAAGTGACATCAGAGCAAGGATTCTTTAAGACTTTTGAACACACCAGAATTCAGTTGGATTGAGGTCCAATCCTGCAAGCAACTTTAAAAGCAAATAAAAAATAAAATAAGAAGGAGACTCCTTGGGAATAATGCTATTTGAAGCAACCTTCAGTCCTCATCTACAATCCATTAAAAACATTTGTGTAAAACCATTTATTCCCCCATGCTCCCTCTTCACTCTAATCACACAAAACAAAGATGTTTTCGTTTCAGAGACAAAGGATTATGATTTTATGGGGGGGAAAAAAACCAGAAGCTGCTGTGGATAAATCCAATACAATTTCTACTTCTACCTTTTTAAGAATAACTGAAGGGCAGGAGGGGAAACCACACTAAAATCCACATCTACAGGAGGTTTCCATTAGCAAATCTGAAAATATCTTCTTGATAAAAAGGTAATTAGGTCTGGTTTTGTCTCCACATTAGGACTTCTGGAGAGCTTTTTTTTTTGATCTTCAAAGTGCTTCCCAAACACTGACTGCATTAGGACCCCACTAATCCACACTCAAATCACCTCTCATGGCAGCACCAGCACAAGGAGGGCTCCAACTAAAAGCACATTTTAATAGTAAATTAAAGAAAAAAAAAAAAGCATCCAAATGTTTCAGCTGAAAGAGAAAATGTTTGTTTTATGTAATTACTATCTCCTGTTTTCCTAGCTTGTCTTTGTGAATTACTTCTGAGTTGAAGTGGGAGCACCTTATGCTGCCAAAGCTCTGCTAACCCAACCAAAATATTTACAGAATCCTTATAAACTGCACACTCTGCCTGACAGGGGAACACAACTGCAGAGAGGATTTCTGTCCCAGGACTGATTCTGACCCCATCTCCTTCCCAGAACACTCCTGACTTCAGAGCACAAACACACCAGCTCTAATTAACTCATTAATTTGCTGATTATTTCAGTCTGTTCAAAAAATGATTGCCAAAAATTGGTCCATCTTGGCCAGTGTGGGGCATTTTCCCCAAGGATCAATGCCAGGATTGGCTGACAGTAATTGAGATTTCCCAGCCCTTGGCCAAAGTGAAGAATCTCCCAAGAGTTCTCCTCCACCACAAATGAGTTCTGGGCACCACTTAAATAAATTCAAAGTATCAAAGAATCTCCTTCAAAGAATCTCCTTTTGAAAATGTGACAGTTCCCTTCTATAATAAATTCCTGGGATGGAGAACACAGTCTTACAATTAAATAGGTTCTTTTGGAAATAAGAATTTATAAGGAAAAAATGTTTAAGGTGACACACGGCCTCCCATCAAGCCCTAAGTTTTTCCTTCCTGTTTGTTTTTGGTTTTTTTTCCTTTTAACCAAGCTGGGATACAACAGAACAGTTCTTTGGGATTGCTCAGAATTCCAGGAGCAGCTGGAATACCAAAGGTACTGAGGAAAAGTTTCTTCTTCATCTCCCTCCCACCTTTGCTGCTCCAAAAGTTCATCCCATTTCAAACGTGGCATCCTCAATTTCCACTCACCATCCACAGCCCTGAATTACCAAACCCCCCAGTTTTAATTCTAACTACAAAGGAGCAGGAAAATTCAGTGTGCCTGTGCTGTGATCAGCAAAAAAAGGAAATAAATAAAACACTAAAAGCAGTGCAAAGAACCCCAGTAAATGCACAGCTACATTTTCTGTGGAGCTGCACGTTCTGTGTCAGAAATGAAGGATCCAGAGTGGAATTCCAGCTGCTTCCCTCACTCTGGACAAAGCCACAGAGCAGAGATGTTCTCCCAAGCATCCCTGAGTAATTCCCCATGGCCAGGCAGGGAAATACAGCAGAAAGCTGATTTTGATGATAACACAAAGCAGAAAAACATAGCTAATAGCAAAGTAGAAAAAACCCTTCCAGTTCAAAGCACATCCTTAATGACTCCTGTCAAAAGGCTCTCCAAAGCATTCTTCGTGGCTGAGGATGTTTTGATTTGACTTAGACCTGAGAGTTAAAAATATTTATTTATTCCATAACTGAGTTATGTGCACTAAAACAAACACAAATGTAGCAAGCAATCTGTATTCCAGAATAAGCCACTGCTGCCTTAGACTGCCACATCTTAAATCAACTTCATTATTAACTCAGCTTCCTCCCAATAAAACCAATCTTATTTTTATAAACACTAAAACTCCAGCATGGTATTTTAAAAGGAAGCAAACTGAATTTTTTCAGAAGGCAGTAAGAAGTTTATATATACACACAAAGGTATCTATTTTTCCAGATACAATTATAAACAATATTACAAGGAGTTTGCTCACGTTCCTGTATTTCAGAACTTAAATGAGACTAATAAACCTGTCACCTTGTATTTTAGCATCTTTAATTTGAGGCTGCAAATCTCAATTATCTGAACTTGAGCTTTCACAGGGAAATATAGGTGTGCTGTAAAGATCCAGAACATATTTGGGAAAAGGATAATAAACATCCTAAACATCCCTGTGTTCCAAAGGCAGGGAAACAGCTTTCCCTGTGTTCTCTTTCCCATCCTGAAACATTTACAAACATCTTGTTAAACCAGATTTTTTCCAAGTTCAAACTGGAAATACATTACAAAATTGTCATTTAACAAAATCTGAAGTATCTGCATGGCTTTTGTATTATTTTATTGTTCAGTGAACAAAAAGAGTAGATTTATGCTTGAAAGCTAAAAACCAAGAGCCATATCATTTTTTTCCTTTCTCCTGATGAACCAACTACCAGTGTAATTTAAGCTAAATAAGAGAAAACTGCTTTGTGATGTAAAGTGCTAAATTTGTCTGCTTGTAGTCTCTGTAGCAACCCAATATTCCAAAGAGACAATCATGTGATCAATGCTCTCAGCTCCTGCTGTTTATCCTGCACTGTCCTACTTACAGCAGCTCTCAATTCCAGCTGTCTACAGCAAAAGGAAAAACATCACCTGCTCTCCTGCCGGGACATGATGCCAGAACAGCCTCATTAGAGCTGCTGCAAAAAAAATGTTGACATTGTTTGATTTAAAGATTAACATAGGGAGGAAATTTACACTGCAAAGAGTTGAGTGGCTTTAATAGAAAATATTCCAGCGCTGGCAGGGAAGAGCCACTTGGTTTCAGACTAAATAGACAGAAATAAGCCCCAAACCTGTGGGTGAATCTTGTTTTGGGAGTTAACTCTCTCAAGCATGAAGGAATTTTTGAGCTTTAGCACCTGGAAATCTTGTTCTGTTCCTTAACAATAATAATTGTTATTGTTATATTGTTATATGTTCATACGACAATATTGTCATATTGTTATATGGTACCCAACATCATCCAGGGGATCAAGAAGTAATTTTTCTATTCCTGTAAAAGATGACCATGGGGAATGAAAAAAGGGAGGCAAATAAGGCAGAAATGTGGGTTAAAACAGAAAAAAAAGCAGAATTCTCTTTGTCTTAAGGGCAGTGAGTTCTAGACAGACAGGAGCTGATCCCATCCACGCTGTTCAATGCCAATACAGACATTTTCATTTCCAGAGCCCAAATTTTAAAAAATGCCCCCTAAAACCCCACTGCAGCCATTGCCATACCAATTCCAGACTGCAGGGCTGCACCAAACTCAGGAATCACCCTCACACTTCCACCTCTTCCTCATGGCAAGATGAGGTAGAGGAAAAAAAAATCCTTCTGCAGAATTATGATAAAGACGCCTTCAAAACAAGGTAACTACATGGACAAAGGTTTAAAATAAAACCAATTTGGTATCTAGAATATTTTTCAGCAATCACTTCCCATGAAGTTATATACTTACTATTTTTTATTTCCAGGAAAAAAGCAAGAGAATGGTGAAAAAAAACATGGGGAAAAAAAAATAAGAGAATGATGGCCTGGCATTCTAAAATCCTGAACCCAGACTTGTGGTAAACAGAATTACCCTGAAACCTGTGCAGCAAGTTATGATAACCTTATCACCTATGAATTTCCAAGTGGCTTGTGGGGAGGGTTTTGAGTTTTTTGATTTGGGTGTGTGGTGTTTTTTCACCATTTTTAAGTGAACTTGTCAGACACGAGTTCTGCTTTGCCACCCACTGCAATTGGCTGCATTATTTCCCAATTGCAAGGGGGGAAAAAAAAGCAAATATAGAAGTGATATAGCAGCTTTTAGCATTCTAGACTTTCAGTTGTCTATCAGATCCACCCACAAATTCAGGATTACTCAATTGTTTGCTTGCTGCTATTTCAATTGTGTTAAAGTTTAGCAAGTTGTAATTATTACCAAAAACTCCAAGAGATGCCCCTCATGTAAACACTTGGTACTGGTGCTTCATTAGGAGTGTCATATTTGATCTGTTTAAATTGGATCTAAAATAGCATTTAATCTGACAGGTTTCTTAATCATATTTATTCCAGGTATACCCCAGTAATGAGTAAGAGGAGCAGTTATTGAAGCAATCCAGCCAGGACAGTGGGATGGAGCAGATCACAGGCTCCAGCTCACATTTATGAGGGGATTTTGGAATAAAACATACACAACAGTATTCCTGAAAGTAGCAACAAGACAACTGCTTGGAAAGGAGAAAGGATAATTACATTCCTATCTGTCAAATTTTAATTGAATGTGCAGTCATTTAAACCACATTATTGAACTTCTGGAGTCTCCAAGTGACCAAAATTGTGACAAATACAGAGAAAATTTTTTTTTGGTTTGGTTGCAGCAAAGACCTTCACCAAAATCCTCTCTGTGTTTTTTTATTCATCAGGAAAACTGAAATTATCTATTTAAAAATGGGCAACAAGATCCCATCACACACTCCCCAGTTCAGGGAGCTGCTCCATCCCTGCCCCAGCTATAAACAGGACTGGAACCAGCAGATTTGAAAAGTTTAGAGTTTCCCCAGCAGGGTAATGGTTCTTAGAAATCAGATTTCAGACCATGCACCAGTGCCTCCCTTTGCTCATGCTGGTTTGAACTGGGGAGCAGCAGGGCAGGGAGCAGGGAGGAGCAGGTCGAGGTTTTTGCCTTGTAGCAAACAGCTGAGAGGTTACTGCTTCCACAGCAAAAAATTTAAGAGATCTCATGTCCTAGGGGTTAGTTTAATAAGTTTATTTGTGTAGGAGTCACATCATTAAAGAGTGAACTCTCAAAACTATCTCATTCTAAATTCCCTGGTCATCTCACGTGCCACACTGGCATCAAGTAGGAACATTTGAGACTGTCCTTTTAAAATTAAAATGTGCAATAACATGGGGTTTTTATTTTAATATAATCTCATGCAAGCAGAAAAAACCCAGCAGAGAAGCAGACAGGGAGGCAGGGCTGCTGGAGGAGCTGTTATCACAGCCCAACACCTATTAGAAATCACAGCCACCAGCAGCTTTTGTTGGGAGAGCAGAGCACAGAAAATCTCCCTTTCTGGAAGCACAGGCTTTCACACAGAACTGGGAAAAATCCAGATGGGATCAGCCTCAAATGAAAGAAACAGCTCAATTTGCACATCCTTCAGAGGGCCAGGCAGGGCCAGGCAGGTCCTGCACCAGTCCCACAAAGCCCAGGGGAAGGAGTCACCTCCACACCAAGGGCACTGCTGCTCCATTTCCAGCCAAATTCCTTGAAACTGAAGATTTCCAGCAGGAACAACCCAGCTGATTGAAATCTGCAGCTGTAAAACACAGGGAACAAGGCTCTGGAGCAGCTGGCCAAACCCCAAAGTGCAGGGTGAGAGAAATTAGGATCCAAAGCACACTGGTAGCAAACTTCACATCCCCAGGACACCAAATTACCTCAAATTACACAGGCACAGGAATTCCTTCCCAGGGTTTCTGAACCTTAATGCAAAGAACAGTCCCAAAGACAGCAGAGTAACGTGGGATGAAAGACAAAAATACAGCTTCAAATCTGATTTTTAAGATCTGTGCATCAATATTCACAAACACGAGAGGAGCTGTTGGGGATTTGGTTTGGTTTTTAATTAAGTCAGCCACATCTACAAAAAAAAATTATGAACTTTGTATAGATTTGGCTGATTAAATGGATCCTAAGGAATGAAAAAAATGCAGAAGTTGTATTAAGGTTTGGTTTTGTTAGTTTTAGAGCAGCTGTCTGGTAGGAAACATCTCAGCACCCCAGGTGCAACATTCAGTGCCTTTTCCAGGCTGGCTGCAAATCCCTTTATGTGGGGTTTGCTGCAGGTCACATTTAACTTTTGCCATGAGAGAAATGTTCCTTTCACAAAAGATTGTTCCAGGCTTTGGAGCTGCAGAGGTGGCAGCACAAAGAACCCATGGCAGGGTTTGGTTTTCTCCCACAAGCCTGAACTGACCCCTCTGAAGACCCCAATTTTCCAGAGAGCAGAGATTATCCCAGTTCTGGATATTCCTAGGAGTGACCCCTCTGAAGAGCCCAACTTCCCAGAGAGCAGAGATGATCCCAGTTCTGGATATTCCTAGGAGGGATGAGCCAAATTTGCCACGAGAACACATCTGTGCACCATTCCCTAAAAACCAGTGCTCAGAGCATCACATGGTATGGAGCTATCTGGTAGGAAATACTGAAATTTCTCAACAATAAAATATCTCACACTCATCTGTCAAAGCTTTTTACATATTTTTGCAGTGGTTCTGGGTTACATATGATGAAATTGTGTGAGTAAGCACACGATTCCTTCAGTTATTT
Organism: Cisticola juncidis; assembly: GCA_013400215.1. Taxonomy (NCBI): domain Eukaryota; kingdom Metazoa; phylum Chordata; class Aves; order Passeriformes; family Cisticolidae; genus Cisticola; species Cisticola juncidis. Next base: position 679,417 of record VXBR01007040.1, on the reverse strand, counting down.
TCATCAAGCATGCTGACATTCTGACCTTCTTCAAGAAAGAATCAGAGCATCCAAATTAAACAAACACTGCTATTTTACTTTAAAAGCTTTCATCAGCTTTTCCAGCTGCTCTAGAAAGCTTTATAGAATTACTCTAAGAGAATCCAGGACATAACTAATGTTGGTTTAAAATGGCAATTTGGTCAACCAGTTCCTCAAAGGAGGAAAGCCCAGACTGTGCCAACTTGATATTGGCCAAAACAGATAAAAGTAAACTCTTTATTCTTGATTTATAGCAGAAAAAAATGGATGGACAAGGACACCCCAGAGAGAAAACATTTGCCCTGACCAGGGTGGAGAAAGAAATGCCTGGAACTAAAGGACAAGTTTATACATAAATTAAAAGCAGCAGTTCACAACTACTAATAGCAACACACACAAACATGTGCTTCTGCTTCTTCTGCTCCAAAACAGCTTCTAAATTTCTTTCAAGTTTAAATTTATTGCAGAAGATGCCAACAATGGCCAACTCCACACCCAAAAAGCAAAGACACTGATCTCAAAATTTCCTGCATGCGAGATTTAACACATATATAGACACACACACACAAAAAAAAAGAGCCACACAAAAAACCCCATCATCTAAGCTTTAAATTACTCTGGATTTTCGAAGCTGATTTGGGAACAGCGATTAAACTTGTTCCAGCTAACCTAGTTTTTATTCATTTCATTATTTATTGCTAGGCAACATAGACCATGTCAAACCACGTTAGAACCATGAGAAGAGGTCCTTCCAATTTAGATCAAAAATTCTCTCCTTGCCAGCACAGAGGCCACTTGGATTCTTTTAACACCATCCTTTTCCTGACCAGGAGCTGACATCCCAAACTCTCAGCATCTCCTGTGGGATGCAATTCACCCAAGGCTCAGGTGGGACTGCACAGAGTCTCTGCCATGAGGTTTTTTTGGTGTTTGCAAGCAGAATCAGCTCCAGTCGCCTGCAGGTCCAGGGCAGGTGTCTCTTCATTCTGGTGCCTTTTTCCTCCCTTCTGGAAGATTCTACCCTCTTTCCCAACACCCATTAACCATGCTCTGGACATGGGTACCAGCACAGAAATGAATGTTTACCACATTTAGCATTAATTCCTTTCATCATAAGAAAGTCACTAAGAACTCCAAAAAAACCAGAAAAATAACAAAGAGCAGAGACGCAGCCTCCAGAATAAACCACACACAGGACTCTCTTAACCAAACCTCTCTAAAATCTCTTAACTAAACCTTTCCCAAAGAATAAAACCTCAGATTTCTTCAAGAAAGCCAAACCAAGGCTCCTACCTCTTGTTGATGGGTTTCTCATCCTTCTCGTAGGGCTTCACGAACCATTTCCCGATGCGCACGAAGTTCCTGTTCATGAGGCACCGCTCCAGCAGGTTGTGCACGGCTTTGAAGAGCAGAGTGCGGCACTCGTAGGACAGCCCGTTCTCCCAGACCCCATCCTCCTCTTCTGCAGGGCACAGGGACACAGAAACCACCTCTCAATTCCAGCCTTATGTTATTTCAGATATATCACAATACCCTTTTCTCTCCCACGAGATTTTAAGAGATATTCACAGCATAACACGCAACCAAAACCAGCCTGTAATGTTCAGATAACTCTGCTTGCTTTGTGATAGAGCTGCTAAAAGTGATCAGCTGTAAAAATATCTCATCCCCCACTAAAAAAGAAGATTCAACAGTTATTTGTACACAAAAGGAAACAAGTGGCACCAGCACTTTACATATTTCAGCCTGCGTGATCTGTCTGTGAGGTGCTCTTGGAGAAGTAAAGAAAAAACACATGAATCAGCTTTTTCAGTCAGCACCTTCTCAATATTACCAATTTTATTGGAGGCCACTTTTCTTCAGAACTTTTATGTTCTCCTTTCCATTCTTCCTACAGGTCACCTGAACCAGTAAAGTTCATTTTTGCTGATTATGCCCTTCTGTCTGTGTGGTGCTCTTGAAGAAGTAAAGAAAAAATTCAGAGCACCCTCAGAATATAAAACTCTGGCAATTTTTAGTGAATTCTGAAAGAGGAGTGTCTTTAAAACTTATCATTTAATTCATGTCAGGGTTTTTTAAGCCTATTGTTCTTCACAGATCTTCAGCCAATTTCATTAATCAAGGATTTCTAAGAAGTAATAAATGTTATATATATAGACAAATCTATTTTGCAACAGATACATATACAGCCTTGAAAACGTCATTTTTAACAAGACTTAAGAACATGGATTTCCCTCCTTGCTTTAACACACAGGACACCAGTAAACACCACTTCTTGCACAGGCTGAGTGTTTACCACACCATTAAAAATATCTTCCTAATGCTCAATGAACCTCTAAAATAAACTGTGCAAAGAAACAAAGCCTCCACTTTGGACTACAATTCCCCCCAATTACTTCAATTACACAGGGGAAAAATCCATTCTTTCGGATCAGGATTCTGATAGAACTTTGTGATAGAACTGCTAAAAGTGATCAGCTGTAAAAATATCTCATCCCCCACAAAAAAAGAAGATTCAACAGTTATTTGTACACAAAAGGAAACAAGTGGCACCAGCACGTTACATATTTTAGCCTGTGTGATCTGTCTGCGAGTTGGCTCTCATGTTTTGGGGGGTCTGGATTACTCATCCTGCAGAATTGGTGACAATTAGGCTTAAAACTAAATTTACACAGCCAGACTTAATATATCCTGGTGTCTTGGAGTAGCATTGACTGAAGAAAGCCAAGAGCAGAGATCAGTAATCAATTGACCCTCAATGATCAACAATTTGCTAGAGATGACCAAAAATACTCAGCTTCAGAATATTGGTAAGAGCAACCTGATTCTCCCCAGAAGACTCAAAATTGTCACTTTTCTTTTTAATTCCACATTAAAAATTAAGATATTTAAGCAGCCTAGCCCTGCTTTCTGATGTATACACAGAAGAGAAAAATCAGCTCAGATTTTTCAGACAATGCTCAGGGATTGTGAAGTCAAACACTGACATCTTCTGTGCCCCACAAACCAAACACAGCAATGGGATCCAACTTGCACAAGCCCAGCTGATTTGCCAAATGGAAAAATGAGATTTATGACAAAAAACTGCAACTTCTTCCACCACCCTGGCTCCTGCTCAGGGTTTGAACAGGGTCTAGAGGCCCTCAAAGCTCCAAAGAGCTGCACTGGCACTGGAATTCCCTTACCCAGGTAAAACAAGAGACAGCTGAAAGCTCCTGGGGTGCCTGCAGGATATATCTGATATCATTCATCCCCAGCAATACTAATAGGAGAAAAATAATATAATAAAACCTGGGGTACTGTCCTTAAATCACTGGCAATCAGATCTTGCCTCATGGCTCTAATTCCTCTTATTTTGTGGATTTCCTCCATCCCTCAGGATGTGCTCCTGGTCTCCTTGGACTAACCTAGCAGAGTTACTCTGCAAATGCCTTTATACTCCAGACAGCAGCAGGGACAAGAGCTTGTCTGACACAGATAAGGAGACACATTTTTATTTTACTCCAGTCTCTGGACAGCCAGGGGATAATTTAGGTCGGAGGGGACCTGTGGAGGTCACTGCTCCACACGCAGCCCCAGGTGAGCACAGGTGGCTCCTGTGTCACATCCAGTGTCCCTGCACAGCTCCAGGGGCTGGAATCCAGCTCTGGTTCAGCACCATGGGCTGGCAGCAGAGCCCTGCCTGCTCCCCTCTCCCTCACAGAGCATTTTGGTTCCATTCCTTTGCTCCATGGTCAGAAAACCAAGTCCTTGCATTTTAAACCCCTCTTGGAAATAAACCCCATCACCTTTCTCTGGAAGCCACTCACAAGCTTAAAAGGTTGCAATGTTATTAACTGAAGTCTTGATATCCTTAAATTAGAGAGCACCTAGAAAACCAGAGACCTCAAAGTTTTAGTTAGGGAAAAAAACCTTACAGATTATTACAATAAATAATATTTAAAATTATGGGGAAGGGAATTTCAATGCTATTGGAACCAGAACTGAAGTCTTGATATCCTTAAATTAGAGAGCACCTAGAAAACCAGAGACCTCAAAGTTTTAGTTAGGGAAAAAAACCTTACAGATTATTACAATAAATAATATTTAAAATTATGGGGAAGGGAATTTCAATGCTATTGGAAGCAGAACATAGTGACCACGTTTGTGTTTTGCTATATTCCACACAGGGAAAAGTACATTTCCACACAAGGCCAGTATTGTGAGCAAAAGTAAATTACTCCCAGTAACTCTGAGGGACAGAACAGAGTAAACAGACCTGCCCCATCATTTATAGAAGAGGAGGTGTGCATCATTACAGATGAATCACTCCATGAAATAATTTTCTGGGAAAGACAAGGAAAAACAAGGAGCAGCATTTCCCAAAGCAGAGACTTCACCACAAGTTTCCCACCCTACTCCAGCCTGGGAGCTGAGCAGAAACTTGTTTATAAACCCTGTAAAGCTACAAGATAACACAGTAACTCGCTAAAGAAACATCACACACCGCTCTTGTAACAAAAAAGCAACAAAAGTCCAAAGTCAAAGGGTGTAAAGGGCCGTGCCAAGCACAGGGGCAGCTCTGGTGGATGCCCAGGCACAGCAGAGAGGGACAGAACAGCAGCAGCAGAGCAAACATTAACTCCAGACTCCTCTTGGACTTTAGCTGCACAATAAACTCACAATAAACCATTTCAAAGGTTATGTGCTCGGTTCTACACGGATCCTGTCATTTCAAGGAATCATTCCCAGCACACCTCCTGTATCCAGGACCTTCTAGAGGATGGAATGGAAGGAGCTCGTTCCAGTTTTTATATAAATATTTATTTTATATTAAATTCCAGGTTTATTTTTTGGCATGTTAGTGTAGTAATGGCATAGAAGATGGTGAAATTGCAGGGATACTGGAGTAACACAGACCTTGTGGACACAAAGAACTTTTCATTCTCTGCACTCAGGTTCTTCATTTAATTCGGATGAAGCTTTATTCAGGATCAGCTCTGACCACCAAGCTTTGAACAGGTTTCCATGCAAGAATTCACCTCAAGATGGAATTTTTGCAAGCTCTCCTCCCTCAGATTATTGCAGAACCTGAGAGCTTTAGCTGAGCGTGTTATGGGGAGAAAGTGTGAGGCTTGAGATGGAAATCACAATTAAAACCCCAATTTTTGCTCTCCAGACCACCTGCTCTGAGAGGAGCATACCTTGCCACAGAAAGGGAAGGTAAAAGAAGCTGTCAGTTCAAGAAAGCCTCACTTCAGAACATTATTCAAATTCATGCAAAAACCCCAGCAGTAAATGTTCTCTGACTTTCTGAAGTCTATTTAGTCATTCCCTTCCCCCCATTTTTAGTGGTGGAGAGAAACAAACATGACATTTGCTCACATCTGCCAACTATTTTTCCTCTTAATTCAAATTGTTGTTTCTCAACATGAGAAAACCCCTCCCACTTAATAGAAAATTGTACACAGCAAACCATTGATTAAAAGAGGGGGAGAGCAAGAGGCACTTTTGTCTTCTAATCTTTCTTAAACAATAAATTCAAATGTTCATTCTGATAATGCTAACAAACCAAAAGAAGTTGCTGACTCATTTTCAAAAGGTGCTAAGCCACAATTTCACTTTGGACAAGTGTTATCCACAGAAGTGCTCTGGCAACCTGAAGGTTATGAGTATTTTATTTTTGATGAGTTCTCTCAGCTGTCCAAAGCACTCAACTCTTCCCCAGCACACTTTTATTTTTATGTCAATCCATTAAACAATTTATACCCATATCCCACTGCTCCCTCTCTCTTTACATCACATATTAGACAGGGTTTTCCTCAAATGAAGATAAAAATTACCAGGAAATGAAGAATTTATGGAAACAATGGCCAGGAAAAAGCAATTTGCATACTACACATGAATCAGCTTTTTCAGTCAGCACCTTCTCAATATTACCAATTTTATTGGAGGCCACTTTTCTTCAGAACTTTTATGTTCTCCTTTCCATTCTTCCTACAGGTCACCTGGACCAGTAAAGTTCATTTTTGCTGATTATGCCCTTCTGTCTGCGTGGTGCTCTTGGAGAAGTAAAGAAAAAATTCAGAGCACCCTCAGAATATAAAACTCTGGCAATTTATAGTGAATTCTGAAAAAGGAGTGTCTTTAAAACTTATCATTTAATTCATGTCAGGGTTTTTTCAAGCCTATTGTTCTTCACAGATCTTCAGCCAATTTCATTAATCAAGGATTTCTAAGAAGTAATAAATGTTATATATATAGACAAATCTATTTTGCAACAGATACATATACAGCCTTGAAAATGTCATTTTTAACAAGACTTAAGAACATGGATTTCCCTCCTTGCTTTAACACACAGGACACCAGTAAACACCACTTCTTGCACAGGCTGAGTGTTTACCACACCATTAAAAATATCTTCCTAATGCTCAATGAACCTCTAAAATAAACTGTGCAAAGAAACAAAGCCTCCACTTTGGACTACAATTCCCCCCAATTACTTCAATTACACAGGGGAAAAATCCATTCTTTCAGATCAGGATTGAGGCTTCTCTTTTGGAAGCATTTCTTACCTCACAGGCTCCCTTTTTGCCATTTTATGAGTGTGCCAGTTATAAAAACACTGACACAGACCTGATTTATACAATTAAACTTCCTATAAAAACCTCAGACTCCAAGGGAAGTAAATAAGCAAAGTAATGTGAAATTGCTGCTGTACACAGTATTGTAATGATATGACAGAAACACTTTGAGTGGAAGTTTTCTATTTAAAACCCCAGATTTTTGAATTAAAATACTTTAAACTGCTCCAAGTGAGAATTACCCAGCAAAGCTACTGAAATGCTGTTTTGAGGGCCCACATCCCTTATGAAATCAGTGAGAAGATTTTGCAGGCAAAAAGGAAAACAACACACTTTAAAAATATCAATATAAGGATCTGAGTAAGACAACTGAAATTTGCTGCTATTAGAGTGGTATCTGTTATCTACACTCACTGAACAGAATCTGAATCCACCACTCTGGATATCCAACCTGTCCAAAATACCACAGTGAAAACACCCAGCACCACTCTAGGTGAGTTTTTGTGCTGCTTGGCCTTTACCAGTATCACACACAGAGGTTTTGTGCTCTCCACCCAGCAGAATCTTTTCTAAATCCTGATAATTTAAAATTACAATGTTTCTGTAAGTTGTAGCCATGGCAGTTTATGAAGATAACAAGGTAACTGCTCTCCCTCACCATTTATTTGATGTAAATTTGGCTACAAAGCCACAAGGAAAGCTGAAAAACTTCCCAGCTAAATGAGCCTCCTTCACCAAGTAATTCCATATGCAGGTAGATGTACCAGTGTAAGTAAAATATTTCATAGTTCTGATTTCTCCAGGTCATTATTCATGTGATATTGTACATATTGTGTACATACAACCAACATGACAATGCCAAACCCTCACTGGCTGTGACAAAGCATTTTTCACCTGACTCCACAGATTTTTCACGTGCATGTTGGTCAAGGAAAAAAGGTGGAGGGAAGTTAAATCTTTGTCACCTTTGAGCTCGCAGCAAGTCACAGAAGTTTGATCAAACTGCCTCAGTAATTTTTGCATAATGCTTATCAGCAGTTTTGCTTAAGTGGTTACATCTCTAACATGGAGGACTAAAGAAATGCTGAAGCATCAATGCAGCAGGAACACTTGGAATTTTCTAAATCACACTTGGAATGCCTCTCCTGCCTGACACAGAACACACAGATCCTTCCCAGGCAAGGGGCTGCAGCTCACCGTGCTCACATCAGGTGTAAAAGGTTTTTAAAAGCATCCCTTCTCTTTTTTTGGGAGGAGAAAAGGGGTTGTTTTTTGTAGGAGTTAAATGATCTCAGGGAGCAATTGTTATTTTAAAACAGCATCACTGGCTGGACTCTTTTCCAAGCTGCCTTTGCCAACTCCTTGCAACTGGCAGGGATTGCAGCCCCTTGGAATGAGAACTGGCTCATCCTCTGGTTTCCATTGTCCTGGAGTGATGAGACACTCAGAGCTGACATCAGCACAATCCCACTCATTTTTTGGGGACAGGGATTTCATCTATAATGCACATGCATCAACAACTACACAACACAAATTAGCCTGTGCTACCATGACTTTTTTACCACCAGGATTCTTCCCAGCTCTCCTCCAACCAGCATTATTTTTATACATTTCCCCCTCCCAGAAGCATCAGCAAGATTGTTCAGCAAACAAAAACTGATTATCTTGATATATGACAGACAACTCTTTAATTTTTAAAGTAAATTAACCAAATTTAATAGACACCAGAATGAAAAAGATGCATCTTGCAGCTCACCATTTAAAAGATGCAATTTGAAGGTCAAAGCCATATAGCAGCATTCCCCTATCCCAGCATTAATCAAATTGTAACCATTTCCTTGGGACCATGTCTTGTACATAATTCATACCCGACTCTTCTCAGGTTTAAAATCATCTACTGCCAATTTAAAAAAAAAATAATTTAAGAGTAGAAGTGGCCACAGGAAAATAAGAAAGAACCTTTCTAATAAAATAACTGCTGATCAGAGCCGTGAGAGACCATTGCCTGCTGAAATTGGAAGAGATGTCCTACTTTAGGGTTTGAGTTGCAAGAATTACTATAATCAAGCCTCACTGTCAGAACAAAAACATAACCTTTGAGGTTGTTAGAGGCTAAAATAACATTTCACTAACTTCTGTCTGCCTCTAGCTACGTCGGGTTAGAAATAGACCTCTGCTTTTTTGGCTGGATGTACAGTAAGTAGGTTCCCAGGGAAGGGGAAAAAAATAAATGATTGAGTGAAGTCAATATTCCTGATCAATCAGCATCTCTGAACAAGTCTCCTTTTGACATGCCTGCAGGCAACAACAATCCCTGACCATCAACAAGACACTTATCCAAGGCTTGGAATGAGAACTCCAACACAGCCAGGAGCGGGATTCAAACGTGACCCCAGGGCAGAGAGGGAACTTCTAGAATGTGCAGCTGAACACAGAGATAGCATTTATTTCTTATCTGATATGCAAAATGTACATTCACAAGGCTGGGCACCCCCTGGTGAAGGGGTCTTGGGGAGGGGACAGAAGGGTTCTGGAAGGCTGAAAGATTTCAAACCCCCCAGGGCTGATAACCAAGATGTGAACATCCATTGTTCACTGAAACTACACATCACCAAAAACATCAGAAACTGTCAAAATACCAACTTCTCCTTAACAGGCAGTTTCAGACCAAAGGGAGCCAGAATCAGGAGTTATTCAGATTTCTAACCAAGGCTCTCTCAAGGGCCACATCCCCAGGAGATGCCTCCAAAGGCACTAAGGGACAAATTATTCCCAGATTCCTCTCCCCATCCTCCAGGACAAGCCTTCACCTATCCAGCAGCAAACTTTGCAATGAGGCAGCACCTCAACCTCCAGCAGCAAACAATTTCCAATCAATTTTGCAGGTAACAAGGCTGTGCTAAAAAGTCATTTATCATTCCCATTGAAAATGTAACAAGCAGTCATTGGGAGAACAAGGCAGTGTGAATTACCAGGAGAAATTGTCCAGCGATGAAAAAATCCATTAGGCTACGACAAAGGTCAGATAACATTGTTTGGGTTCAGCCATAATTCTCCCTCCTATGAGATCCACGTTAAGATTTTGTGTAACAGCAAAGAGAAAAAGTGCAGGTGTGGGCACCCCTCAGCCATCTGTACCTGGGCACAGGAGCCTCACACACACTCACAAATTCTCTTTTTCATTCCAAAAGGACAAACCCACATCTCAGAGCCCAAAGTGTCAGGCACAGTCCCAGACAGAGCCAGGTGACAGCTCAGGAGTGGCACTGCACACACAACACGTGTGGGACAGCTCTGGGGAAGCACAGGCACCCACAGGTGACCTGAACAGAGAAAATACCCAAAGACACCGCTGGGAGCCTTTAATCCTCCACTATCTCTCCCTTATACCCTAAGAGAGGTTAAGAGTTGTAAGTCCCTGGGATGATACCTGCTTATCCACCTGTGCAAAAGGGGAATTCTGGACAAGCACAACCAAGGTGCTGAGCTAAAACTCCAGCTACAAACGGCTGCTGTTTTCAAATGGCAAATTTGAAATAAATTTGAGATAAATCACCAGCAGACAGATTCCAAGAGGTGGCAAAGAAAGTTGTTCAAACAAATCATTTTAGTGGTTAGGTAGCACAAAATTGAGCTTTCCAAATGGCTTAAATTTCATTGGATTTCCCATCACAAATTCTTTGTCTCGATTTAATCCCACAGACAGGAGCACACAAAATTCACACAGGTCCTTCCACACAAGTGTTGGTCTTGGCTCAGGCCAGGCCCGGGCCAAAAACACCCAGAATTGGTCTAAGTTACATCTCAGCCACACAAAGGATGTTCCCTGCAGGTCAAAACTGGGGTTATTTATAGGTCATAATAAGCAAAACTTAAATGCACTAAAATATCAAGCAAATTCCAGTGTAAGTGCCATTTAAAATGCAGAGTTTGTAGTTCCAGGACAGACAGGAATAGGAGCAACAGCCCAATCTTTGAAGTCAACTATTCAAAGAAATAAACATCATTTCAGTGCGTCAATTGTTTTTCAGATCACAGTATTTTTGTATGAAAATTCCACATGTTATTAAATTGTTTCAAGTCAACTTCCTCAGTGGCACTTTAAACTCCTGTTTGTTCTCCAGCTTATCCACACACACACACAGAGGCAGCTTTAACAATTTCTGGTTACCAGGTCACCAAACCTTGGTCTCATTTTACACTTCAGTAATCTGAATACTGTACATTATTTGAAAGGAAATTAGAGTGATGTGTTTGTTGGGTTTTTTTTTCCCTTGAATTAGTTTGGTGTCACCTTTAGACTCACCCAATTTAAATATCTAACTTCGTCACCTTGCTGATAAGCAGCTGGAAACCATCTACATGGGGAACTGAACTCAACAAGCAAACAGTTCCAAAGGAAGGTGCCAAATTTGAAGTACAACATTATTGAGAAATACAAATATTGTCAGTCTTTCAAAAGGCTGGGGTTGAAAGCGGGTTCAGAGAATTGAGGGGAAAGGGGGAAGAGGAATCATAAAAACTGAAGGTTTACAGAATTTTGCATGGTTAGTTCCAGGTGCCTCCTTCTGAGGGCTTCCCACTGATGGTGCCAATTCCAACCAAAACAACTCCAAACGGTTCAAGAGCTGCCCAGATCTCTGCACTTCTTATGACATAATAAAATGAGCTCTTCTATTTGAATTTGAAAATTCTAATTGCCCAACAAAAGGGATCTTATCAAAACATGTTTAAGACATCACTTGTGAATCACAGGCACAGCTTTCAGCACAGCTTTCTCATGAGGAAGCTGCCAAAACTCATAGGCTTGTGTTTTGTTTCTTTCAAGGAAACAAGTGGGGAGCAAAAACCTTGCTCTTTGAAAATCCAGCAGTCCAAGGTGAGCTGAACACAGAGTTGTGATAATTTGGTGAGGGTTACAGCAATAAATTTATTTATTCTAGACACAACGCTCCGCCTGGTACAGCTGTCAGAAGATCCCTGGTACAAGTGGAAGCTACAGAGAAGCCAGCCCTGAGTACCAGAATTTTTCCAGTGACCAAAAGGTGTGAGAAACCTCCTTACCTGAGAGGTCGTGGTGGATGAGGTCAGCAAAGTTGGGGTCATCCCCCCACCAGAATATCCAGAGCTCCCTGCGGCCGGGCCGCTGGTCCCGGCGCCACACGCTGAGCACGTCGGCCTTGAGGCAGCGGCTGAAGCTGCTCAGGATGGGATCCTCCTCCGTGACCGGGAACAGGATGGGGGCAGACGTGGGGCCCTGCCACACGTAGCGCTTCCATTTAATCCCAGTGAGATCAGCCTGGGGAGAAAAAACAACAGGCAGGTTGTAGGCAGCTCCAGCCAGCACATCCCGCTCCGAGGTGATGGCCACGAATTTAATGGGAGGCACTTTGGTAAGTTTGGTGTGCCTTAGGAGATGAGCTGGGCACAATCAGGCATCCTGGTTTAATAGCTCATCAAAAACTACAGGAAAGCATGAGCTGCTTGTTCTCACTGCAGCTTTGAGGTTACACAGAGAAAAATCAGAGTTGATTTAAAGGAAAAGAGTAAAAGACGGGTGAGTAATGTCATTATTCACAGACTGCAACTGTCCAATCTCCTAAACATTTGCCTTAGCAAAGAACGTTTTTCTTTTTGCTTACTTATGCATGCGCTGCCTTTTCCATCCAAGATTACTCCATGGAAATAGGTGCTACAGTAAATCACACATTCTTCCAGCCATCTACCACTTGGGAAAATTTCACAAGTTTCTCCATTGTAAAAAATTCTCCGTCTCTCCCCCAGTGTTCACTCCCCTCTCCTCTCGTGTTCACTGATTTTACCAAGAGCTATCATACTTCTCATTCCTCACACCGCATTTCAAGAATTTAAATCCTCATTTTATCATCCCATTATACCTTAGACCTGCAACCACGTTGATAATGATCCACTAAACCCCTTCCCAGGCAAAAATTAATTTGGCTTTACACAGGGAAAGAGTTACTGCTGTGTGTAATGGGAAGCAGACAATTCCTGGATTATCTACACCACCACACCAAGTTTTAGCACTCAGTTTTTTCACTCACAGGCACCTTAAGGCAGGTAGGGGAGGCATTGCCCCGGGTTCTCTTTGGGAAGGCAGAGCAGGGCAGGCTGGCATTTGCTAAGAAGTTACTATTTTTTGTCTTCCCAATATGACAACACACAAAAGATTACTGCAACATTTAAACCTAACATGGCAGCCTCCCCACCTTCAGCAGGAGAGCAATTTAGATGAAAGGCTGTCTGCAACAGTTGCTAGTTTAGAAAGACTTTCAGATTGAAAATTGCACTATTAATCTGGAGCTGCAGGCCTGATGCAGGCTGCAGACACAGTCAGGCTGTCCAGATTCCCCTCCATCCAAAAATATGAGTGCCACAGCTTGGCACAGGATTGTTGTAACAATCTCTAGAATCATAAATATCAGGCAGGCAGCTAAGATTAGCTCATTTGCATTAAAAGCTGATGAAACAGCTCAGCACAACCACCAAAAAATTGCATCACAGTCCAGTTATATCGAATTTACTTTTGGAGCAACCAAAATTCAACAATGTGAACGGTTTGATACTTGGGTTAAAAAAAAAAAAAGACTACAAAATGGTGCACATCAAAACACAAGACAGGGAGGGCATCACCAAAAGCAGAAGAAAAACAAGCAGGGCAAGGGATCCGTTTAAAAGCGAGGAAGAAGGGAGGTTTCACCCCGGATTTGCCTGGGATGCCACGAGTGGGGAAGGAAAAAAAGAGAAAGTTCCCCGAGATGTGGGGCTGGAAAGAGCAGCAGCAGCAGCAGCAGCTCCCTTCCCCGGCGAGAAACACCACGCTTAGAGGCAGGGATAGGGGAGAAAAGAGCAAAAGTTGGAAGGCACGGCAAGGGAAGGAAAAGGCGACTTGCGGCGAGGCTACTATCCAGGAAGAAAGCGGAGGGAGGGGCGAGGCGAGACAGACAGCGATGGAGGGGAACCGGAGGGGCATGGGAGAGTTGGCTGCTCCAGGCAGGGCCTACTCCGAGGGCTCATCCAGCAGAAGCTCTGCTAAAAATGGCTGCTTTGCTTCCACTGCCCCTTCCCCCTCCCCCGGAGCTCCCAGCCCTTCCCTCGGTGGCCCCGGGCGTGTGTGAGCCGGGGGCCGACACTCACCAGGCAGAAGAGGTTGGAATGGCAATCCTCCAGGCTGGCCCCGTTCGGCACGAAGCAGGAACTCATCCTCACAGCCACAACCCACACGCCATTATCCCACAGCCTCCGACAAGAAAGAAAGAGACAGACAGAGAGAGAGAGGGAGAGGGAGAGGGAGAGAGGGAGAGACAGACAGCGAGAGGGAAAGGGGGAGGGGGGCTCTGCACACGCACAAATAATAATACAATTAAATAAGGGATTTACAGACACACGCACACGCACGCGAAATAGTGGCAGGGGGAATAACCCGCGAGGAGAGACAGAGAGGTGTGGGAGAGGGGGGTAAAAATATATTTTTAAAAAATTAAAAAAAAAAAATTAAAGAGGAACTCAGAACGTTTTCTCGTCTTCTGGAGCTCAATCGGGGGTGTAAAGCCGCCGTGGAAGGGGAGAACAGAAAGAGGGAGGTGGTAAGTAATCCAACGACGGGAGATTAAGATCAAAATCCTCCCTGTTCCTCTTGTCTTCTCGTTCGCATAAGGAGGGGAGGGAGAGGAGGTAAGGTGAAGGGGTAATTGATCCAACAAGAGAATAAAAATGGGGTAATTAATCCAGGGGGCTAGGGGTAAAAATCAGTTGACATCCCTCCTTCCTCTCTTCTCAGATGCCAAGCAAGAGAAGCAGGAAAAAATAAATAATCCAGCGGGGGCAATTAATCCAGAACCCCCCCTCCTCTTCCTCCTGTTTCTTTAGTCATCAGATGAGAAAGGGGCAAATTGTGGAATGACTGGGAAGGATTGGCCGTGGGAGAGAGAAAAATCCAGGCTCGTCTCTTCGGAGTCCGAGGGCAACAGGGTGTGGGGGGGTCAGATTCTTCTCCCCTGCTCCAAAAATATTCCAAATAAATTAAAATTTAAAAGCATAAAAACAAACTTCAGGGGCCAGAAGCAAGGCCAGTCTGAAGATTTCGTAAAGGCAGAGTGAGAAAAATTTCCTGGGGTGTACCCCAAAAAAACATCTGCGGGGACAGGGGAGGGGGGAAGGTATTCCTTGAGAGAGAAAGGCCGCAAAAGTCTCCTCAGCAGCCCAGCGGGGGATTAGATTCCCGTGTGGAAACCCCCCCTCCCCAAAACGAAATACTCTTCGCAGCGAGGGCGAAACCAAAATATCCTCCGTTGGGTAAAAAATTCCTTCCGTGGGGAAAGGAGGGAGGGGGAGAGGGGTGGAAGGAGGAAATTGCGGGTGACCCTCGAAGTCTCTTCGGGGAAGGATGGAGGAGTCTCCGGGAGGCCGATCGCCGGGCTTTTCGGGGGAGGAGGACGCGGTAAATCGCAGAGTGTCTTCGGGGAGCCTGGTCCCCCCCAGCTGTCCCCGCAAAGTCCCTTCAGGGGAGCGCGGACCCCGCCGAGTCACCGCGGGGAGGAGGGAGCGACCCCCGCCACAGCCCTGGGCGCGGGGGGGCGGCGGG
>VXBR01007040.1:616128-663820 GCA_013400215.1 Cisticola juncidis | reverse complement strand
AAGGAGCGGCGGGATGGGTTAGGGTGGTAGAACCGGGCAGGGTCAGCCCGGAGCACAGGATGGTGTCTGGGATATTGCCATGAGGGAGGCTCCGCAAGCTCTCTGGGTAACCTGCTCCACTGCTCCTTGGATAAGTTCTTCCCCACGTTCAGGTGGAACATCCCGAGCATCAGTTGGTGCCCGTTGTGCCATGCCCTGGTGGCTGGCAGCACTGAGCAGAGCCGGGTGCATCTTTTGGCACCCCCATTTAGATATTTACACACGGGCCCACCCTTCCCTTATCCCTGCAGGGGCTCCCACCCATTCCTGGGGCTGATGCCTGGATGGGCCGTAAGGGTTGGGCTCAGTGGTCTTTGTGGATATCCCGGGATTCCGTGCCCACCCTAGGGCATCCCCGCTCAGCCCGGGGCAGAGTCGGGGCACGGAGCGTCCCCCGGCACGGGGAACTCACGCCTTGGCTCCCCTTCCACAGCTCCCACCTCTTGGCACAGCATTCCCGATATTCACACCGGCACTTTGCACCACGGAGCAAATTCCAAACTGAGGATCTCGGAGCCTTTTGGAAAAGATAGGCAAGTATTGTGAAAGCTGACTTTAATATTTAATGCAAGCGTTAATGCTCTCACTAGTCTCCCAGACAGCCTCTCTGCCAAAGCAGAGCCCTACTCCAAAACCCAGTTTTTTCCATGCCCAGATCCATATTGTGCAGTTCAAGAGGATGAAGTAGGTGGCTTCTCTGTTACTACATGCACAGATTTGCAGAAGGACTGTGAGATTATTCAGAATTTAGATGCTACAGTGACAGTGAAAGCTATTTTTAAGAGATGTTTGGAAAGTGTATGCATCTTACTAATCCTCTCATATTACACATTAATTTTCTAGGCAATGCCTTGCATGTAGAATGGAAATTTTGAAGTTACTATATGCAGAATTTTTACTGCAGTGTTCAAGTGAAAACACAAACCAGTGTAAAATACCTAAAAGGAAAAGAAAGCTCTGAATGTCCCTGCTAACCTGACATTCACATTAAAATATGATCTGTTCATGCAAGAGCAGCACGTTGATCACAACTATGCAACACGATGATGTTTCAAAGGCCCTGCAAATTATTTCAGGACTCCTGAACAAGACGAGCAACAACCTTCTGCAAATGTCTTGATAGAGTAGGAGGAAAGAAGGACACTCTATAAATAAACTTATATGATAAGTTAAAAAAAAAAAAAAAAGTGAGGCTAGATATATTCACCAAGAGAAACTTTGAAGATTTACTCACACTGAGCCTATTTTTGTATGCCAGTGTAGGCAAGCAAGATTCTTCTTTTCATCTAAATAGAAGCAGAGTATTTTTAAACGCAGGAGATTCATTCCCTCAGTGCTCATCGAAACACGGCAGCTGGGGCCGGAGCCGGGCTGCGGGGGGAGGGCTCCGGGGGGAAGCAAACCCCTTTCCAGCGGGAACAGATGGTTCTCCCCGGGCTGGCTGCAGCCGAGGGCGGCGAGGAGCATTCCTGGGTGCCCCTCCGAGGTCCCAGCGCCACCGCGGTGTCCCTGCGGGAGGGGCTCTCAAGTCACTCCTCCCCACGGAGAAATCAAGGAGATGAAGGAAATCAGGGAAAGCAGCATTAAATACACAAGAACTGGGATGGATTTATCATAAAGAGGAAAAAGAGTCATTTGGTAGATTTAGATATCCAGAATGATGGTTCTTGCAAGTCTGAATTCAGGATAACACCAAATTTTCCCATTTCTTTTCCCTCAAACAGCAGAGCTCAAGGTCTGAAGAGAGGATGAGTGTCTAGCACTGGGTTTGGTGGGAATGCACCTCCCAGTCTGGAGGAACTCAGTTCATGTGTCTCAGAGCACTTCCCTGTATGATGCATTTTGGGATCCTGACACATTCATCACAATAAATCCTTCTATAGGATCCCTGCACACAGAACATCATTTGTCCAGTGAACCTAAACACAGGATAAGGAACTGATAAACTATCCACAAAAGAGAAAAAAACCCACCAAAACCCCTAACACATCAACTGGGGGATTCTGAACTCAAACTGTTCCTGACTCAGAACCCTGAAGCTTTCCCAATTCCATGTACAGCACCTCAGAAGAGTAGGACACAATGGAGAACAATCACATCCATGCCTGGCCACTGAGACACTGCCTGCCCTTTGTACTCTTTGGGAAATAAAGCCTCCTGGAAAACAGAGAGGAGACAGATTAAAAAAGAACTGAGGAAAAAAATGCTGTTGAAAATGTGCTTTGTTTTCTAGATAGGTTCTTACAGAGTTCTTATCTCTGCAACTTCCAGAAGTGCATTAAGCTGCATAATTAGCATCTGTCACATGAAGCTTTTTCCTTCCCTCTTCCTCTCCCTAGAGGGAACCTGCATGAAGAAATTTTAATATAAATTTTAGTATCTACTCTGTGCAGTGCAATCATATTAGGAAAGCTACAGGCAAGTCAGTTGGTGCTCAGTCTAAGGTTTACCTTTGTGTAATAGAAACTTCACCAGTTTTTTCTTTAAATGTTGCTGATTCAAGTTAAAAATTAACCAATCTCCTGGAAAGACAACAGGAGTGGGGGAGAGATGGTGCCCATTGCATCAGAAACCAGTGGAATTGTCAGGAGCTGGGCAGTCCTGGTATTAAATCCCTACAATCTTACATGGAAACATCCAGCCAAAAGGAGTAAGGGGTGGGTGATTTCTCCTTCTAGTCAAAAGCATTAATTTTGAAAGGAATATTTATATTTTTAAAACATCTAAACAAAGTAGGAGTTTGTGTTGTTTTTTCATTCACATCAAGAGATACTCCACTGCTGAATATAAAGTCAATGGACTACAGCATCTCCTAGTGAATCTCTGCAGGCAAATGAAGAAGCTGCCTTTTAGAAATAAAGATTAAACAGAAATAAATGAACCTTAACAATAGCAACATGACAAACAACTCTATTATCCAGTTTGATTTCCATTCAGACTCTCTCCTAATTTTTGGAAGTATTTATTTTCTACTTAATTATTCCAAGAAAATTGAGATTATAGGATTGAACATACTGCCAACCACCTGAGGTATGGAGTGCAGACCGAGTGCTTAAACTTCAGCTACAGAGGTGGTAATTATTGTAATTGGTGCATGTGAAGTAAATATATCAAGTACTGTAGAGTTCAAACTCGTGCCAGTCAGTCTCCAGTTGGCACCAACATTTCTGTCAGGAGGATACAGAGGTCTCAGCAGGACTTATTACTGGCAACTGTTCAACAGTTCTCTTCTCCAAATGGTTTCAAGGGGATTTGGGTGGGAAGCAAGATAATTTTTAACAAATTAAACTACCTAAAAATGGCGAGCTGCCCAGAGCCACCTAGCCTGCCTTAGTCACTACTACTAAACCATTTTAAAAAAGATTAAAAATACCATCCCTGGCAAAAATGCCTACCTGGCTTGAACAACTTAATCAGATCCCTGCAAAATTACCCAAACATGTGCTTTACACCATCCTACAAGTGTGTGTAAAATACATCCAGAGTAAAAGGTAGAGCAGAATATTTTTACTTAGTGTGTGTTTCTCAGAAAACAACATTGAGTTTCCAGAATCCAAATATCCCTATAAGGACAGGTCCTATAGTTAAAAAAAAAAAAAAATAAGATCACTTAATTTTAAATTGAAATTTAGAAAGATTGTGAGGAATGGTTATTTCCCATTAGTATTTATCTCACAACATTTGTGAGGAGTAAAGCAGAGTTCAGCTTTGCACGATGAGCTCTCACAGGAGCCTCTGCCCTGTGCCAGATTGATGTCCAGCTGCTTTGTTTAGACCTTGCTAAAATGCCTTTTTCAAATGGTGAATGTGTCATTTCTAGCAGAGGTCTCCAAGAGAAGATTTGAGTTTAATGCACAGCAATAAAAAGAGGAATATGAGAATTCTTGCTCTCTTTAGTGTCAGCTTTGGTTAAGACGTATGAATGCACATGAATAGTCTTGTCAGAATCTCTGGGGCTACTGACATTCAAGATCTAACATATTATTACTTCTGACCAGAACATTAGCTGCTGTGCAAGGAGGAGAAGGGAAAGAGGAGCAAGGGAAAAAGATAGGACCACTCCCTAATCAGACAGAAATTGTTATGGATTTCTCTGGCTGGAAATCTCTGAACAGAACTTTTCCGCTGTGAAAATACAAAGCTCGTGTTCTCCAATCTGACTGTACAGCTCTTTAAAATCTGCAGCAGGAAAAACAAAACCCAGCAGATTTTAATGCCTGATTTTGCTCATTTTACTCATGGAAAGGATCCTAATTAACCTATAAATAATGGCTGTACAACCAAGTATTACATCCTTGTAAAGGACATGTGCTAAGGAAGGTTTGAGCATTTTAAGCTGCTGACTCTATTTTTAACTATTCCTTTGAATCACCAGTTTCAGATACAAATAATCTAATTAAAGAATTTAGTTAAAATAAGGTAATTTTCATTGCAATCTCAGCATATATCAAATCTGGACATCACTACAACGGAAAGGTTTGTTCACCAGGAGCAAAAATCTTCCAATGTCCTCCTGGCTGAATGAAAAGGAAATGTATTTCAGATATTGTTAGTTGTTGTTGCTCGCAATTCATTTCTAAAGAAATTGAAAATATTCAGATATTGGTTAAATCAGTGTATTTGTGCTCTGCAATTTGAGTTGAAGGAGCACAACCAAAGGGAACACCCTGCCCTTTGTGACTGAAACCACCTTTAGAATCCATTCAGGAGCTCCAGCACGTCAGACAAAGGCCTGGATTTGTTTGGAGCAATAAATGATAGAGACCTTTACATATTTGAAGTGCAACAGATGGTCCTCCAAGGAGAACATAATGACTGGCAGACAGCACTTCGTTAGACTGGCTTGGAATGTCTTCAGCAATTACACAGGCAGTGTTTTGGGGGGAAGCCCTGTCATCTCTGTGATTCTTCCCATGGAAATAGATGTGATTTCCTTGTTTAGATGCTAAAAAATGGTATCTTGTAAAATCCAGACAGTGAACTCAACAAGGAAGTACCTTTGGCCCTCCCAAGGCTACTCAAGATGAGGCTCCACCTGAGAAGAGAGATGTGAGGATAAAAATGAATAAATCAGCATTAAGGGGAAAGAACTTTTGGTACATAACTGTGAAACTGTTACTCCACATCCAAGGAAGTATTCAATGGAAGTGCCTTCAGGAAAAAAGCCAAGGTCTAACACAGGGTCCAGCAGACTTTCAGAAATTGGGAAATCTGTAGATACAACAGAATATCAAGGGAAAAACACCCAAAAGACCTAAATTAGTGAATAAGAACCTCCTTCCTTTGGGAAACTAGTGATTTTTGAGGAGTCCTCCTCCACGTGAAACACTGTGGTTGCAGTTCTGGACAGGGGAAAGGGAGTTTTTGAGGCTGTCCATTCTTTCCATTTTCACAGACAAGCTATTTCACAAGCCAGCAATTAATAACTCTAATTTCAAAGAAAGAGTAATAAACTGCTGATTTCTACACTGTAGATGTAGCTTAGAACCATTTAACTTCCATCTCTCCCACCCCTGTAATTCCAGGATTAATCTGTTCCATTCTAAAATGTTCCTCACCAAATCCAAAGTAAAATTTACCCCAAGTAAAATTTTATGTGGCAACACAACCACAACAAAAAACGTGTCCTTTCCCAATGTAACTTAAATGTTGATGGAATCATAACTGCATTAGTCCCTCTCCAATTAGCAGCAGCATTCTTTATGTTTGCTTACGAAGCGTGAACCGTTCGCTTGTCACTACAAAGACCTTCTGTGGAGGACTTAAAAATACAGCCCCAGCAATTAAAATGACAACAACAGAGGTGGAATGGTCACATCATGACACAAAATATCCAGCTGTTTCTTTCCAGCACAAGGATATGAAATATTATGAGCAAATTTTGACAGGCTACGTAATGGTGCTGGATATTCTGGCGAAAATATGGATTTCCAAGAAAGGAGGAGACTAATGTGAAACTATGTCTAAGCTCACAGATTGATTTTTTCCACATGATCAGGATTGTCATTCATGCTTTTTATCTGGACAAATTTCGCTTTTTTCTTTGCTGGAGCTGGAGGTACTCTATTTTGTGAGAAATTCTCTAAAAAGAAGAAAAATTTGGGGGGTTGTCCTCATAAATAAGGCAAAAAATGATGTGATAGGGTTAGAACTAGAAAATCAGATTTTAAACTTACTTAATTTGGTTGTGTTAAAAACATTCAAAGAGTTTATTAAGACCATAAGTCTCATTACAACAAACAGAACATCTTTTATAATCACATCTGTCTGCTGCTGGTTCCTGCCTGTTCTGCCTCCCAATCAGATGGGAAGTTATTTGTAATACATGCAGAGAATTTTAAAAATCATTTAAAATATTGATTTAAATAATAACAAAGGCTGAAAATGAAATGTTTCAGGTTAGTTTTTCCTAGTTTGGATTAGAGGAGATAAATGTAGAGATACAGATATAGATATATTTATCCTGAAGTGATGAGGTAGCTTTGATTTCTAATACAGCAAGAGAAAATAACTGACACACACAGAACCAGCCACTCAAGGGGGGAAAAAACCCAAACACTGTCTGTAAAATCCACCTACAGATATGTCCTTGGAGAAAAAGCTGATGAGAAAATTATCATGCAGATTTTTCCTTGCTGTTTCCTTCCTGGAAGTTTTTGCCTCTCCTAACAGCACAGCCATGGCAAGTGATATGTATCAGAATTCATCCATGCAGTTTATTTTGCACATCAAATTGATTATCCATGACTTCTTAGGCAAACACAGGAATGCAGAAAACATGTCAGCTGTTATAGATAAAATATATGGGCACTGCACTCCTTACTTTACATTTAGAAAGAGCATCAGATAATGAGCTCAACCATTACCTTGAGAATAAATTTCATTTCCAAGTTCAGAAGTATCCCTGGATTCTCATCTGTTTTGCGAACCAGAACTTACAGGTAGCTCATAACATTTGTCTTCTGAGCTGTGTTTGTCTCCAGAGTAATTGTCATAAGTGGGCAAAGGCTTTGATGTCCTCATCTCCATCCCTTCAACCATGATGACCCTGCAGACTCAAAGCAATCACTGCAAAATACAGAAGACAAGGAAAAAAATTAAGAACTAGAAGTCCTGTCTTTTTCCTTCTCTAAATTCCTAGAATTCAGATTCATGCCTGTAGGAAAAAATTAAAAAAAATCAGACTAAAAGATTACTCTTCTGTATGCTTCATCTGATATAATTGCTTGGCAACAAACATCTCCTGCTCTGCAAGTATTCTGCAGTGAATTTATTCACATCAGGAAAAACACATCAGAAAGGTGTCTAGTTTGAAAGTTTCCAAATCAGACACCAGGGACAAAAAACCAGAGTGACAGAACAGGCAAGACACAGCCTGGAACCATTCTGGGGACACACAGAACATCTTTTCATCAGCAGCCACAAGAAATATTAGACAACCAAAAGTTTTGAGATCAGGTTTTGACAAACCAGAAATGAATCCTGAGCTGTAATAATAATAATAATGTGAGTTTGAGCAATATGTCATAAATGTAATTATTCTTTGCAGATGTTTGTTACTCATTACAATGACAACTGTTCCATCCTACACCGTGGCCAAGTGGCATCAGACACCATTTTTATTCAGACACAATCATAAATGTTCAATCTCAGAAGGTGAATTCCTAGACACTGGGCTGATAAAACCATTTGAGCTTCTGTAAAATATATATCATGCAATAATTACATTTCATTTTGTGGATTACAAAAATCTATTCATGAAACTAGGAGCTTGTCAGGCATTCTTTATTTCAAAGAATAACACTCATCCATGAAAACAGTCTGATTTAAATCATTATGAGTGCTGGCAGATGAAAATTACTGGATAAAGCAAATAGTGTCTTACTGGAAATCAAAGCTACAAGTCTGAGTCACTCTTACTACTGAGATACTCACACCTGACCAGGCTTTAGGTGCTGGAAATGCCATCTACCTTCAAACACAATTCTTGCAGGGTTTGCAGTGAAATCAAAACAAGTCCAGATCTGGCAGACTTGAAAACTTGGCCCCTGGATGACTGCAAAATGCAAGTAAAACATTAAATTGCAACCACAGTATAGGAGTGGAGATGGAATTCCAGCTGGAAGTTCAATCAAACCCCTTTGTAGGAAGTGAGTGACCACTACTCAATTTTGTATTTGGCCTCAGACTTCAGAACTGTGGAGCAGAAAACCAAGGAGAAGGCAAAACTTGTGCTGGAAAAATCTGAAAGATTCAGGGAGGAAACTGGTGGGAAATGCTCCTCCTCTCCCTGCAGACACTGCACAGCCCCAGCAATTGAGTGAACAAATAAAAGGCAAGAGAGCACAACATATGGATCCTAAACCCACAAAGTGCTGGGAGTAAAAGAGAATAAACCCCCCTGGTAGGTCAGGTAGAGCAGAGCCTGTGTCAACAAGAATCACACGCTCCCAGAGTTGCTCAACAGATGTACTTGAACTAGAGATAAGGCACTTCAAAACTCCAGGGGAGTTATGTGCAAAAGGTGTTGCCTCCTGTGCCTCTTTCCAGGCAGGATTCAGACACCTAATTCTGTAATCAGTGAGGAAAAATGAGCAAAAGAATTCCTGGCAATACAAATTATCCAGAGTAGAAGATGGGGGACAATCTTATAAAGGAAAAGCACAGATAGAGTCAATACATTTATAAATTAGAATACAGCAAGTACACTTACCACTGGAGAAAATTGTGAGTAAATCTCTCTCCTGAGGAAGGCTTCAAGCCTTCTTCCTTTTTTCAAACCTGTGTCACCAGTGAAGTCTCATAAATGAATATTCTCTTGCAGATACAGTGGTTGTCTTCCCCTTTTAGCAGCTGCAGTAAGAACAAAACACATCCTGTGAGGAGGTTTTACTCCTGAGAGTAATCCCCTCAAAGAGTGAGGAGAAAGTTAAAATCACTTGCAAAATCATGTTTCATAACTGTTCCTAGTCTGGTGGCATTGGTCCTTCCTGAGTACAAAAAAATGCACAAACTTTTCTCTCTCTTCTACTAAGAGAGGGGAGAAAAAAAATCTGCTTATCTTTGGATACACAGAGAGTTTGGAGGAGCTCCAAACAATGGAGCACTGTGTGCCCCACTCATCACACAGACACTGAAGGAAGAGTGTGGCAAAGAATGCACAAAGTATGTAATTACTGTTTCACAAGATAATTCCATTATTAATACATCCCCAAAGATAGCAGGCACAGCGCTGCAGTTTAATTAGATGGTAACTGGAGGGGGTTTGAATTTATGAGGTAATAAATACATTTTGGACTAATAAACTCCAAGGCTGAAGTGTTTATTAATCTAGAATATAAAGATTACATAGTTGATAGGAGACAACCTCAGGTTCTGCTGAGATGCCTGTTGTTTATAAACTTCAAAATTAATATTTTCCTCCTTTTGGGAGCTAGATCAGAAAGCCAAGATTGCTGTGGATGGTGCTGAAAAGTACTAGAAACTGCCCAACAATTCTGTGTTCTCAAAGGAAAAGGCTATTTAAGTATCAACAGATGGTGTGGCTTTAAGGTTTCACCTTTTAATCAATTTATCACCTCCTAAACTATTAAGTACTGCAAATAAATTCCCTTCTGACACTGTCAGTGCCTCATTCTGATGGTAAAAACCACAGATTCCCTTGTAGGATAACCAGAGCCTTTACATGACTATCAGATCTCTCCTCTGTTCCCCCCAAATACTCAATTCCATCTTTATTTTCCTGCTTTTGGATTCACCTGCAAGACCACATGAACAATTTTTGGTGTCTTGTTGAATTTTTTTCTCTCCTGAACACGGCTGTAGAAACTTTTTGCCTGGTGCAGCACATTAAGGATGTGGAAACCAACTGTTGTGTGGATTTATATCCCAAACAGCTGTGCCAGGAAATCAGAGGAATCAAATGCTCTCCTCTATTAACTCGTCCTCAGGTAGTTACAACTAGAGCTTTATAAATTACCACAGAGTTCAGTCCATTTAAACCACATTTCTCTGTTATTTTGGAAGTGCCAATGCCTCACTCAGGCAAGACAGAAGACCAGGTTTGGTCCCTGAGAATATGGGCTTGATTGAAGTCAAAGAACAGTTTTGCTTCAGACAAAGCTAAATTTAGAGTGAATTGCAGAGATAAAAAAAAGAAGAAACACAAGGAGGAACAAGTTGTGGGATCTTGCAGGTGAATCAAGACTGACAAGTGCAAAGGAACAGTTCCCATACCTGAGGGATGCTGGACAAAACCAGGGGAATCCTGGATGTGCCAAAGGAGCTGTGGGGCAGGAAGAGAGGAGGGAGGCAACACCACACTTGGATTTATTGGTGAGGGAACCCCTGCTTCTCTGAGCCAGCCAATGGTGGGTGCCAGCAGGAAGAAAGGATCATTACCAAGGGCTGTAAAGATTTAAAGATATTTAGGAAAATGTTTATTAAGGAGCTGAGGTGATCCAAATAGAATTGGCTGTGTGTTCAGACAGATTCCAGGGTGGTTCCACTGGTTCAGGGAAAGGCCTCAGCAGTAATTCTTGGAATGACCCTACAGATAAATCATGAAAGATGACAAAGAACCATTTCCAAAGCTCCTGCTTTTTCATTCCTAGGGTTATATCCTCTCACCAACTGAAGCGAGTCACAGAACCAACTTTCCAATATTAAATCTCCAGGCAGTGTGTTATTCATACAGCTCATGGAGATGTCTTTACCCTCTGGAAAAACAAAGTTTAAGAAAAATGGCTCCATCTTTGGGGAACAGTTTAAGTCTCAGGATAAGTACATTAGGAAATCTAACTCTATTACTTTCTATCTTACATTTTATTACAAGATTGGTAATAGGAAATTACCAAATAAAATTGGTATTTTACTTGGTAATTTTTTTCCATGGGCCTCGTCTAATATGAAAGATGGTGATCATCAAATTTATTCAAGTTTTCCTGTCAACAACATCATTAACCAAATCCCTCAATTTCAAAGTAAATAAAAGCATCTGGGCTTCTCGCACAGCAAGACTGACTTGCATATTTAAGCCTCATATATAGATGAATCTGCACTGGACCAAATTTGCATATTAATGAAGGACTAATTGCTCTTTGCAGTCAATTTTATGCAGATGAATTTACTCCTCTCAGTACAATTTTCATAATGTTCGGAAAGAACCAAAAAAATGTAAAACTTTGTAAAAGTACACAAATGTTAGACAATCAAGGAAGAAATATCCTAATGGCTTCCAACAGCTTTACATTAAATTGTATATAATTCATCTTTTATACTGTTGCTTTATTTTAACAGCCTCCCACAAAGAACAGAACAATCCATGGAATAACTTCAGCCTATTCCCCCTCCTCGGTCTCAAATTTTAACAGCTTGTAATAACCCATTATATGATCCAGTTTCCAGCTGGAAGGATGGAGCTTGAATTTTTAGGAGAAGTTAAATTGGCTAAACAGGAATTTATTTGCTCCCAGTCATCCTCATGCCACAGGACAGTTAGAACAGGGTTTGTCCCATCCATTTTTAAGGTGGTTTCTATCCAGTTTTGCTCTATTAGGGAAAAAAGGGCCAAATTCTTGTTGAGTCTCCTCTGAGGTAAAGCACAAAATACAAAAAAAAGGGAGAGGAAAGTTCATGGGAAAGAAAAACATCAACAAACGCTGAGGAGAAAATGATAATATTAGGGAGGAAAGGGGAAAAGATATAGAAGTGGAAGAGGAAGGGAAGTAGAAATTGAAGGAGAGAAAAATGATGCTTCAATGCATTTATTCAGATCTGGCTAAAAAGAAAAGGATTTAGGAGAAAGTTCAAGGCAAAGTAAACAAATAAAAGAAAAAATGCAGCCACAAATGTAGCCACAAAAAAGAAAAAGATAATTAAATGAGAAATAAGTGAGAATCAGAGAGCACACAATACATAAAGAAACAAATAAAAGAAAATACCAACCCCACAGTTTTTCCTAATTCTGCCAGAACAGAAGGGCAGAGTTAGTGAGAATGCACCAGGAATCTGAATTTGCATGTATAGCCTTCCTCCTGCCAAAGAAAAAAGCCTTATTTTAACTGTGAACACTGATAACCATAATATTTATATGTATCATAAAATCACTTACAGAAGACCATTTTAATCAGAAAAGGAATTGCATAAAAGAAAGTTCCATCTTTAAATGACTCTGAGGCCTTTTGGAGAAGGAACATGGGAATACAGTTCACATTCCCCACATCTGCCATGTTTTTGATTGCATTTTTTGCTCTTCTCTACAGTTTTTGCTGTTTAAACCTCTCCTTTTTAAGGCAGAGAATATTCACACAGATATATGATGGGTTTATATGGTACCAAGAAATCTTTTGTGTTTTTACTCTATTTCTTCTCTAATTTTCTACTATCACTTCTGGACCACACTGAGCTTACAGATCTCCTATGATCCCACAGTTTGGTTCCTGAGAAGCAACAGTTGATAAACAATATTTCATGATGAAAAGAAAATAATCTCCAGAATGAACATCTTTCCAGTAAGCTGTTGAGTTCTTCCAAAGAAGAATCAGAAATTCTGCCAGGAGGTCACTTTGCCACCTCTCCTTCTGGTCTTACCCACCCTGATGACTGAAGCCACAATATTTTGTGGAGATTTTGTCTGGGATAAATTCATTTATTGCTCCTCCCTGAGCAATAAGGGCAATGGTTTCATGGAGGTAAGATCCCACTGCTGGAGAAAAAGGGGAAAAAGGCTCTAGGGCAGAGGAGTTGGCAGAAAACATCAAACCAAGAGGAAAGACAGGGAAAAGAAGAGGCTTTCACTAGCATTAAAAAAAAAGAACAGACCACAGAACAAAGACAAATAGAGTTATAAAACAATAACAGTAATAACTGGAAAAGAATGGCAAATACTCCACCAGGAAAATATTGGAATGCTACTGCTGAAGAATTCTCACCGAGGAAACTCAGTTCAGCTGGTCAGCCTGGAGGTTTGGCTTTTAAAACTTATTTGACAACAAATTACAGCTCTTTGTGAATACTTTGAATTCTGGATTATTAATTCAAATGCTCATAGAGGAGAAGGAAGGGAAAGGTATCTCCTTTACAATTTCTGTACACAGCATTTGAAAACCTGCTCTGGGCACTCCCCCTCTTTCCCTGAAAATGTCTGGTTCAAGCGATTAATGCTGTGTGAATGTAAACAAAGATAATTATTCAAACAAGAACAAGATGTTCCACCCAAAATGATTCACTTTCCAGTGGCTGAGATGCCTACTTCTAATCATCAACAAAGGTTAACCTGACCAGATTTAACTAACCACTTAATATAATAATAAAGATGCATAAATAATGGGGGAGGAAGCCCTTAGAGACAAGAGTGAATCCAAATAAATCCCTCCAGCAAGCACAAAGTCTGGGCTGTTATCACCTGGTTACACTGATGGAAGAATTCCCAAGTTTTTAGCTCCACTAGGCACAGTTTTGCACTGGTCTATGTGGAACAAGAAACCACATCCCTAAAATTCAATGATAAAATGAACACAGAGATATTTCTTAATACTGTGCTTGAAGTCAACTGGTTTGTACAGATTATTTGAGGAGTACAGGAAAATAAATTGCTATTTCCTTATATATAAAAAATATATATAAGGAGATATCAGACACATTTTCAAGATGGAGTTACTATTTTCAGTGAAAAAAGTCATCTTATTCTGGAATATTCCCTAGTACTGAACCAAAAGTTTTCTATTACAACAATAAAGTAATTTCTAAGTATTAAACACCATAAATTGGGAATACTGCAAAACATTTTACATTTCAAAGAATGTTAGGAAATATTATTGGCCCTGGATCTCTGGATAATGTGTGCAGCACTTGGTGGATGAGGCAGGCTGTACTCAGAGTGTTACCAAATAATGAGTATTGAAGAGGAAGGCTGGGCTTCAACCCTTCCATTTTCTCTCAGTAAAGTTTAAACATCCTTTAAAATAAACAACTTGGTGCAAACCAACAGATCTGCTATTGATTCATTCTGTTCATAAAAAGTAACAACATCGTGGTAAATTCAATCTAGTCAATGAGAAGTTTATGAGCCTAAATATATCAAAAGGGCAATGAAAGATAATATATAGTGATTAAATAACAATCTGGGAGGGAAAAGACACCCAACTTTCAATTCCAGGGCAGTGGAATCATGTCCTGATGAAAAATGGGGTTTGAATCGTTTCAGAGGACACTGCAGCCATTTGCCCTTTTTAACAGCCTGGAAGTTCACAGGGCAAGATTAATTTATAATTTAACTGAAGTGGATCTCAAATAAAGTTTTTTGATTAAAATCTCCATTTCTGTGCCTCCTGGCAGTGCCAATATTGCTGGAACAGGACATCAGCTGCAACGCCAGCGACTCTGGAATGTGCTGCCATAAACTGCAAATCAGCTTTGTCCTACTTTAATATTGGTTTAACAATAAAAAAAAAAAAGAACTTTGATGTTTAATATTTAAATAGTACAATTACCCCTTTAGAACTGAGTCCAGAAGGACCCTTCATGGGTACACAGTGTGAAACAACAATGAAGGGAATGTGGTGTTGCTCCCTGAGGAGGCTTTGATTTGTAGGACCCAGCTGAAAGGTGAATCTGGAGATGCCTCAGGGCTCTGCAGGAGGGGAAATTCTCTCCCACAGTGCCATGGACAGAACTGAACAAGGCTCAAACCCTGCCAGAGCAGGGAGCTGGGAACAACACCCATGACAGGGACTGGTCCCAGCTGGCCATGCTGGAGCCTTGGTTTGGAAAGCCAGGCACAAGGGGGGCTTTCTCCAGCATTGTTTTGGAGGTCAAGGTTAGAGCAAGTAAACCTTTTCTTTCTCTTTCCTATCTTTTGTCACTTCAGGTTGAGTGAACACAGAAAAATGTCATTTTTAGGGAGGAGCACTCTAATCATGAGCTAAGTATTGTCTCTGAACAGTGAAGGAGGAATGTTCAGATCTATAATTTTTCAGTTTTGGGGAAGGTCAGAGAGGGAGTCCTGCACCTGCACTGCACCCAGGGGTGCAGGGTGACTCTGAGTGCCCATTTCTGCCAACCTTGGGGACCCTGTTGTGCCCAGCAAGGGATGAAGAGTTTGTCTAGACAGAGGAGGATCCATGGATTACATGGATTACTCTGCTGGAGCATGCACATGCAGGCACTTGTGAGGAACAAAAGCACAGAGCTCTTTACCACCTCACACAGATGGGTGAGTCCACTCTGGAGATCTCTGCAGACTTGTGAAATCAGGATGACGTGTCTGGAATTCTTCCTCTCCTCTCCACTGCTGAAGTAACTCAGGCAAATGCAAGTTGGCAGCTCCTTTAAAGGCTCCAATTTACCCATTTTACATAATAACTTTCAGTTGCATTAAACACAAACACACAAAAAAAAACAGGTAGCACCAACAGTGAAATCTAAATTTGGATTACTCACAGAGAAAACACTCTAAGTCTGAATGATTTTGCAATTAAATCAGAAGCAAACTGAGCTAATTTTTACACTAACCTGGACTGGCCATGGGACACATCAGTCTGCACCCTGAGGGAAGTTGTAGGAGCAAAGTTCTGCAGTTCCTGAGGCAAATAAATCCACACACCTCTGGACCTACTGGTTCCTCCCAAATCCAGAAAAATTCTGTCTCCTGGGGCATTACAAATCCCTTCTCAGAACAGCCCTGCCAAAAGGCAAAGTGCAGATTTCTGCACTAAAGGATCCTCTTATTCCACAGCTCCTGCTGAGTGTTTGCCCCAACCCACTCCTTGGATATTCATTTATTTGTTGCTGGGCATAAGAAAACCTGAAATCATAACTCTCAGATTAGATTCATTTGGTATTTCAATTTCCAGTCTAAATTTTAATTAATTCTTTTACTTCAGCATTGCATTTTATCATGATGAAATTCTTGGAGGAATACAGAATAGAGAAGCTCTATGGAGCAACTGAATGTAAAAATATTTACCTAGAAAATTTCATTTATTTTTCTCCAAACTGTTAAAAAAGAATGTACAGACACAGTAACAGAAATATGAGGTGACAAAAGAGAATGGGCCAGATCCTTGTGATTTTACCAGGCACATAAAACTAAACTGGCCTCAGCTTGATGTAACTGATATATCTCAAAAATGAATGGTAGACATGAAATGGCAAAAAGACTGGTGAGCCAAATTTCTCTTACAGGTTTTGGTGGTTTTTTTTCCCTATTATTCCCTTTCTATATTTCCAAAATATTCCTTAATACTCTTTCCTTTCAGAAGGAAATGTAAGCCTCTCAAAATAAAATTTACAAGCTCAGCTGCAACATCCTCCATGGAAATTCAGCCTGGCTGTTTGTTACTCTTTGTGAGGAATAGTTCTGCTTGAGTTCTCCACAGAGAAGAAAACAACTCTGTTTCCCTGATATACTTCAGATTCAAATTACTGAAGTGCAGGATGGAGAAATGAATTAGATAAAGGCATGGGAAATATGTAATTCATACCTGGCTGCCGTGATGAGCTCGCTGGTAACTGATAAAGCTGTGAGTGTTAAAAGAACTTTAATGAGAAATTATATTGACCTAAGTGCCAGTGTTATCAGCACTATGCATTTAAAATGAATGAAATTTTAAAAATATTTAACTTGCACTTCAGCAGTGTCCACAGACAAATATTTTAGTTTAATATCTATCTCTGATTTCCATTAAAATACCTGTAGATGTGAATATCAAAAGCAATTTCCATCTTACTTTCCTACAGTCCTATAACGTTTTATGCTCTTAGAATTAAAAACAATTCCAACTTCTTTCCTCTGTGTAAGTAATTCAAAGACAGGTGTAATACATATTTTTTGCTACCACCTCTCTAAATTGCCAACATTGTTTCTGAGCAGTCTTTTAGAAAATTTCAGCTGCAAACAACAGTGTCCAGAGCAGAGGGGGTGTTGCTCTGGTTATTGGTAGAAGAAACTCAAACTATAAAGTAACTCTCATGATTATGATGATCCATCAATAATCATCTATTTTTAAGTGCAGCATCCAATAAATCCTCCTAATTAGTAAACTAGATGTCTTCTTTTTAGCAAACAATCCCCAGCCTCCCTCCTTATTTATTTCCCTGAATTCAAT
Organism: Cisticola juncidis; assembly: GCA_013400215.1. NCBI lineage: Eukaryota > Metazoa > Chordata > Aves > Passeriformes > Cisticolidae > Cisticola > Cisticola juncidis. The sequence goes on along the minus strand of VXBR01007040.1, from coordinate 646,673 downwards.
TATGTTTGCACCTGCTGGCCCAATCACCTAAATGACAGATTCTGGATGGAAGGGAGAAGCTGGGCCATAAACAATAATTTCATTATAGTTCAATTTAAAGTATTTGCCTGCACCTATTTTCTCTGCTTTGTGAAGGATGTTGATGCTATTTCCTCCTCTGTGGCTCTGCTCTCGTGTCAGGAGATGCAAGAATTTCACACTGCTCCCAATCTATCCTTCACTGCTGACTCCATAGGAATCAAAGCTGGGATTTTCCTAGAGGGGAAGGACCATTAGGAGAAAGGGGGAAGGAATAATTTCCAAGCCTGGGCTGAAAAAATGATAAAAGTAAAAAAAAAAAGAAAAAAAAAAGTTGGTTGCTAAAAAGGAGTGTTTGTAAAATAAAGGTTAGGAAATATTTCTTTAGAATACAAAAAAACCAACTATTTTGCCATGAAAAGCTATGGAGGAGGAAGTATTCCTGGTATTTACCTGCCACAGGGACTTAAAAATTCATCTGTTCCCTAAATCAAATCAGTTACTTTTCCAAAAATCTTCCTGAATGAAATTCAGTCTCTGGATGAAAAATCCTGAAAATTTGGGAATGGAATCTAAGCCATTCTCTGCCTTGAAGGATTAAACAAGATAGAGATGGATCTCAAACTGTGGATGTTGAAGCATCCAAGCCATCACAGGTCCACAGCTCAGATGTTTAAAGAAATCTGCATTTCCTCCCATCACCTGAAACACAACATAACTTCAAAATATGTTCTGAAGCTGTTACACCTTGAATATTCAGTCAATATTGAGCAGAATTACCAATTTACCGTTTTTATCTTACAATGAATAGTAATCTGGGGGAGGGTGTAAAATTGGATTTGCTATAAATTAAAACAGTAACCAAAGGGGAGGCAAACAGGCAGCTAAAGCCCTAAGGGAGGAGCCTTGGAGAGAGGAACTGCACAGCATTTTTATGTAACACGTGGGGAAACTGTGCAGCATGGGAGTTTTGAATGCTAATTCTGCAGCTGTACTAAATCCAGTGTGTCACATTCTGTCTGCAAGCAAGGCAGATTTAAGGAAGCACATTTTTACTGCAGCATTGGAGGCTGAAAAATGGTTAACTTGGTTAAGTTCACCAGGAGGAAGTTTAGATAGGAGTCAAAGATGAATTCCAATATTCCTTCAGCAGTGTTTCACTTCTGAAGTAGTTCTTAGTTAAATAGTTAAGTACTTTTCTAAGTATTCTTTCATTAATCCTTTCTATTAATGAAGAAAAGCATGGCATGAGCTCGAACTCTTCAATTAAGATAATCATTATCATAAGCAGATGTTTTGTTTGACAGTTTGAAGGATATGGGTGTGCTGTGATTTAGTTCAGAGATTTTACTTCAGCTGAAGACTTCAATTAAATAACCTCAACCCCCATCTCTAATTGTATCAATCACAAAATCACCATTCTGAGGGACAGAACTGGAGATGTTTGGTTTTGCTTTGTGCCAGAAATGCAAACAAACTGCTGAGGCCTGGGGTTAAGAGCAGCAGGCAGGAGCAGGGGACAGGCAGGGAGATAACACCCCTGGCTTAACCAGCACCCCGTTATCTCCTTGGAGCAGGCACAGGAGCTGGGCCTGTCCCTCACCAAGGCTGCACACAGAGCCTGCAGCAGGTGGAGAGCCAAGGATCAATTCCTCAGAAACCTCAACCCCTGGAAAGAACCCCCAGCCAGCTGTGACAGAAATACAAAATGCACAGGGGGAAGTTCCTCTGTGCGAATGAACTCGAACGTTTGCAAATGTGGTCTTGTCAGCTACAAGGATCTAAAGTTCACCTCTGCATTTCCTCCTAAACCACACAACTGTGATCTGACTTAACTGAACAAATGGTCAACTTAGTGATTGCTTTCCAAAATAAAAATAAATTTCAGAGTTAGGAGTACTTTCATTTCCCTTCACCTTCTGAAATAGTGTCTGTGTCCTAACTTTTACAGCCTAATTTTACAGACACAAGCAATTATTTTAAATTTGGTGAGACATTTAGTCACTTGACCCTTTCAAGAAAAAAAAAATCCTTTTCATACTTATAAAGAGTTACAGGCATAATCTGGATAATCTTATTACATGACAAACATGGTCTGACTCGGATAACACTTCCTAATAAACTAACACATCTCTGTTAAAACAAAATCTTTTGTTGGAAAAGGAGGAGAAAAGCCCCCCATACCCTTAAGAGAATTTTAAATATGGTCACCAAGCTAAAAACAGCAAGTAAATATTAACTCTGAGAAGTGCAAAACAAGTTTTATTGACCTGTGAGGTAAATATTGACTGAAATGAAGCAAATATTTATGTGCTGATGTTAAGGGGACAAATCCCCTTCACCACAGCAAACGAGATTTTGCCTACTACATTTCTGGGTTTATATTTATTCCAAAAGGTCTGAAAGGAGATATTTCCTTTTCCAGACATCTGCTTTTAAAAAAAAAAAACCTGTCTTTCCTCAGTGACTAAATTGGACCTGCATCCAGAGGGCTGGAATATTGTACAACACACACAGGTTTGAGAAATTGGTTTCAGACAGAAAACTCACTTAACAAAAACCACATCCAAGACCTCTCTTTGATCCCTAAAAAAGTAAACAGAAAGTCAAATTCCATTTTATGAATTATGTTAGAAGATTAATTTGGGTTTGGAACATAAAATACCTTGCTGTATATCACACACATGTGGGATTGCCAGGGCTGTCCTGTGCAGGGTCAGGAGTGGGGCTTTGATGATGTCAGTGGGTCCCTTCAAACTCAGGATATTCTAGGATTTAACAAGGAAAATACAGAATAATTAAGGATATAACTACTAGCAGGTACTACAAATAGAATATAAATAAACATCTATTCCTTCCTGGTAAATCCACTCATGTTTACACATATGAGAATTCACTGTTCAATTGAGCGATCCACACGGGGATTCACAGGTTCAGATTAACAAATTAGATGGGGAAAAAAAAAATCAAAAAACAACAACCCTAAACTTGAGAAAGTTCAAAGATCCTATCGAAAATTCTGGCACCTTTAAGGACACCCATTAAAGAATACCAACGTCATGATCATTACATCTTCCGACCTAAATACCTCGGTAATGGTCTAACAGCAGCAATTAACACACACCTCCCGAAATTCTTGAACAGCTGAATAATGCTGGAGTCACTGCACTCCACAGATCCTCCAGTGTCACTACAAGAAAAGCCGGGTTCAGGAAACAGCTTCTCCACTCGATGCTGATGACCACGGGAATCGCTCCTTCCTGCAGATAAAGACAGAGGCTGAGCACCCTCCTGTGCAGGGAGCAAAAACTACAGCTGCCCTTTGTGGCTCCGCTGCCTGATTCTCATTCAAGGCTTTATCTTTGCCTAAAAAACAAAACCAAACAAGACTCCGGGATCTAATTCGGCAGCTTTGGAACAATTACATGACACCACTGCAGTGGAATTACTCTCAGTTTTCGAATGACTTCACGCTGCTGTGCACTGAAGGCTCGTAAGATTTCTGGAAACCTCGGGGAACGGGGTGATGTCATTGCAATACAAAAATATCTGCTTCGAATTCCTCGCGAGTCTCCTTGACAAAGCTTAGAGGATCAGAGTTCAGCAGTGAAACTCAGGCACCGCCTCAGGGATGTTTTCAGAACGGGCTCTATTCTTCACTGTCTCACACACAGCAGCACAGGAGCTGTTCCCTTGTGCTCCAAATACAAACTGAAGTCACAGTTTGTGGAGTTGCAGGGGACAGTTTTTAAAAGATGGAGCACTCAACGCACAGGAAACATTCGAATTTTAAAGGTTGTTTGAGCCTCTTGGCAGGACTTTCAAATCCTTCAAACAGTTTAAACTAAACCCTCTTAATTTTGCATAAGTCTTCCATACTCAAGCAGCATTTTGGGTAAAATGAAGACAAACCACTAAAACCTTTGAATATTCAGGACATTCTGCTATTCTGCAGACTCTTACCAAAAAGCCCATTTTTTTTGTCATATCATTAACTAAAATTGCTTTTGCTGTATCTAGATCAGCTCCTTTAAATTCCACCACAGATGAGGCTGTACGCCTCATTTTAAAAAACCTTCTGATGAGAAAAATGTGATACAAAAGGTTAAGACTGTAATCCCTTAACCTGCTCAGGTTGCTGCAGAGGTCCTTCAGGACCCAAAATATGTTCTTCTAACATTTCTGCCTATTAAACAAGATCTCAGCAACTTCTAGGACAGAGTAAGTGTTGCTGCAGTGGTAAATACTGAGCTGCCAGGGCATCCCAGGCAGAGTTCCACAAGGATCAGAGTTTGTTCCAACGTTTTCATGCATTAACAACCCCAGAAAAGCAGGTACACACCGATGGAAAGGGCTGATTGCACCAATTAAGGAGGTACCACCTGCTCCTGGGAGGATGAAAAAGTCTGGGGTACTTCTGAGTGTATAAACACCTGAAAATGGAGTGCCTGGGCATTCTGAAATTTATTGGCATCCTGGGAGTAGAATCCAAATACAAATTGGTAAATTTATCACCAGGTATTCCATGACCTAATGGGTCCGATGCCCATGGGAAAAGACTTCCAATTTTCTGTGAATAATCTCCCCAAACTCTCTTGTGTCAGGAGTTACTAAATCCAGAGGTCATTAATGGCACTAGGAAAACACATCTGTTAAATAACAACATCTCTGAAGAGTTACACACCTTCTAATGAGCTGTGAATTAGAGATAAATCAGCAAGTGACCTGCATGAGCAAACACCATTGATTAATAAGCTGCCATGAATTAATTTCATATTTTCAGTGCATGTGGCAATGAGAAACAGTTTGAGAACAACGTGGATTTAAAGCTACATTTGTACTTTAATGCATTTTATAATTACAAAAAAGAAACAGCTGAACAAATCTTTTATATTTATACCCTTCCAAGCGATGTACAGAAGGCATGCATAATTTCCAATCATAAAACACTATTTAAAAATAAAAGATTTATAATTGCTTTCCCTGATTTGAGAAGCAAATTAAGATTTTTTTTCACATTGTCCTTCCTAATCCAAACACGATGCGAGTGACTGACTGAGCAAAGAGTGGGAGAATGAACAATATGGCACAGCAGAAGCCAAACACAACAGGTTTGTGTTATCCTTGGAAGGATGGGGACATGGCCACAAAATTCTTTGAGTGCTCCTGCCAGGCTTCTGAAATCTGCATTGGTGCTGCTACTGAGTGGTATTGTGATAATTAGACAGAAAAAATTACACAAATGAGAAAGGTCTTCTGAGTTCAGAAGGCCTGGAGGAACAGGAGAGCTGTGGGTATGTTTAATATTTAAGTATATCTGTAATAACCAGCCCAGGTTTCTTCCAACCCATCAGCCACAGCCCGAGCGAAATGCTGAGAATATGTGACCTGAACTTTCCAGTCAGGAAATTCTAAGCACAATTTCCAAAAACATCACAAAAGTAGGCCAAACTGCCTCCTCAAACCCACCTCCAAGAGACACAGAGATGCAGCCAGTGCTCTCAGCTTCTTCCTTGAAAATAAAAGAGAGGTTTGTTGTTAGATGGTGTCACTGAACGCCAGGCCACTTAAACTCTTCCAAACACTTAGTTTTTACTTTATAACATCTACAAGGCCCCATCTTTTCCCTCTCCTGACCCCACAGCACTTCTGCATTTAAACTTTGGAATTAACCCGGCATTTCTGTTCTAACTCCAAACAACACAGCACCGATTTTCAAAGCTGCTCAGATATTAGTCCCACTTTCTGTGTGAGCTGCATACCTAAACACTTTTTCTAGAAAAATATCTGAGCCAGGGAAAACAGATGCCATTTCTGGACGCAAAATAATTTATTCAAGAGCATATTTCAAAAGAAAACCTGTATCTGTTTCATTCCAAGAGCTACAGCAGCATTAACTGGGGCAGTGCTTCCCTCAGCTTTCCTGGGAGGCAAAGCCAATTTCCAGACAGCAGGACTCCCTTAATCGCCACCGACAAGTAATGACACCGCACTACACATATATTTTTTTATATATCCCTTCATTTCCTTCCTTATTATTGCCTTCCCAGATTAATTTTAATTGAGGCTTTCAAGAAAAAGCAACAGGAGCCTCCGCCCTCCTTTTGGCGGGGTTGCGGCTGAGGGGAGGCGCCGCCCCCGCCCCTCACGGGCCATGGCGGGGCGAAGGCCGCGACGTTGCCAGAGCAACGCCCAGCTCGGAGCCTTCCTCCTCCTCACTCTTCTTCTTCTTCCTCCTCCTCCTCCCCTCACGGCTCCTCCTCTTCCTCCCCCTCGGCCCCGGCGATGGCGGCTGGCGGCGGGCGGGAGGCGCCGGGCGCCCCATGAGGTACCGGGGAGAGGGCGGGAAGGGGCGGCCGCCCGCGTCCCCTCACAGCGCGGGGCAGGGATGGGGACGCGGGGACGCGGCTCTGGGGTCACCGTTCCCTTCCTTTCCCTTCCCTGTGCGGGGTCCCGGCGGTACGAACCCACCCGAGGGATTCTAGGGACAAACTCTCCTATGAGATCCCGGCGGTTCGAACCCTCCCGGGGCGGCTCGAACCCTCCGGGGGTCCCGGCGCGGTGCGGGGGCAGCTCCCGTAGCGTGAGGGGAGCAGCGGCCCCGGCTGGACGGGGAATGTTCGAATGGGCCTTTCCCTGATTTTAGCTGATTTTTAGTGAGTATAAAAAATCTGGGTACGTGCGGAAGTCTTCCGTGAAATCTCATTTAATAACTCGGTGATTTGAAAGTTTGCTCGGCGCAGTGCCAGGGGCGGCTGTGCCATCCTCCAGCTCCGAGCTGTCACTTCTTGCAAATCCCGGCCCCAAAACACCAACTGTAGTGCAAATGAGGTGTTTTCTTCATTCCTTCCTGTAAAAAACATCGCTCAGTAACACTGTTCACACAAGTCAATACCATCTCCACTTCATCGGTTTTATTCGTGTGCAAAAAAGTACAGAACGAGAGTTTTGGTTGTTTTGAAGGATGATGTCATCTTTGGCCAGCAACAAATAATAGTAGTAGTAGAAGCAGTACTTGCAAATATTAGTAAGTTCTCATATTCATGTGTTAAAGTGGTTCTACTCTTTAATCTTACCTTATTTTTAAAGGCTTAAGAATTTTGTGTGAGTTTTGTGCAAATATGTCCAGAACTTCTTGCTGTGCAAAAGCAATTTTGCTTTGTTTTTGTATTCCCGGTGAACCTAGCTGTGAAAAAAAGAGAAATCTGTAAGAGTTTGAACAATAGGAAGAGGATTATAACAAAATTCTCAGTGTTTCAATATTACTCCATAGTGACAAGTATTGTGTCAAATTCAGCTTCCAGGCATTCTCCAAAATCATTACTCTGATGTCACACCAGTGCAGAGAAGTTAATTTAACCCTATTTGATCTGAGTAAAGACTCACAGGGAAGTGAAAAACTGCCCAGAAGACAACCAAAAGATGCCAAAGGAAAAGATAAATCAGACCTCATTTGGCTGCATTTCATTTCTCACTCTTTTAAATGCTTCTTAGAAAATGGCCTAACCTGGTTCTGCTCCCTTACCAGACAGGATAATCTCATTAATCTCCTAATGACCCTCAGTTCTGAGCATGCACTGGCTTTGACTGGACGTGTCTGAACCAGGGCTCACCCATTAATGGGTGCATGGAAATGAATCCCTGCTTCCTTCCCATCAGCGTTTGCTCCTTTTCTGGCCCACTGCTGTTGCTATTTTTGTGAAATTATGCAGCACTTCCAAGATCTCTCCTGTACAAGCCAGTGCTGGTCTCCCTTCCAGCAGCTTTTGCTGTTCTGGTTCGCACTTTGAGCTGCTCCCAAGGCAGCCAGGTCACTGCAGGCTGGGAAATCTGCACGTGGAGGGAAGGAAATCATTTTAATATGGGACATAGGAGCTTGTCCTGTGGAGATGGGATGTGAACCACAGAACAAACTCAGGCAGGATCTCAGAGAAGCTTCCCTTCGTGCAGTCACTCAGTACAACCCATTGAGTTTTTATTTTCCTGAACTATTTTATCTTTCTTTACCTGTTCCCGTTTCTATCCCGCTCTAGGAGACACAAATTAGAGAAGACTCCAGGAGCAAACCCCACCATGCAACCGGACTGTGCCCCTCTCCACAGCACCCAGGGCAGCCGCGATGATTCCTCCTCCTCAAGGCCGTCGGGAGAGGGCTCCTGCCTCCCCATCCCCGGGGACGTGCGCATCCAGCTGAGCTCCAGCGCCGGCGATTCCAGGGAAAGCGCGACCCCCCGGGCCCCCCGGGCGGGCCCGCAGAGCCGCCCGCACGGGCACGCCCATGGGGAGGGAGCGGGGCTGGAGGATGCGGGCCCCGAGGCCGAGGAGCAGGGCGGCAGCGCCCTGTCCGAGCTGCGCTGCCTCCTGCAGTGGCTGCACCACAGCCTGCCCTACCTGCTCATCCTGGGAGCCAAACTGCTCACGCAGCACACAACTGGTACAGTACAACAAAACAGACCCTCCTCCCCTCCCCCTGCCAAGAAATACGCTAATAACCATCCCTGAAATGGAATTCAATTTATTTTTAGCTTTATTTTTATTTGCTGTATTCACCAGAAAGAGAGATTTACTAAACTGCATTTCACTGGCTTCTGTTTCCTTTGCTGGCATATGTACAATGTGCTTAATTATCCTGGCTTGAGAGCCTCAGCTATTAATTCTAATTACAAAGACATATTAGAAGTGGCTGCTTTTTAACCCAGTTTAGTGATTTATTTTTCCTTTTCATGTTTATAACTGATCCTATTTTCCTAATAGGCATTTCTCTTGGAATTGGGCTGCTAACAACCTATGCATATGCAAACAAAAGCATAGTAAATCAGGTTTTTCTCAGAGTAAGTATCACCCTATGCAACAAAATTCTTTTAAGTTAAGCAAAACTTAATCAAGTTAATCCATTTTTGAAAGAAATGTGAATGGAGATGGTGTTTTATTCACTTAATAATATTAGGTATCGAGATGGAAGTCAATGCTTCTGTACAGGGGAACTTTGCAGATAACAAAGTTTACAAAATTCAAGGGGTGTTTTTCTTCCCCCCTCTGACTTTGACTATTGAAATCACTTTTCTGTAAGTTATGGGTTAACTTCTTAACCATATTTGTGGGATGAAATAGCAGTTGACAGTGTAAATTTTCAAAGGGAAACTTGTTGTTTCTTCAGAGTGGGATGGGTTTTGGTTGTCTTTAGAAAAAACCTTGGTACACCTCGAAGTAGTAGGTTGAAAATACTAAAATTACTGCTTTACCTTTCCATTGAGTTCTCCTATTTTATGGGCTCTAAACCCCTCAGATAAATTCCTCTGGCAGTGAGTGCTTGGGTGCAGCAGTTGTTTGGAGTTTGGGATGTATTTCAGCACTGATCTGAGGCAGGGACTGCAATCTCTGTACAATTGCAGGAACGGTGCTCCAGGCTGCAATGCACTTGGTTACTGCTCTACCTAAGTGGATCATCTCTGCTCTTGTATTACACCTTCCACTCTCAGTGCCTCTATCACAGGTAAATAGAGAAACAGCTCTACCCCACCAGAAATTACTCAGATATTAACTGCAGACTCCTTATCTGCTCTTTTTCTTTAATTGTGGCTCTGGTTTCTCTTTCACTGTAATCTCTATTCCTCCCCTTCTGCCAGATTTAACAGGTGCTGTCCTTAAAAGCAGTATGTTGGAATTTCCTAGACTCCATGCTTGATTTAGTGGCACTACTGTACCACAGAGAACATTGCTGGCTTTGATTCCCAGCTCTGACCCTTGGGAATACCAAACGTGGCATCCTGGGGCTGTGTGGAGTTTATGACTCCAGTTGATTTTCCCCCTTGCCCATAGCTGCAGCCTTAGCTGGAAATCAAAGGCCAAATGCCAAACTGAGGCAGCAAACTGAGCTCTGGAGGGTGGGGCTGTGATGAGGAGACAGCAAAGAAGGTTCCAAGATGGAAAAGTTGTCAGAGATCCTCAGTGATCCATTTACAATGATCCATTTTCATTTTCTTAGTCAGTGTTCTAATGGTGTAAACCAAGTTTCCTTTTTTAATTAAACCTGCTGTGATAATCTCAGGTTACAGTTTCCTCTAAACAGGGTGCTCCAGTAACTTCTGATATTTCTTTTTGTAGCTTAATCTTCTTAAGCCCCACTGTGGATTTTATGAATTTTTGGGAGGTGCTTTGGATTGTGGGAGTCACAGACTTTGTTCTCAAATTCCTCTTCATGGGCTTGAAGTGCTTTATTCTCCTGGTGCCTTCTTTTATCATGTCCTTTAAATCCAAGGTAAGGAAACAAGCTGCAGTTTTGATTCCTTGTGAAGATTCTCTTATGGTAAAAGTAACTAATTATTAAATCCTACCCAGAGAAAAATCTTTAATTAAATATCTGTAAATAATCCACCACTACACCGCGTGCAAGAAAACCCTGTGGCTTTCATGTTCTTCTCTGCTTGGTGCTAAAAAACGTTTCCAGACTGATCTGAAACAATTGCTTGTATTATATCATTGGATAAATGTGTTTATTTCTGTCTCCAAGCTGGGGGTTGAAGCAAACCTTTCATTTTCTGCTCTGTAGGAATGTGCACACGGGCAGTTGGCCTGGAGCAGCTGGAGCACAGCAAATTTTGCACTCGCTCAACAAGAACTGTCAAGATTTTAAGATCTGCACATGCAAACAGCTGTTTTTTTCTGGCTTTTCAAAAATAATCCTGAATTCTCTTTGTTGTTAATAAACTTAAGGAATATTTATGCCAGATCAAGGAATTTGATTAATAGCTTAATTTCTCAAATCAGTGCAGTTTAATAATTTTCTCAGAAGCTTACACTCACTGTGTATTTATTTTTATCTGCTTCCTGAGGTGAGGCAGGCAAAACCAATTACATTTTATCTTAAAATTGCAATTACTAGTGCTGGTTCAGAAAATATAAATTAACAAGTACAGTCTGATGTGGTAGCATTTGAACAGGATGTTTTGGGACATTTTTATCTCTTATAATGTACCAGAATAAGTTCTTCTGAGGTACAACTGGCTTCTCTAAATACTGATTTATCATCAAGATCTCTATTTTTCTACAGCTAGTGATGTAACATGCAAAAAAAGTTGTCAAAAATTCCCTTACAGCAACTATGGCTGAATTAAAGAAGGAATCTGGTCAATAATAGCAATTTGTGGCATCATCCAATGTACATTATTGAAAGAGTTACAAATACAGTTTTAAGAAAAACTTACTTTATTTCCTTAAAAGCTAAGCTAAATATTTATGATTACACATGTACACACACAGTGTTCTGTGCAGGACATTTCTGTTTTGTTATTCACTAATTTTAGTGTTAGTGAACTTTGGTTACGTGTTCAGCTCAGCTCCCCTTTTGCTTCTCTCCAGTTTTTTTATCCCCCCATCCTTAAAGAAGAAGATTAATTATCAGAAGATAATTAACAAATTTCTTAGACACAAAACTATTTACAGGAAAATGTTGTAATTTATTATTATTAACAATTAATAAGTATTATTAGAATAATATTCTCATTTTTTAACCCTGAGTGCAGGACACAACTCTGGCTCACGACAACCTGATCTCTGTGACCAAATTTGTGTTACTCTCCTTTTTTCATGTCACTTCACTTTTTTTAATGCTTATGAGATTGAGTCTGACAGCCTTGTTAAGTGGGTAGGCATCTGCCAAGCCATCCCAATTCAGCCTGTAATTTGATTTTCTGCAGTCCAGCAATCAATTTTGCTGCTGTTCCTTGGACAGTTGTGGTGAGACATCCTCAGATCCTTTTCTCTGCGCTCCACATTTAATTGTTTCATTAAGAAGCCACTCCAAAGAATATCAATGCATCTTTTTCTGTGTGTTTTACAAACCCTTGGAGGTTTAAATCTTGAGCTGTTCTTTGCATGTCTTGCTCAGGGCTACTGGTACATGCTGTTAGAAGAACTCTGCCAGTATTACCGTATGTTTGTCCCCATCCCAGTGTGGTTCCGTCACCTCAGCGCCCACGGGGAGCTGGACACGTCACTGGGCTGGACCCTGGGCATCCTGCTGGCCCTGCTCTACCTCATCCTCAAGGTATGCAGGCTCTGTGCTCTTGTCTAATTGTAATTAAATTATCCAGTGATTGTTCTGTGTCAGTAATCACTGGAGGGTGATGCAGGCACAAGGCATTGCTGAAATTCCCCTCTGAACTCGCTGCCAGGTTGCTTCAGTTTTACTGATGCAGCCTTCCAGGAAAAGTGGCTCAGGACTGAAAATCATCTTTATCTAGCCATGGATTGGGGTTCAAAGCAAAGGACACAGCTGCCATAGGTCCCCTCACATCAGACACAGAACTTGCAAAAATAAAGACAAAATTAACAGTTAAACGAGTCATCATTTTCCAGGAAATTAAATTTTCTCTGCAGGAGTATCCTGTGCAATGCTAAACAAGTTAAATATATTCCTACTGACTTTCTGGTTCTCCAAAGAGCTAATTTGCCCCAAATGTAAAGCCACTTTGGCTTTAAACATGACCAACACTTCATCATGCTCTGGTACCTTAATTCCAGGACTACAAACCATTCCATTGATATCTTTGCACTCCAGTGCTTCATTTCAGAACCTCAACACTCTTAAAAAACAGACTAGAAGGGAATTAATTATTAGTAATACAGTAATAGTAATTATTATAGTAATTCCCTCTATTAGTAGAAGGAATTATAGGAAAAACTTCAGCCTAAATTCTTCAAAAATTTAAAATAGGGTCAGTCAGAACTATTGCTGTGCTTATGTGACTTCCAACATCCAACCAGCAGTAAGACCTCCAGTGTTGGAATTAAAAGTTTGGGAGCTTTTTAGTTCACAGTGGAAAAATACTAAGCATAACTTAAGTTTTCTTTCCCATTTCAGCTTTTGAGCTTTTTTGGACAATGGAGAAACTTCAGGCAGGTCTTACGGATATTTTTTACACGCCCAGTGAGTACTGCATTCTCTTCTAACAAAACCATAACCCAAACTTTCATGAAAATCCTTCTAGAAATTCCTCATTCCTATTCCTTTGTATTGTTTTAGCAAGAAACAAATGCATTTTTAAATTAACCTCTGAAGACTCATTGTCCAATTTCACAATCTGAGGTCCTTGACTCAGTGTTGTCACCTGAACAACAACAAAATCACCCACTAAAAAAAATCTGCACGTCCCTTCAGATAAAAGGACATGAAATAATCCTTTTTGTCCTGCTTCTACTTCAAAAATTAGCAATGTTTCTTTACATTAGGGATTTAAGTTTCCCTGCCATAGCAGCCCTTATTCCAATTTCCTTTCTGTCCTGGTATTTGGGCTTTTCCATGCCCCTCACAATTAATTTTTGCTGCAAATCCTTTGTTTCCCAGCACTATGGGGTGCCAGCCAGCAAGAGACAGTGCTCTGAATCTGATGATATTTGTTCCATTTGCCAAGCTGAATTTCAGAAGCCTATTCTGCTGATCTGCCAGGTAATACACATAATCCCCTTTTTTTAAATTAAATATTTAAAACTACTGTTACAGGAGGCAAGATAAAATTAGATGTTTGATGATTATTTCTAGAAATCAGACTAGAAATAATATCAATGGAAGAGCTTAGAAGCTCTAAGTTGTCATTCTTTTCATTCCAGCACACATTTTGTGAAGAATGCATCTCTTTATGGTTTAATAGAGAAAAAACCTGTCCACTCTGCAGAACTGTTATTTCAGACCACATTAACAAGTGGAAGGATGGAGCCACATCTATGCACCTCCAGATTTTCTAAAGCTTGTCCAACAACTTGGGTTCCAGTTTGTTTGTTTTTTTCAGTTTACTGCAGATTAAATTGTAGGTGGCACAGGGTTTCCAAATTCCAGATACCACATATTTAAAACAGTGCAGAAAATGGCAACTTAACCTTTCTTAAGTAGAGAAAAATGAAGTTTTCAGAATGAATGCAGGAAAGCCAACATTACTTCTCTTGTGATTCTCATAGGAAACAGTCAAATCATTCAAATCCAGTCAAATCCTGCATTACTTAATCCAACATTTTATTTTGATAGTTGAATAGGGTTCCAGACTGTACTAAACTGAATTTATCCTTCTAACATGACTCAAGCCAAAAGGTCAGCCTACTGATTTTATTAAGATCATAAGCAAATTTTATACTCTGGACTGCAGTGAGAATTAGAGCTGCTTGTCACTCTTGGCATTAAAAATCTTTAATGCTTGCCCAGTAAATGAGAGAAATGAGATTATTAATGCACCTGCAACAGGAACTGTTTCTCACTGCACCTGTAGATAAGCACAAAAATATTTCCCCTTTATGTTCTTGTAGGCTTCTAATGGATCCTTGGCTTAATCTTTTGGCTTTAAACCAACCACTGATGTTAGTTTTTTACTTAGCATTTTATAAAGCTGGTATTTTTAAAAGAAATCTTTAATACTATATTTTTGTCAGAAAATGAACCAGATTTTCTTACAGGGGAGAATCTATTTTATACTCTACTTGCAATTTGTAGTTTGCATAAAAATCAGAGAGAATAAATGCATTTGAATCTATTTGTTTGGTGCATGTTGAATAAAGAAAGATTTCTTATTGTTTTGGTATTAACTCATGTAAGCACATAACAACTGCTCACTGCCAGGTACATTTTTCTTATTGAAGAAAACAAAAACCCTTTAAATGTTACAATTTATTCATGATTAGTTTTTATGTTATTCCTAGCATTAACTTCTGTGTAACCTCACTTTCTTCCCTGATTTTTTCACTTTGCAATTCAGGTAAGACTGAAAACATCACTCAAATGATTCTGTTACAGGAAAGTTACATTCAGTTATCATTAACTTGAGCTTGCCTGAAGACATTTAGAAAACTTGTAAATTCAGGAAAAACCATTGAAAAGTGAAACATTTACTTGAATACCCTAAAGGTCCAGCTCCAAGGGCAGAATCCAGTATTCAGAATAAAAATTTAATGAGATGAGAGATTCAAGCTAAGAAATATCATTACATCTGGCCTGTAAAGCTCACCAGAATTATTCTATGGAGCACAACAAAGTGTTTAAATCAACTTTAGTCTTTCTCTACAACATTGTAGTAACCACTGAGTAAATGGGGAGGTACATCAAAAACAGGGATCAGGGAACAATTTCTGTTCTTTCTCTCTTTCTGTTGATTTTTCTATCCAAACACAGCACGGCAGAAAAAAAGGGATATTCAAAAGAACAGTTGACTCGTTGATTTTTATCTTTTATTATGAGCTAATACCAGGATGACATTCAAATGTCAGATGGCACAATTAAGACAGTCTTGGTAGGAATTATTCCAGCATTCCCAAAATTACAATTTAGTACACGAATGGCATCAAATGTATGCATCACTCCCACAGAGAAAAATGATGGAATTCTGAATATCTTAGACCAGAATAGTTTCTGCATCAAATGGGAAAAAGAAAAACTGCTGGTAAAACAGCTGACCTAGAAATCTTTTCTGATAATGACCTGCAGAACAAAATATTTCCCTATTTAACATCTAGTAAAAAAAAATATGACTTTTGTTCAAGTTTAAGATTTAATACTTTTTATATGGTTAGCCACAACAGGTATTAACCTCAGTTTTACTATATTTTTGTAATGCTACAAAAATCCTATAAAATCAAATTATAGTGAATTTTTCAGTGATTATAATTAAAAAAGCGCAGCTTGTACAAAATAAAAAAAATAAGATTCTATACTCTAATGAAAAATTTAAGACATTTTTAAATGAACAAAAGAAAGCACTTGTTAAGCTCTCCAATATTCAATGCATTCTGCACTTATCTGAAATAGCCAGACAGGAGCTAGAACTCCACTCCCCTTAGTTCACAACTAGTAATTTTGACACTATTATATATATATATAGAGGATCTATGTCTGATATTTTTACAAATAAATACAGGATAAACCATATTGCATAGTGTGTGCTTGCTGTCTGAGTCACACTCCCAAAGTTTCACAGTTATGGTAGGGAATTCAACTTAGAATCTACGGGCTGAAACGTTGCCAGTACATGGAATTTCCTTGGAAAACTGATGGGTTGGGTTTGGAATTGATCAGTGAACTCAGACAAACAACTCTTGCCATTCTTGCCAGCCATTAAAACCAATTCCTCTGGACAATTCTATCCAGCCAAGCAAAAAGCAACTAGTAGCTGTAACTAGGACCAAGAGAGATCTCACTTAATAAGTATTTTTGTTGTTTTTAACCAAGTTCCTTTATCCACAGTGAGTGTCAGGAAAGTCCAGGTGTTTGCAGACAGTGCAAACACTCCTGAGCACCTGGATTTTGGTTCCACAAAATCACCAACTGAACAATGGCAATCTTCCAGTAAGGGAACTGGATTTTCCTGCTCAAACTAAAAGAAAAAAAAATTGATTTTTCAACAAAAGGTGTATCAGGAAGTTAAAAAAAAAAACCAAAACAACTTACTTTTGTTCAATCATAACCATTTTTTTGTGTTGGTTCTTTGCTAGCATCAAGGTGTTGCTGAATCCTTCTGCCTTGCAGTTTTAGCAAAGAGCTGTTGATTGGATTCAATGCTTACGGAGAGTTTTATGGCTTGGATCCTATGGCTCAAAAAGATTCAGTATCCACAGAGTAAGCAGAATCTAGAATTAAAAAATCCCTACTGTTGTGAAACACCAGAAGTCGACTTTGCACAGTTTGACTAAAAGATAATGCAACGTGTGGCAGGCAAAAAGTGACAGGACTTGTATGCAATGATCATCTCCACACACACGCACACACCACCCACACTCTAACTCTAGGGTAAAGCTCTGCAGATATTATTAACCCTTTCACCAGCTATGTTCATGGAAATGCTTTCTCTTTAAGGCAGGAAGTATTTAAAGTAAGGTAAAAGTTTTACCTTTATTTTATTCTTTGTACCTGTAAGTCAGTTGTACAGAACGTGACAATTTTAAAAACATAAATAGTGTCCTTAAGAACATGTTTGCTAAATTAAAGTTTTGCTAAAGTTCTGACCCACTGTGGAAGACATTCACTGAAAGGCCATTGAACGCTTTTCTCATACAATCAGCAAATTTATTGCCCCAGCATAGAAAAAAAAAAAATGTTGATAAATTTAGAAATGTATAATGGCAGGGAACTACCATAAGCAAACTTTCATTATTATTAATAATAATTTTAAAAAATCCTCAAATTCTTACCCACTGGTTACAAAAATATTGATTTCCTTATACTCTGGAGGATTTGTCTGTGTTTCCTGTGGTACTTCCTAGAGATTTCTGTTGACCTGGTGTTCTGCTCACTGTTGATCTCTCTGTGGGTAAGAATCTGAGCTGCCCAGCTGAGGACCAGTGTGTACAAAAGTGAAGTTTCCCAGTGAAATGTCTGCTGAGGACAGGCATGAAATAAGCAGGACATGTGTGAGCCCATGGCTTCCAGTTAAGCCTAGAACATAGCAGCACTGCTGTTTGATTAGATCCATTTGTCTTGGCAGGAACAAACAGGGATTTTGGTGGGGAAGCAGGGAAGCAGTTCTGTCCCACCCCACACTGCCAGGCTGGTCAGTGAGTGATTCATTTATTGATTGGTTGGTTCATGAGGAGGAGAATCAGAACCAGAGCCTTCAACTTTCTTCACAGCAACCAATTAAAGTTTGCCTTTTTCATTTTGGGATACTTTCCATAATGAGCTGAATCAAAAAATCTATTTGAAAAATATATATTTTATATATATATATATATAAAAAAAACTCATCATGTTTTGAATGTGAAACACCAATTAGGTTTAGCTTTCCTCTTTGATTCCACCCCATTGTAGGAAACCGCTTAACGAAGCTTGCATGCTAATTACCCCTCAGCTGCAAGCCTGCAGGCATTCCAAACCCTGCCTAGTGAAAGGGCCAACCCTCCTCGACACATTCAGACTACACCAGTGATTCTGAAGCAACATCCTGCCCCTTAATACTGTCAGTTTCGAGCTCTCAAAGCTGAAAGATCCTTGATAAGGTGAGAAGATGTCACTGGAATCAGTAAGATGATGTGCCTAGAGTTCTGCAATACCATTTGCTAAAGTTTCTTTTTGTTTATGCNACGTGTGGCAGGCAAAAAGTGACAGGACTTGTATGCAATGATCATCTCCACACACACGCACACACCACCCACACTCTAACTCTAGGGTAAAGCTCTGCAGATATTATTAACCCTTTCACCAGCTATGTTCATGGAAATGCTTTCTCTTTAAGGCAGGAAGTATTTAAAGTAAGGTAAAAGTTTTACCTTTATTTTATTCTTTGTACCTGTAAGTCAGTTGTACAGAACGTGACAATTTTAAAAACATAAATAGTGTCCTTAAGAACATGTTTGCTAAATTAAAGTTTTGCTAAAGTTCTGACCCACTGTGGAAGACATTCACTGAAAGGCCATTGAACGCTTTTCTCATACAATCAGCAAATTTATTGCCCCAGCATAGAAAAAAAAAAAATGTTGATAAATTTAGAAATGTATAATGGCAGGGAACTACCATAAGCAAACTTTCATTATTATTAATAATAATTTTAAAAAATCCTCAAATTCTTACCCACTGGTTACAAAAATATTGATTTCCTTATACTCTGGAGGATTTGTCTGTGTTTCCTGTGGTACTTCCTAGAGATTTCTGTTGACCTGGTGTTCTGCTCACTGTTGATCTCTCTGTGGGTAAGAATCTGAGCTGCCCAGCTGAGGACCAGTGTGTACAAAAGTGAAGTTTCCCAGTGAAATGTCTGCTGAGGACAGGCATGAAATAAGCAGGACATGTGTGAGCCCATGGCTTCCAGTTAAGCCTAGAACATAGCAGCACTGCTGTTTGATTAGATCCATTTGTCTTGGCAGGAACAAACAGGGATTTTGGTGGGGAAGCAGGGAAGCAGTTCTGTCCCACCCCACACTGCCAGGCTGGTCAGTGAGTGATTCATTTATTGATTGGTTGGTTCATGAGGAGGAGAATCAGAACCAGAGCCTTCAACTTTCTTCACAGCAACCAATTAAAGTTTGCCTTTTTCATTTTGGGATACTTTCCATAATGAGCTGAATCAAAAAATCTATTTGNAAAAAAAAAAATTCCGTTTTTCTCTTTGCTTTCCAAGTCTCTCTGTGCAATGACCGATTCTTTGATAGTGTCACTTTTCCAAAGCAAACCAAGCAAGCCCTCAGATTTCAGCTTCCAGGGGGCTGAAGGGGGCTGATGTCCTCTCCTGGTTTGCCCCTCCGAGGTCCCAGCAGTGGTGCTGTCATAGGTTCATGCGCAGGTGCTCGGGCCGTTTGGAGATCATGGGAAAAGCCTGTTTTTTGTAGGGCCCCGAGTTGGGCTGCCGGATGGGGAGCGGTGCCGAGGCCTCCCCACACACGGTCACGTCCATCTGCTCCATCCCGGTCTCCATCGGGAATTCCACGGGGGGCTGCGCGTTGGACGCGCCCGCCGAAGCACCTCTGCCCCAGAACTCCCCGGGGGAAAACTTGACAGGGCTTTAAAACAAGAAATGCAAAAATCAGAGATGGACACAGACAGAACCGAGGTACAGCCCTTACTCTGCAGGAAACTGCACTCTGGAGAAGCAATTCCCATTCCTCCTTCCTCTTCCTGGAGTTTGAGACATTTCCATGTCTGGCTTCTACCACACTCTTGTAAAATTCTCTCAAACTCTTCCAGGAGTTTGAGAAATTTCCATGTCTGGCTTCTACCACAATTCTTGTAAAATTCTCTCATCATTTTGAGGTGATTGCAGGAGGGTTTTTCTGTACTAACACGATTCTTTAGTGCTTAGGATGTTCTGAAATAGTTTTAGCTGTATCAAAATCACCACTCTGAGGCTGTATCAGCACTGAAAAGCAACAAATTAGAACTTCATGTGCTGCCCAACACCACAGATCTGTCTTTAATAATGTGGTTTATCAAACAGAATCACTTCTAATGGAAGTGCTGGGCTTACTCACAAGCAAGGCTGCATTTTTTATTTCTACTGCTTCGACTACTTGTCAAAAAGTGTATTACAAAAAAAGAAAAAGAAGATAAAGTACCTGACTGGTGTCCTAGGGCTACCTATGAATCTGCGAGGTGATCGAATTTTTGGTTCAAAAGAAAATTTCTCTTTCACGCTTTCAAGTACAGATGGAGCCACATAGGTGAAACCCTGCAAAACAGGAAAAAGGCACTGCAACTCACAGGCACAGGGGCTGCATTCAGCATCACTTGTGCAGTTATTTATTGAATTATAGGATTATTAGCTATAGATTATTTACAGGAAAATTATAAAAAGAGTTAGTGTAGACAGAAGAACCCCTAATCACTCCTTGAAGCAAACAGTGGGACTTGAGGGAGTTGCTACACTCCTGCTATTTCTCCCAAATCACAGATTCCCACAGGCACACTCAATTTAATTAATTAATTTTGCACTGTTGCCTCTGCAGGGCTGTGGAAGCAATGCCATGTGCAGGGCTCACAGTGCCACTCTGGGTCAGAGTGCTGACATTTCACAAGGGCAGCACACTTTGGTGGCTGCTGGGTAAAGAAAGTGTCAGCAATAACCAAAGTGTTCTCAAAGCCTTTAAACATCCCATACCTGTTACAGGATTTGGGTTTAGTGATGAGAGTTTGCTTCAAGGAGTCAGTGGAATGAATTTAGCTGAAATTCCCCCATTTCCAGCAGCAAACCTCCCTCTCCACAGCGACTCCTCACTCACCAGAAAGACCTGGTTGGCACTTTCACTGAGAGTTGAGTCATCTGGGCTATCAACAGGTGTCTGACGTGTAAACTTTGAATCAAACTGGCTCACATCCTCTTCAGATTGCTTTGCAAAAACAAAATGATTAAGGGTTTATATTACAGATATCAACCAAATGGCTCAGCGGTGAGCAGTGCAGCCTCTGGATGGAGTTCATTCCATGGGTTTTTGGCAGAGCTCTGCTGGAGGAAAACCCTGGAGTGGTGTCGGAATCCTGTCGCTGCCAGTGGGAGGTCACTATGGGCACTGACACTGAGAAATAAAGGCAAGGGGGAGGGGCAAAAATTATGGATCAAAAAGGAACACAAATTAAAAAGATGCCTTAAAAAAAAATCTCAAATTACAAACAAAAACTTTTAGAAATACAATGCCAGTTTCTTGCAAGTTCAGCCTTTGTCACAACCAGTACAGAACAGTTGTAACTATTTCATTTTTGGAGGCCTCTCCAGATAGTTTTGTCCCATTTTTGCAGATACAGAAGTGTTTATAGTCTGAGGGATAGAGGACAACTCTGGAATAAGTAATTATGAAGAATATTTTCATTTCCTCTAAGAACAGTAATTCTAAAATCCCTTCTTTACTCCATGAGTCTCTGGAAAGACAGCAGGTTTTCATTTGTGCAGCCTTCATGCAACCATGGAAGCACAAGTGGAAAAACCACCTGGTTTACTCAAGAAACTTCCATAAAATCACTAACAGAAAAACCCAAAACCACCTTCAGATAAATATTTGGAAATATCAGTCTTGAACCTTTCTGAATTTCATTCCAAAGGATGAGGGGGAAAAGGTCTGGAGTCCCCATGCTGCAGAATGCTTGGCATTAGTGATGCTGAAGCCAGTTTTAAGTGAGAATTTTAGTAGCTGGGAATTATAGAGGTGGCAATACCCACAGCTGCTGGAGCTGATTGTACCCAGAGAGAAAAACAGACAGCATCCAAATAATATGGGATAATAAAAACTTGTTCATCACATCACTGCTTTGAGGTAAACTACTGCTTATAAGGCATAAAATGTATTGTAAAGATTAATAAGCAACCACAGAAAATGCTTAATTAGGTGATTTCATTTACTTTTGCTTAGTAACTCTATCTAGTTGAAACTAAGTGCTGACTTACTGTAGAGGGTTTAGAAGCTGATCTCAGAGTGAACTGCACTTGCAGGTCTGTTTAACCTACGGGTCAGAAGCAGGAGGAATTCAGACTGGAGCAGATCAGATCTGCCAGCTTTAATTGAGAGTAAATCTGTCCCCTGAGCTGATACAACTCCAGGAATCAGTGGCACTCCAGTTTGCAAAGTGAATGTTTCTAAGTTTCATTAAGAGCTTTCCTAAAGGCAGACAGGGAATGTCTCTCTCCCAGTATTCCCAGTACATACCAATAAGGGTTTGAAAGGAGGTTCCACCTTGCGTGCCAGCAGCTCGTCCCAGTTGATGTGTCTGAAGAAGGCGTGAGCCTGCAGGAGGGACAGGAGAATCAGCAAAGCCCAGAGTTTCACCTCTAACAGGTTCTATCCAGAGCCTTTCCCTGGGCTGTTTCCTTCCAAAATCCCATTTGGCTGAGTGCAGGATATTCTAGGGAATGTCCTCGGAGGAGCTGGGAGAGCTGAGAGTTGAGATCACACCTCCAAGTCAGACAACACGTCCCCATTTCCTTGGAAGTGTTAGAAAAAGCCACTTTACATGCAAAATACCTCTCATTTTCCAACTTTGGAAGTTAAACCATGACAAAACACTGCATTAATGACAAATGATCAGAACTGTGAAATATGGAGGACTCTTGAATACTTGTCAATGTCACCACACAAACAAAGTCAAGCTGGAATGCCACACTTCTCCCTTCAAGGAGCTGCACTAATACAAGGTTGGTGAGTTTTTTACATCTGCTGAGAGTACCCTCAGCCTTCCAGGGCTGCACAATTAGCACTGTGCAACTACTAGAAAGAGCTGAAGTTATTTTCCAAATTCCAAATTATCCAATAGGCAGACAGCTGCTTTTGTTAAGCTTTAAAGACTTCAGGTTTGGATGAGTTGTCACATGTGGCTTTTCTGCTCATTCCCCTTCAAGACAGACACTCTCCTTTCCCTGAGCTACCTTTAGAGCTGTTTTCTTCTCAGTGAGGTAATTTAAGAAGCCTCAAGTTACCTGAACTTCTCCAGCATCTCCAGGACCAGCTCCTAGACGTGAGGCAGCATTTCTTTTTAGCAGCTTGATGAGAAATAACATCCAAAAAAGCAGAATTAGTTATGCTGTTATAACCAGACTAGTTCTGCCATGAATCATCACTTCAGTGAGTACCATGCAGAATGGATACAGAACAATCAGAAAAATCTGCATTCACTTGAAAATGGTTGTATTTTCAAGGGAAATCACTTTCTGCACCACTCAGCAAAAAAGTGACTTAATCAGTAACAAACCAAGCTTGAACTGAACAGCCACAGTGGTACCATTATATTTCTATTTTCTACATATATGTGGAGTACACAGTCATTAAAATCCTACCTTTTTAAGCAGATCTCTGGCTTCTTGTGTGAGGTAGGGAGGCAAGTTGAGTTTACACTTGAGAATCTTGTCAATTGTTTTCTTTCTGTTCTCCCCAGTGAAAGGAGGCTGGAAAACATTGAAACAGGAGGAAAAACAAGACTTGTTCAGATCTTTAGTTTGTGTACACAGAACTCATTTCAATCATTTATAAAGCAGGTAAAATTACTGCAAATAGGCACTGTTTGGGTAAAAGCAGCTTGTGTCTGCAGCCAAACTTGAAAGTTATATTTTGGTTCTTTCTTACTTCCAGTGTGTGTGTATATATATATAAATATATAAATTTAAAAAAAATATATATATGCAATATCTGTAGTTATACATGCAGCTGAGTTAGGGTACAGGGAAGCAGAAAAGCTACCAAGGGAAATACATGCAATTATAACTGTGCACCTACTGCTCCAGTCAGCATGTCATACATTAATGCCCCCAAACTCCACCAGTCCACAGCACGGTTATGACCACTCCTCATCAAGATTTCAGGGGCCCTATAAGCAGAAAAATCAAAAATATGGAAGTGTTTTAATGAGCTTCATACTAATTGTGACTGCCAGTTTTCAAACAAACCCCCATTTATCAAGTAAAGCTGTCCTAAGTGACTGAACACAAGAACCACCAGTTAAAAAAGGCAAAACACAGCCATTACCCCCAGAGCAGAGCAATATTTTGGATTTCATCATGCAGCTCACATGTATTCAATTGTTCCACAGAATGTGTGTGTGACTGTTCCATCGTGAATGGATTCTTTACATAACCCGAAGTCAGTCAGTTTTACATGACCTGAAATTAAATAGATCAAATTTAAGACTTGTCAGAATTTTGCCATTTTGTAGAAGTAACACTGAGAAAAATGAGGAATTTTTAACGTGGAGGTGTAATTACTCTGAGTTACTTCTGACAAAGCAATGCAGCCATAAAATAGAACAAGGTAATCACAGAGAAATCCAAGTGCTGCCACTTGACAAACTACCAAAATGTATTCAAATACAGACAAATGTATTTAAACATGAAGACTGTAGAGCATCATTTAGCTAAAAAAGTAGGTTACTGAATTTTACTGCTTGCTTCAAAATTCACAGAACGATCTTCAACAAACTGTAAAGTGCTCTGAATAATTCAGCACAAAGACTAAGTAAATAAGTTGTTTAAGAAAACATGAGAATTCTGTGTGCTACAGATTGCCAGACTAATCAGTGTCACACAGTCACTGGAACAGGGCAATCAGAAACTGAGACTGCTGTCAGTGGGAAGAGTCAGCTGCTGGCTAAGTCACTTCAGCCACAGATTTTTTGGCATCCTACCCAAACTGCCTTTCCTACCATCAGCCATCCACACTGACTAAAATGTCACAGGTTCTACTTCACAGTGATCCAGCAGGAGAAAAAAAATAATCCAGAGGTGCAGAAAAGGCAAATCAGCCACTCAAAACATGCCTGGCTCCATGGAACTGGAGCTTGCTGGGGCCTATTAAACCAAGGAAGGAGTGTTGGAAGGAAATTAGCTCTGACAACTCTTCCCTTATCCCAGGAGTGGTGACAGCCCTGCCACTGTCCTAAGGAGATTCACCTCAATCTGAGGTGCTGTGACCTTTGGGAGAATTGTTTTCAGAGGACTGGCAGCCTGACTCATGACTAGAGTTCTACCTTGATGATTGAGCATGATATTTTCTGGCTTCAGATCCCGGTAGATGATTCCTTTTTGATGCAAGTGCCCCAGTGCCATTGAGATTTCTGCCAAGTAAAAGCTGAAAGGAAACAAAACCAGACATTATCAATCATGCAGAGCATCTTAAGGAAGTTTTTCACAGTTTTTAACCTCCACATCTGACCACAGCCTCACTGAGCAGCCAGCAGTGGGACCCTCTTCTGTTTTAAAACTGGAATTCCACCAGTACAAACTGGTGAGGACAGCACAAACTGGTGAGTACAGCACATGCACACCCTCCCCAAACCCACTGAACTCCTCTTTCACTGTACTCTAGAATGAATGAGTAGTTAAATATAGTTTAAGCACTTGGAAAAAACACCCAAACTATTAATTTACAAAAATAGCTTCGCTTACCAAGCTGTGTCTTCCATAAATATCCCTTCTCTCTCTAACTGCATAAATAGTTCTCCTCCTGTCATGAGAAAAAATAGATTGTACTCAATTAACAGGATCATCTGAAGTCAGTCAAAAGTCTGTTTTCTAGGAAACTCTAAGCAACAGGTATTTTTGCCTGCTGTACAACACAAAAAAACAACCGAGCCACTATTCTGTTACCCTCAGGATTCCAGCAATCTGAAGAAATCAGCCTTTGAAAAACAGGAGCATTTCTGTCCCTGTTTTATGTTGTTACAGCTTGAAAAATGTTTCTAATCTGTGTTTGTTTCCCTAACCATGAAATAAAGGTAACACTTTCTTCTGCCACAAAGAATCTGCAAGGACTAAACCCTCAGGTAACTCTGTAGGATTGCAAAGAACACAAATCCAGTGCAAAGAAAAGTCTTAAAACCCCTTCTTCTCCTGTATTGTCATGAAAAAAAACTATTTTATGTTTCATTCCTCTTTATTGTATGGAATCAGAAAGTTTATTCATGTTCTTTTATGTGTTTTTAATACAAACCTGTTTCAGTTTAAGAACCCATCATTAATTGGCCTTTCACTTGTAGGGTAAGAACCCCAAATTCTGGATTGTCTAAGACCCCAAGCAGGAGATAAAAGAATGTCATATACTGACCACTGAGATACTCAAGGATGAGGTAGAGTTTTCCACCAGTCTGAAAGGCATAAATTAAGTCTACAATGAAGGGATGTTTCACTTCCTCCAGGATATTCCTCTCTGCTTTCGTGTGAGCTGTATCCTTGGCATTCCTTACAATCATTGCCTGCAAAGAGCAGGGATATGTGAGCACAGAACATCCTAAACAAGGCAAACTTTTATGCTTGAACTTTTATGAGTTCAATTCTGAGTTTATGACATTACAACACTACATGTGAGTTAGCAACAGCATTAAAAAATTACATTTCACCATGATATCTACACAAGAGGTTTCCTGCAGAAGTTTAAGTCTTTATTTCATAGAATGATGCAATAATTTAGGCTGAAAAGGACCTCCTGACCTATTTAACTGAGATGCTGAGAACTACCAGACAGAAAAACTGAAGCTGAATTCTAATTCCAACTGTATTCTGAGTAAAAACTGTATATATCCTAGAACTCATTTTGAGGCATATTAAATCATTAGATAATTCTAAAAGGTAAACAGATGGATAGATGTATTTTTTTAAGATTCAGAGAGCAGTGACATTCACGTTACCTTTTTTAGAACTTTCATGGCAAATATTTTCCCGGTGTTTGCTCCGGTTACTTTTCGCACTTGAAACACCTAAACACCACCAACAAAAATGGCAATTACACATTTCAGCTTCATTAAATGCCACAAGCTAAAAAGAGAGAGAGGGAAGATCACACACAAGCTAAAAGGCAAAGGGACAAGTTTGGATGCAGAATGAGTTTGGGACATTCCCTGCTGCTTCCAGGGGTGAGGCTCTACCAGGATTTGGGTGCCAGCCGTGGCAGCTGGGCTTGGTTCTACCCTGTTCTACCTCTGCCAGAGTGGACTTTTCAGAGAGGGGAGCTGAGGGCAGAGCAGAGGAGCCCTGAGGGTGTGAGGGGCTGCAGGGGTTTGTCCTGGAGGGTTCCTACCTTGCCGTAGCCGCCCTTGCCCAGCACGCGCAGCAGCTCGAAGCACTCGGGGCGGATCTTCTCAGGGCCTCTGTTCACGCTGGTCTCTGAAATCTCAAATTTTTCACAATGCTCCATCCCACTGCAGGAAAGCAGAACAAGGCTGTGAGTCCACCTGGTGCTGAGAGCAGAGCAAGTGAAAGCACTGACTGCCTGGGAAGGGTCTGTCTGCCCTAGCAGTGACAGCCTGACACACAGGGACAGCTCCCAGCAGCAGAATTATTGTTTAGTGTCTGCAAAGATGCCCCTTGCACTGAGGTCACCTGCAGATTTTGGGGATTTATTGTATCAAGATTTCCCTCAAACACCTTCAATTTAATGCACATCTCTGCATTTCACCAGAATTAAGTTTAGAGGATGAAAACCTCAAGCTGACTCAGATATTTCTTTATATCGTTATATCCATATTACAAATATTATTCAAAGGCAAGAGATTTGTCAGGAGAAACAAGGATCAAAAGACAAAGAGCAGCTTTCACCAGTTCTTTTTATTATTATTATATTATTTCAAGATACAATTGACAGATTTTAATGTGAGGAAATAGTGAAACATCTAAAAATGACTCAAAATGGAACAGAATTTTCTATTTACCTTAACAAAGTAACAAAATCAGAAGTTGTATGTGGTTGGCACGAATGATACAGAATATTTTCTAGCAGTAACTTACAGGTCATATTGGCCAACTCCTCCATGGTCCATGCTCTCACTTAATTGACCCTGGGGATGAGAAGAAAAAAGGTAAATTAGAAAAAGGAAAGCATTAAAAATAAATGCACTGATGTGGTTAAAAACTTTTTAAGTCTGAAAAGATAAAAGGTACAATTTCACACCCCCAAGTGAACTTGAAATACATTAAGGTACTGCAATTTTCTTTAAAAATCCTCTTACACAGAAGTGTTTGAGTCCTATTGCAGATAGGCAATTAGAGCAATAATGCAGATAATGTGCACAGATGATCTGGGACTCATCTGCACTGGAAACAAACAATCTGCTGAGAAATTTTATTGTTTTAGATTGGTAAATCAAATCCCAATCGTGATGAAAGAATTCAGCTTTACTCTGATGTTAAACACATTTCCTGACTAATTATCAGTACTGAAGAAGTTCCTGCACTTTGGCATCAGAACTAGTGACCATTAAGAAGTGTGGTTTAATTCTGAAGAGATATTTTCCTCAAAGAATTTTTAACCTGATCCCTTCCCTCTGACTGTGGCTCTACATGGCAAAAGAAGTGCAAAGGCAGCAGACAGCTGGAATGAATACAAATAGAATGTCAGGGGCAAGCTTCGTCAGACTGTACTGTCACATTCTTATTTTTAAAAATATGGACACAAAATAACAACTGTGAGTTCGTGGTGAACAGCCTGGCACCTACAGACTGAATATAAATATACTGAGTGACCTGTGAAATTCAGAGAAGCACAAGAAAAAGAAAACCCACTGACATCTGCAAAAATCACCCAAGCCAAGGAGTGCATTTTAAAATATTATCCAAGTGAAAACACTAACCAGAGAAAACCTGAATCTTTCAACAGTCTCCAGACCATTTAAATGTTAAAGTTTACAGAGGCTGGTTTATTTTGGGTGATCTAAAGGGGAATTTAACTCTTGGATCCACCTACTAACACCACAGGCAATTAAGGAGTCCAAAAGACCAGGTTTGTTTCCAGCTCAGAGAGCTGCCAGCTCATGTCCTCCTGTTGACATTTATTAGAGAAATCCAGCTTATTGACATGTTTCACAATAAAAGCCACTAAAGCTGCCCTTGACCCCACTCTCAGACGCCAACAAATGAATTTTAAAAAATTCAACCCAGAGAATAAACACCCCTCAGTTCCCAGAGCAACTCTTCCTCTTACCCAATACTCCTGGCAAAGTTGACATGTGCTGCTCTTGCTCCTGTGAACTTTGGGTTTCATTCTCAGTATTAATTTAACCAAAATTCACTTCAGATACCATTCTGGTATTTTTTCAGCATTTCTTTATTTCTCAACACCAAGAAAGGCACTGGGAAGCCACCAGCCCTTCAGTCCCTACATTGTTTCGTTTATTACAAACACCTAAATTAAGGCTGAGGCTTTTTTGACCATAATAATTAGCACAAACAACCACAGGGCTGTTGAGGAAATTCCTTTCAAACAACGCTGCAGATTTTCCAGGATGGCTGTGCCTACTCAAACCCATGGGCTCCTCCTGGACTCAGAGTTTTTGGGAGATACAGGGACCAACACCAGAAATTTGATCACACACTCCTGATCGTCCCCCTTGCTCATTCCTGGGTCTGCACTGCTCTGGCTGCATCTCTGATCCCAGCACACACACCCTGTGGAGATAACTTCACTGGAATGTCGCTCCCCTCACACATTCCTGATGTTCCCCTCCTTCCCTGCTCTTCCTTTCCCGCTGTTGGGTTGTTTTCCTCTCAAGCCCATTCTCACCCTCCTTTATCTGTTTGCCAAAAGGCACCTGAGACCAGCCAGGGTTGCCAACGCAAGGTTTTAAAATCCACAATGCTTTAATTGTTCCCTGAAACCGAATTACAGGAACACAAAAGAGAACAAACTTTCTTGCCACCTCGCTCAGAACCTGTTCTTGGCAGCATTAACAGGGTGATGCAAGCGACGTTTTCTAAAGCCAAGCGTTTTATTGATTATTGAGGTGACAGACAGAGCTTTCCCCGCAGGCTGAGAAGCTTTCAAGGCTCCCGTTGTCAAACAATGTCTGTGCAGGTTACACGGAGCGTGGGTAACAGAATATCTGCTCATCTCCCCAGGGGAATTACCCGCAGGGAATCCACAGCAAACACGGAAGGGGCTTTTTACACGGATGTTTACATTGGATATTGGGGGAATTCTGCCCTGGGAGGGTGGGCAGGCCCTGGCACAGAAGCTGTGGCTGCCCCATCCCTGGAAGTGCCCCAGGACAGGGCTTGGAGCAGCCTGGGATAGCGGGAAGTGTCCCTGCCCATGGCCTGAGATGATCTTTAAGGTCCATTCCAACCCAAATCGTTCCACAACTCCGTGATCTCAAACACTCCAAGACCGTCATTAATATTTAAAGAGCAGAAAATAAACGCAGTGGCAGTGTGAGCAACAGCAAACAGTTAATATACAAAACAATATCAAAAAGCAACAGAAAGTCCAGAAAAATATAACCAGGGATGATGCAATAACATCCCCGAAAGCTTTGACTCGATCAGGATGAACATCACGAGCTGCGAACTGCACATTCCCAGGTGCTCCCGAAAGCACGAGATGCGAACAGCCGCTGACCCGCCTAACGCAGCATTTTAAACCTCTCCTTCTCATTTTGGCGCGAGAGCCGCGACTTTACACGGCTCCAGAAAGACCAGCATTTCTGCACTGACGTCCCGACATGTGACAATAAATAAATAATTTTTTTAACCCCCCCCGCTGCGGCGCTTGTGCCGGGATCCCAACGCCGAAGTTCGGCGGGGAAGAGCCCCGGCGCTGCCCGCAGCCCCGAGCGGCTCCGGGCGCGGAGGTACCGGGGCAGCGCGGGCGGCTCGGGCTCTGCC
>VXBR01007040.1:598817-615861 GCA_013400215.1 Cisticola juncidis | reverse complement strand
GCCCTGAGGGGGAGCCCTGAGGGGAGCCCTGAGGGGCCGCCGGGGGAAGCAGGGCCGAGGGGAGCCCTGAGGGGCCGCCGGGACCGAAACCGGGACCGAAACCGGGACCCAGAGCGAGCTCGGGATGCCAGGACGGGCTGCTGAGGAGAAAGGCTCGGGGACGGGGCCCGGGACTGAGGGAACATCGCGGTGTTCCGTGAGGGGGAGATCGACCCTGAGGGGGTTCTGTGGCCGCGGGGACCCGAGTGGGGCTCCCCGCGGAGAGAATCGGGCACGGGAGGGTCGGTACCGTACGCTTTGGATGTGAGCCTTTCCTGCCAATAATTCACACATTTATGTATTTTGTGCGTGAGGAGTGACTCGGTCTCCTAGTGACAGCCGGCTTGGCAATGAGCTCGTACCTGCCTGCAGAACGCGCTACAGGCACGGGCAGCCACCCAAGAAATGCTGTACAGGAGGGAATGCTGCGGCACGGCTGGGATGGGAGCGAGGAACAGCAGCCCAGAATAACCAAGAGGGTTTAAAAAAAATTGACCTTGTTTCTGTGAAAGAATAGAAAAGTGAGAAAGCAGAGCTGCTGTCAAATGCTAAGTGAGGAAAAATGTCAAAACATACCAGGATGGAGTCAAACACTTTGCTCTGTGTGTTGGAATTCTCCAGGGAATCCTTTTGTCACCTCAGCAGGCTCTGGCATCAGGCCTGGTGCAGTTCACAACTGGAAACAACTACGTTTTTGGACTGGCTTAAGATTCCCAATTTTGGGGGACTGTAACTGTAACTCTTGAGTTGTAATTAGCTGTTTCCATCCTGCTTTACCAAGCAAAAGGAAGGAACAAATAATTTTCTTTTCCAGGCTTAAATACCGAGTGAATAAGGATGTCAATTGTCACAGTGCAGCTTGGGCAGTGTGGGAACCAGATTGGGCAGGAGGTGTTCAGTGTTCTCTGCAGTGACATCCGTGGCACCCACGGGCTCTGTTCCAAGAAGGAGGATGAATCCTACCAGGATTGCTGCAAGGAACGCTTCTTCTGCGAGGAGGAGTCTGGAGGTACAGCTTTAAAGGGCTTTTTTTCCTCTCTCAGGGTCTGACTGCAGCACACAGAAATCAGATTTTATTTCATTAAAGACCTGTGCTCTCTGGAGTTCACGTTTGGTTTTGGCACAGTAAATGGTCCAGCAGAAATCAGGGCATGGCCAGATCCTTTCTGTATTGTCCGGTTTGGCTGGAGTGGGTGGGAGGAATCACCTTGGGACCTTATATCCATCCAAGCCCATCCCTCCCACCTGAATAATTGGCACCTCCTCCCCGGTTTTGTTTTCCCTCCTGTGCAGTTCCTGTTGCCCGGGCCGTGCTTGTTGACATGGAGCCCAAGGTGATCAGCCAGGCCTTAGCCAGGGCTGCCAGCTCTGGCCACTGGAAGTACAGCAGCCACTCCCACTTCTGCCAGAAGCAAGGATCTGGGAACAACTGGGCCAACGGGTAGGAACAGCTCAGGCCTCCCTGAGGGAATTCTGGAGGCTGAAGAGCTGCTCACACTCTAGGAGTGCTAATACAGCAGCAGTGGGAGTTAAAGTAAAATCTGCTTTATGAATAACTTCACCTTTCTGCTTTTGTTTTGCTGCCCTGTTGTTTTACCCACAGTTACTCCGTGCATGGCCCCAGACACAAAGAAGCCATCATGGACCTGGTGCAGAGAGAAGCAGAGAAATGCGACCGGCTCGGGGGATTTTTCACCATCATGAGCATGGCCGGGGGCACGGGCTCAGGCCTGGGAGCATTTGTGACACAGAGCCTGAGGGATGCTTTTCCAACCTCCTTCCTGCTCAACCACCTCATCTGGCCCTATGGCACTGGGGAGGTGAATGTCATATTGCCTTCTAATGAATAATAATAATTTATGTAGAATTTATAAGTTATAATCACTGGTTACTGCTAAACAAAATATCCACAACGGAAATAAACTAGAAAATGGGTACATTTTACACTGAAAAAGTTCAAGTGACTCAGCATCACAGCTAAAGACTTCTCACCTAAAAGTCTTGATAATTTAAGTGCTGAAGTGATGCAGGTTCACAAGAAGCTCTGTTATATAACTAGGAATCTCCTGATATGCCCTTATCTCAGTTCCCAGGTAGATCTGGTTCCAGCATGTCTATATGGATAACCTGATTTTCACAGGTCTTGCCCTCTTTTCCATAAAAAAGCTCTGAGCTCCTGACCTCATTCTGCACTCTGGCAAAGAAAATGAATCCCTTCCTAAATCATAACTGAGGAAACAGCAGGAGCCAGAGGATTATAAACTAAAAAGAGATTAAGTTGTTTGACTCTTCTGTGGTTTTTTGTTTGCTTCCAGGTCATTGTTCAAAACTACAACTCTGTTCTGACTCTGTCACATCTGTACCACTCAGCAGATGCCCTTCTTGTCCACGAGAACGATGCCATCCACAAGATCTGTGCCCAGCGGATGAACATCAAGCAGATTTCCTTCAGGGATGTCAACCAAGTCATTGCTCACCAGCTGGGCAGCGTCTTCCAGCCCACCCACACTGCAGGAGGGGAACCAGGCTACAGCAGGAACCCCTTAGGTACCAACCCCAACAGCCACACACCTTTCTGGGGTCACTTCAGTTCTCCAGGCTCCTTGCTCCGGGGTTTGGATACATCCCAAGTTTTGGGACAGGAACAGACCAATTTAGAAGTTTGATCCCGATGTTGTAGCAGAGTCAAAAATAGATCCCCTGACTTCTGGTTTCATTCTTTACCAATAGAATCTTCTCCTTTTTCAAGTGATCACAAACACCCTTGTGCCTGTTTGTATTTCAGAGGAAATTTGCACAGGGCAGTAATCCTGGACTGAGTTTCACATTTTACTTTGGGTTAAAAGTTTGTATGGACTCAAACAAACTGAGAGTTTTGAGTTTTGCTGGGGCAGAAGAGATGAGCAGACAACTGGGTAGCCACAGACTGCCATTTGTACCTTGAAAGAATTAGAGAAGTTTGCCCATATTGTTTATAAATTAAACTTCCAGATCCGGAGTGCAGAGTCCTTGGGATTTTAATCTAAACTGTAAAATAAGAGCTGCTTTCACCCTGTATAGAACTCAGTAACACAGCAAGTTTGCACGGCTTTGAAATTGCTAAATCTCTGAACACTCTTGTCCCACTGAAGAGGAATCTTCTCTCCATTACCTCTTGAACATCTCTTCTCCCATTTGAGCTGCCCTGTGCCATGCCCAACATGAGCACTGTGATTTCTCCTCCCAGGAGATCTGCTGGAGCTGCTGGTGTCCCATCCCGAGTTCAGGATGCTGGGGCTGCGCAACATCCCCCAGATGCCCGAGAGCTCCCTGCCCTACAGCACCTTCAGCTGGCCCGGCCTCCTCAAACACCTCAGGCAGATGCTCATTGCTAATGCTCACATGGAGGAGGGTAAGGAAACACCAGGCACCCCCCTTCAGTCTCCTTAAACACTCATTGGTGCAGTTGGAATAAAGCTGGATGTTCTGTGGAGCTCACAGTTCAGGCAGGAGCTGCAGTTGGAATAAAGCTGGATGTTCTGTGGAGCTCAGTTCAGGCAGGAGCTGCTGCCTTCAGCAGGAATTTGCCCCCACAAAACCAGCTGCTCCTTTCACCATTCCCTCAGCTGCCACAGCAGCTCCCACATTGCTCCTGCTCTGCTTCCAGACATCTCAGTTAATTATAACTATTGAAAATACACAAACCAGACTGACAGTTTGTGGCTGTGCACCTAATTTACATAACTTGTTTGGAACATTCCTTGGATGGTGAGCTCTGCTTTTTCTTTTTACACCTTCTACCCATAAAAATCAGGCTCAGCTCTCCCATGTAATTTACATGGAGAATTCAGTTACAGCTCCCAGTTATGCAGGGAATGGCTGGAGCCTTGCTAAGTATAGAAACAGGTATCCATTTCCTCTGGCAGAGTGACTGCCAGGCCAATCCTGCTGGATTAGCAGTGGATTTCTCTGGGAGTTGTGTGATTGCTGCTTCATTCATGTGCAGCAGCTACAAACTCCAGTGCGGCCTGTTTGGGGCACAGGGATATTTCCCATCTGCATCCCCACAGAACATTAACTTGCCTTTCTGTCTCTTTTTCCCAAATCCCAAAGGTATTGATTGGCAGGTACGACCCCCACACCCAGGATCCTCCATCTCCACAAACAAACCCCTGCACTTCAACACTTCCATTGCCAACCTGGTTATCCTGAGAGGAAAAGATGTGCACAGCGTGGACTTGGGTAAGAGGGAGCAGCTCCTCAGGGGGTTCCACATTTCTCTGCTGCCTTTGCAGCCAGGTCTGATGCAAGTGGAAACATCCCAAGACCACACACTTGGCTCCCAAGGTTGATATTCCCTCCAGAAACATTTTACTGTCCGAGGCCACATTGTCTAATTGTTGTATTTTACTTCTGAGTTTCCTGAAGCACTTCAGGAAGAGACTCAGGTCTGTAGATCTGGAATTCTTGGCTCTAATGTCTGAAAATACATTTAACTGTTTCTGGAGAGATGAGCATTGCTGGCAGCTGAAGTATCCACACCAGTGTCCTAGATAATCTAGGGAATAATCTGTTTAAAAGTTGTATTTTCAGCAGGCTGCCCACTCTGCAGATATTTTTGCAGCCTGCACTGATCTGACAGCATTGATTGGGCCCCAGAGGGATCAAGAATGGGTTTGTCCAAAGGTCTGTCCTGTTTCCCACAGGAAGTTTCCAAGATCCCTCCTTGTACACATCGTGGCTAAACCCTCAGGATGCTTTTAATGCATGGAAAACACCCAGAGCATTTAACAAGTATGAGAAATCTGCTGCTTTGGTCAGCAACAGCCAGTTCCTGCTGAAACCTCTTGACAGGATTGTAGGAAAAGCTTGGAATATGTTTGCTTCCAAGTAAGTGAAAATAATTATGCTGGTACTTCAGTAATAATTGCCAATATCCTCACTGATTTCTAATGTCTGACCCATCCTTCAACACACAGAGCTTACCTTCACCAGTACACCAAGTTTGGAATCCAAGAGGAAGATTTCCTGGATTGCTTCACAACCCTGGAACAAGTTATCTCCAGTTACACCAATCTGTGATTTATGTCTTTGTTAAAATGGTCTGAAATAGAGATTTTCTGAAAGAACCAGGCTGGAAATCCTTCCATCAACTTCCTGAAGTATGTAAATTATTGTACTGGAGTTATTCCTCAGTCTTTAGGAGCAGAGTGTCTGGGTGTGTTTGAATACCAAGAACTAAATCTGAACTGAATATATTCATATTTTCATGTTATTCTTATTTAATATATCTAATAAATAACTATTTTTCAATACATTTGCTGTATCCTTTTCTGACATTTCACTAAGCAAACTACAGCTCCTGTTTTTCTCCAAGTTATAAGTTAATTAACTTGTTAATTATTTAAACATATATGCAATGAAGATGGCAGGTAGACTGCAGATGTAAGAACTTATCATTTGATACAGTAAGTACAATACATTTTATAATTTCCTATAATTAAGTCAGTTTAAGGACTTGGCTCTTTTTTGCACAAATTTTACCACGACCACAAGGTGGTGCCCTGGGAAACTGCAGCTCCCTCCTGGCACGAGATGGGATTGAAGGACTTGGGAAGGCTCCCACTGAATTAAAATAAAATAAAAGAGTACTGTAAAATTAAAGATTACCTTGTAACACTGAGCTCTCTTCTGCCTCAGCTTTTCATTAATGGCAGGGAGAGCTTTGGGAATTCTTGCCATTCCCCCCGTGTCACACTGTTCTCCCACAGAAATAATCCCACAGGCCAAAAATTAAGAGTTAAATCAGTCTCAAGGACTTTTCCCTTGACAAACACAAATTTCACAGTGCTCCCTCAGGTTTTAGTGCGTTTCATTCAAAAGGTGGCAGCTCAGAGCTGGGGCCTGCTCTGCTCAGAAGGGATTTTCTGCTGTGCCTCTGCCACTTTGAACCATTGTCTAATTTTTGGGTATTTTCACAGAAAAAAATGCAGGAAAGATTGCACAAGGAGTTCAGAAAACAGCACAGGCACTCCGAGCTTCCAGGAACAAAGGGTCAGAAAAGGAGACCCTGGTGAGCTTCTCCCTCCTCCAAAAGGCACAGGATGTTCAGCAGCACAGAAATAAACTCCCCTGGTGGCTCAACAGATCCCAAACAGAATTTCCAGTGTCAGAAATGAGAATAGGAAAAATGGCCAAGTTCCAAAAATTCTTTTCCTTCTCACTTCACCAGGTAAAAGAGTTTTTAAAAGGCTAAGGGCAGGTAAGTTCCCTGAGAAACAAGGAAGAGAGCAATTGTAGTGCTGTAGCAATAACTGACTTTATTGCAGAAATAACCTCATGTTATCTCTCTGTATTCAATTCTGAGCATGAAGCAAACACAGCAGGTGCTCAGTGCACCTATGAACAATCTAGACCCATATTTGTTATTTATTTATGGCACTTCAGGCTAATGGAGCAGGATATTTGGTCTTTTTTTTTGTTTGTTTGATGGCAGAATTTGTGCCACATCAGGAAACACAGCACAAAGGTAAGAAGTGTAACCCCAAAGCAAAAATTAGAATTTTAGCTGTTATAATCCCTTCCTGCTCTGGAGCAGGGGCTGACAGGAATTGTTTTAGGCATCTCTGAGCTTCTTCCTGTGAATGTTTTTCAGTCCTGAAATTCTCACACCCTTTCCCAAACTGAGCCTTCATTTTTTTGATCTATGATGGGATTCCTTTATTTTTTCCCCCGGATGTGGAGAGGGTCAAAGCGACAGGAAGTGAACAGCCACTATCAAACATCATCACCTCCAATTACATTAAAACAGGAGTAATTCTCTATGAAATCGATAAAATTAATTATGTAAATAGAGCCTAGAGGGAGGGTTTCATTTCATTAACAATTACAATTAAAGAGGTAGATCAAGGGTCAGCACAAGCCAATGGCTCAGAGACAGGAACAGCAGAATCAGTGGCCTTGACCTTGCCTGTTGTAGGCAAAGTCCCCACAGGATGTCCCCAAGCCCAGAACAATGCTCCAAATCTCACTATTGTTTGTTGGAATGGACAGGTGCAGCTCACTTGGAAGTTGGTTCAACAACTCCAACTACAGCAGACATTTCATGAGTAGGAGAATATATTTAACCACAAAAAAACCCCAAAACAAACCCTACCCCCAAAAAAACTCACAAACAAAGCAAAATAAACAAACCCACCAAAATAAAAAATAACCTGTAATAACTTAAAATGTTTTAAACACAGTTAAGTGTTTGGCTATGTAGTTACAGATACAATTTATTTATTTGGGCATAAATAGATAGTGGTGTTTTTAAGGCTGGACTTAGTTCCAGCACAGGCAGGATGGAAATATGTCAGAAAAAATCTGTGGTTCCCACAACAACCAGGGTTTAATACATGAAAAGAGGAAATTATATTCAAATTACCAGTTCAAACACTACTGAGAAACACTAAGGTACAAAAGGGCCTTGAATTAATAATTCACTTCTTTCTGCCCTTGTTAATAAATTTAGTATGGATAAATGTTATTAAATGAGAGCCCAAACATCCAGAAGGAAATAGGACTGAGTGTACGTGAAAGAAATCTGCTTTTTGCTGGACACCACTTTAAAACCTGCACAAGAGGAATCAGGAAAGTGATTCACGGGTCCGATATAGCACAAAAAAACTTCCAAAGGAACTGAGCTGCTGCCTTCCCTCAAGGGCAGCCCAGAGCTTTTCCGAGGCAGCAAATTCCCCCGGAGCTTCCTGCTCCAGCCCCTGCCCACGCTCCAGGCACAGCCCGGACACTCCGCGGCTTTGAAGGGCCTGGGAGTGGAGCTGATAATCCCGAATCCGAACCACGGAGCTTTTCCGGCTCTTTCAGCCCGGCCGGGGCTCACAATGGTCCCTCCCGAGCTCGCATTGTGGGAATCCTGTCCCGCAGGCCGAGCCGCTTCCCCTGCCCGCCTGGGGCAGGACCCAGCCCCGTTAACCCTTCCCGGGAGCTGCAATAAATTCCTGCCAGCCGCAGGGAAGGGCTGGAAACGGCCCCGGAGAAGAGACTGGAGAAGCTGCTTGTTAGGAAATAAAGGCAATTTTTAGAGTAAAGGTGCTCCATGATAGAGATCGTGGAAGAAATGTAAATTTTAACCCCATGTTCATACAGGCCTGAGAGATATCAAACTGTGACTCCTAAGAGAGTCACACTTATCTGTGTGAATTAGGTGCCAGAAACCTTCTTGTCTTAAAACCAAACTTTAAAATCCCAAATGTTACACTGTAGCAGAAAAATTAGTAAACTCATGGTGTTTTCTAGGCCAAAATTCCTATTTTAAAAGTAAAATCACTAAGTGGAGAAACAAAAATAAGCCACTGGTTAAACAAACAAACAAAGACAGAAAACCATTGCTTGAGCTTTTGTTTCACTGATTGTATGAGGAGAGACGAGCCCCGTGTTGGATTTGCACTGAAATGAGTGCAAAAATGATTATCATTATTATTATGGACAATTGGTTACATGGCCAATGTCATGTTTATTTAAGGCTCACAAGAATACAGTTGAGTGCCTGAGAATGGTGTAACTGTGGGCAGGTGGCAGGGCTGAAGCTGAACTGCTGCCCAGCAGTGTCCAGGATGGGATGGATCATTCCCAGGAGCAGGTCAGGAGAGCAGAGCCCACGGAGCCAGATGGGAACGGCCTCATCCCACAGGCTGAAGGAATCAAACCCTGCCTGGGCCTGGCTGGCCAGGGCAGCTCCTGGAACCTCCTCAGTGAGGGTGGGGAGAGCTGGGCACCAACTCAGAGCTCCTGCTTTCCACATGGCCTGGAACGATCCTGATTTCCAGGATCCACCTTTCCATGGAAGTGCTTGCCTGGCCTGTCCTGCCACTTGCAAAGAAAACACTGGGAAGTTTCCTCCCCACCCACTCTGGGTAACTCCAGCCTGTGTTAGCTGTGTTAGTCAGCAATTGTGTTTATGGAGTGATTTGAAGTTGTGAACCTTCCCTTTATAGGCTGAATTTTGGTGAAGAAACCAAATGCAATTGATAAAACAGTCAAAATCACAAATTTGGCAATGAAAGATCAAAAATCCACTTAAATACTCTGCTCACAAGAAGAAAGCTTCCATTCCCCCCCAGCTCAGTGTTTCACAATATTTTCCTCTATCAAAATTTAGTCAGGCCTCCCCTCAAACTCAACATTTTCACACAAAACCCAGACACAAACCTGATGTGTGCTGGGAAAGGAGAGCTCACTCTTCAGAGACACGAGGGAGGAAACCTCAGCACGTGGGGTCCTGTTCAAGCTGAACAAATCTGCAGGAACAGACTTGAATTGGCCAAAAATGGCTCCACACAGAGGGCAGGGAGGGCTCCAAGCCCGAGGGAGGGGACAGCAGCGACAGCTTCAAGCAAGGGCTCTCAGGCTCTGCCAAACAACATTTAAACCTCTCCTTCTCCACTGAACTGGATCAGTCACAACTGGAATGTGTTACAGAGATTGCCTCACTTCCCCACAAACACCTGGCTGCTCTGGGATTTGCCACACACGAAACTGGGAGAGACACTTTGTACACAAGTTAAAGGAGGCAACAGAACTAAAATCACCACTTGCAGCAGCAAAATATTGCTTTGAAAATGTTTCTGGCGTCCATTAGTTGGAAGTCAAGTAAATACCGGCTTCAGGCATCTCAGAAGTTTCTTCCTTGCTGCTCCCCACCTCGAGCCTTACACAACACCCAGGAATGCACTGCCTGTGTCACAAGAGGTCAGCTGGGCTGAGGAGAGACCTACAAACCCAGGAATCCGAGAAATGAAATGTGTTGTTATGAAAATATCCTAAATATTAAGAGCTCTCCAGAAAACAGCTGCAGCAAACCCAGAGCGGTGAGGTTTCCGACCAGCCCAGAGAGGTTTTGTGACCATGGTGAGATGTTGTAAATCTGAATGTGTTTTCTCTCTGAGACAAAGAAGTGCTGAGTGCAGGAAATCTGTGTTTTCCCATCAAAGGATGGAAAAATCCTAATAAACTTTCTGAGGAAAGCCACAGCCCCTCAAAGCGCGAGCCTTGAACAAGGTACTGATGTTTTAATCAGCAGCAGCTCCTGCAGGAGAACTGCCAGGTTCTTTCCTGACAGAAGCAAAGAGGCACCACAAGCTCATTTCCCGTGGGTTCCAGAAGCTTTGGGAAATGCACTGGCTCTGCTAAGAATTCCTTGGAGGCGATACCAGAGTCACCAGCGGGGTGTGGCTGTCACCAGCGCAGGAACAACGCCCCGAGCTGACACCTCCTCCCCGCCTGCCAGCAGGAAAGAGCCGCCGGTTCCTCCCGGCCACTGCCCGGGCAGCCCCGGGGAGCTGCTGGGACACCCCAAACGAGCTCGAGAGAAAGGTAACCTTTGGTTTAATGCTAATGGAGTCACTGCTCTTTGACTCGTTCCAGGGATGATAATAATAATAAATTAATAAAACCTCCTCAGCACAACAAAGGGCAGTGCTAAAGCAAACAACCCAGGCTGGGCCCACCCACAGGTTCACATTTGCACCTGTGTTCACCACACCTGGACTCCACCAGCAGTGAATGGGCTGAGCGGCCTCAACAGCCTCTTCACTCACAGTAATCGCATTTTTTGACCAAAATACCATTTTCCCCCCAAATTCTTAACACATTCCAAGCTGTCGCCGATTGCAGGGCTCTCCCCATTCTCTGGGAGATGACACGGCAGTGGTGAGTTTGTGTTTGAGCTCCTTCCCCTGGTGTGACCACTGACCCAGGTTGTTCAGCCTCTCCCTCTGCCAGAACAACGTTCTGCTGCCTTTCATGAAGTGGATGCATCAATAAACAAGTGAAATGTGTGAAGAAATTCACACCAGCGCTTCGTGCCCTCCATTAGGCACTTCAATTAGCAAAGTCACAGCGGGCTCAGAGAGCTTTTCAGCTTTTAGTCCTTCTCAAAATGACTCTGCAAGAGCAAATGCAGATTTTCCCCTCCTGTCTGAATGCACCAGAGGTTTCACAGGGACGGGGATTGCTCCACTCCCCTCTGCCAGGGATCCAGCACGGATCCCTCACCTGCCCAGCAGGATCCCCTCCACTCCCACACTCCAGCAGCTGCTGCAGTCTGGACAGCTGGGTGAAGCTATCACTGTTTTCTTACTGCTGTTCCATCATCTCAAAACAAACAAACAAACAAAAAAACCCCAACCAAATCTACAGCTAAAAAGTGCATAACTTTAAATCTCACAAGAGTAATTCCAATTACCTTATCTATATCTACACTCAGCCTCTTAACTGCTGATTACAAAGTATCTTTTCATTTTCTGTTTTAAAGACAGATTATTTTCACCTCCAAAGAACACACCCAACCCTCACAGAATTTTCTTTTCACCTGCCATCAGTTTTGTTCACTAATATTTATATTTCTGCCTGATAATCAGGGAAACATCCAGAGGGCTTTGCCTGCACTTAGCAGTGCCTGCAGCGAGAGGGAGGCTGATCCAACAAATGAAATAATGAAGCCCCAAGGCACAGCAGGGAAGGACTTTCTGGAACAGCATCAAGCCACTGTCAAGTGTTGGTGACAAGTGTCTTTTAGCAGGAACAGGAGCTGGGGGAGTTGTGAGGGAGCTGCTGGACACAAACACAGCGTGACGCTGGCACGGAGGGGAGGAGCTCCAGGACAGGGGCAAACGCTTTTTCCTCTCCTTTCCTTTCCTCTTTGATGGGTGAGCTGGAACTGGGCAGTCTGACCTGACCTGGCTCGCTGTGACCTGAGCTTTGCTGACACCAACAATTCCAGGCTGCTGGGGCACGGAGTGCTGCCAGCACAGGGGCACTGCCACCTCCCAGTGCCCTCACAGGTGTGGGGAGGCACAGTCCTCAAAGAACCAGGAGGAGCGCAGCCCTACATGACCTTGTTTCACAAATAAGAGACTAAAAAAAAATCTGTCACATTAAAGTCATCAGTTGTTCCTACAGGACTGATCGTTCCGTGTGATTTTCAGTCATTCCCAGAAAAAGAAAGCAAGATACTTTATTTAGTATCTAACCACAAGAAACAGGAGTTAGGGATCCCTAAAAATAGGGATTTGTGCCAAGATTGGCTCTTGCAAGAGTTCCCTTTGGATTTGTCCCTAACACACAGAACTGACTGACTGCTTCCAATGTGTAATGAAGACATGGGCAACAATAGGAAACTTTGGGTTAAGGGAGCAAAATGCACGTTTTCAGGTCAAATGCTAAAGGCTGAGTCTTTCTCTGAAGGCACAAAATGCAACTGCTGAATTATCTTCTGTGCTCACACTGGAGAATGTTTGGGACAGTAAATGTCACAGTGTTACCAAGAGAGTTCAATACGGAGGATGGAAACAATCCAGCTGAAATAAACACTGGGAAACGTTATTTCTTTGTTTATTTAAGCAAACATAAGATTATCCATTGCAAATCTCATCAGGTTCGTGTCACTTTTGTTTGTTATTTTGGTTTTTTACCTTTTCCCAAGTCTTATCTCCCAGGTAGAATGATCACTTCCTTCTTTAAATAGTGTTAGAAAGCTTCAAAATAACAGCAGAGCTAATTGGAATGGACACATGGAAATACAAGAACAATATATATATATATATATATATATTTCACACTACATATATGTAAACATATTGAACCAAAAGTGGGAGAAAGCTTTTAGTTTTCCTTCTGGTTTTCCAGCAGGCAAGAGGCAGAATTTTAGGGAGACCTCTAAAGCATTTAGAAATGTGCATTTTATGGGCTCAGGCTCTAGGAAAAAGGGATTTTTTTTCTCAGGACACTGTTGCAGTGTCTTGAGAGCACACAGGGGCCAATGGTGTCCCCTCCCAGAAGGGTGAGAGGTTAATAAATACCTATGTCCCTCAGGGGACAGATTTGGGGACCAGAAGAGGGAAGAGCAGCTGAGGGCTGTCACTGACCCGGTGTCCTGAGGGGAAATGGAACTCTGAGGTGCAGCACTGAGGGGCTGCAGGGTGGAAAGCTGAAGTTCCAAACAGAGCTGTGGGGTTTGGGATTGTACCAGAACAAGTTCTTTGTCACATTATTGTCAAAAGCCACATTCAGGCCAAAAAAATGGTAAGATTTAGTAAATACTTTTACCTTTTAAAAACCCAGGAGCAGGTGAACGATCTTTGTGCTTTAAACTCCTGTGCTGGGATTTCAGACACTGAATCTGCTGGAGCACCCATGCAGATCCTCCCCACCATTCCCAGCACTGCCTCAGGGTCCTGGTGGAGCCAAGAGGAGCCAAGAGAAGCCAAGAGAAGCCAAGAGAAGTCAAGAGGAGCCAAGAGAAGGGGTACAAACCTCAGCCCCGCCCAGGGGAGCTGCACTGGGGCTTTGTTCCTCACTGGAGCTCACACACAGGACGTGCTGCTGATGCCCAATGGAAGCAGCTGGGGATGGATGAGGTCAGATGAGAGATACCAAAATGTCAGACAGCCTACCGACTGTTGTTGCCATGAGATCCAACAGTCAACATCAGTCTGATAAGCTATCCGACAGGATGGTACAGCCACGGATGGTACAGCCACGGCGCCTCCGGCACGCACACCCGGCCCGGCCCCGCACACCCGGCCCGGCCCCGCCTCACCCCGGCACGGCAGCCTGAGCTCAGCTCAGCAGGAGCTCAGCCACCTCCCGAGAGCGCTAATTAGAACGGCTAATTAATTCTTGGTGCTTGCCTCCCTGGGATAAAAATAAAAACCGATCGTTCACAAGTGATTAG
Source organism: Cisticola juncidis (assembly GCA_013400215.1). Taxonomy (NCBI): domain Eukaryota; kingdom Metazoa; phylum Chordata; class Aves; order Passeriformes; family Cisticolidae; genus Cisticola; species Cisticola juncidis. The sequence goes on along the minus strand of VXBR01007040.1, from coordinate 602,108 downwards.
GGCGCTGCAGCAGTGGGGATTGATGCACTCAAGAGGGAAAAGAGACATTTTGATATCAGTTCTGGTCTGTACATCTGAACCGGCACATGCTGATCATAACAAATCTGACTTTAAAAGCACGAGGTTAAAGTTCTCTAAAGTTCTCTGCACCCTTACTGGGCAGACACAAAATCTGCTTTCAAATCTTCCCCCTCTTCTCCTCCATTGCCCAGTCCTGGGCTCAGGGGCCAAGCCCTGAGCAGAATTTAGGATAACCAATCTGTTTCACCTATTCAGGCAGTGACTGTGCTTCAAGCAAGGCATGGCCTTCCTCCTCCCTCTGCTAAGCAAGAAGTTCTGAAGAAAAAAGAACAAAAAAGAACAAAACAAAAGAAAAGAACTTCCCTTAGTGCAGGAAGGATGAGCAAACATGCACAGAGCATCCAAAAGTGAGAGAGGAAAAGAAGCAGCTTAAAAAGACTGACACAAGAAATTCTGGAATGATCATAAGATGACTTTATAAAGTTTTTATCTTAATTTCATCCTAAATATACAGAATAAAAAACGTTGGCTTCAGCGTTTTGACATCAACCATCTCTGCTAACACCATGGGAGGGTGGCTGTTCCAGCGTGCAATGCAAAGGGGCACTGGGAGCTCAGACAAACAGCCTTACCATGAGGGACATGCAACAGTTGTACCCGACCTGGACTCACATATTTACATTTTCATGGCCTTGAAACTTATGGAAAAAGCAAACCAGCCACCCTTCAAAAGAAAACATTGCCCTCAGGTCAGTCTGAACTTAAATCGGGAGATGGAGAGTATGAAATCAGTTTTGGAAGTAATTTGTGTGGACAACATTTGTGTTAAACTCCATTTAACATCCCACTGTCCATCCTGTAAAGCACAACCCAGACTCGTGAAGCATTTACACCTTACCGTAACATTTATAAGTTTGCCAATGAAACCGTGGCTCCAATATCCAAATTACTTTCAAAATCAAACAAAAAATACTTGTTAAGAGTTGAAAATTGATGTTAAAATTTTTCCCCCCCTTTGAATAATGCTGTTTTTTAAACATATGAAAAGATGTGTCATTTCTCGTGTCTGCCAAAACCCGTCCTGAGGGGTTTTTCCCATTTTTTCCAAGCTCATTTGGTTTTTTCTTCCGAGTACATCTTCTGTTGCAGTCGCTTGGCATAGCTCTGGGCCATGGAGTTGATTATAGATAAGATAAAATAACAAACCATGACAATCACCAATTTTTCAAATATCCAGGATAGCCAGTTTTCCCCCTGAAGAGACAAAACAGAAGGAGGAGGAGAATGAAGGTTAGGTGAAAGGGGAAAGCCTGACCGTGTCTTTATTCTGCAATAATCGAATTAAAAGCAGGACCAGGAGGGAGCTGACAGGATTCCTGCAGGTCCCTTGACAGACAATGCAGGAGGGGCTCCAAATGCACTGGCGGGCAGTGACGAATCCCTGATCGCTCCCAGGGTGCTCCCAAAGTGATTTATTATTCCCAGGATTGTCTGGGCTTCCCTGACAATTCGTGGAGTTCAGAATCAGCAGCCCCCGCCTGTCACTCCCTGTCACGTTCCTCTCGAAAACAACCCGGTCATTGGTGAGCAATGCGGGTTTTTCCCTAAATCGCCTTTTTTTGGGTTATCTCCCCATGAGGATCTCGGTGTCCCTGGAAGTTCCCGGGCCACTCGCAGCGTTTTCCACGGGAATCTCAAGTTGTGGATTTTGCCAAAGGAGGGCAGCAGCGCTCTGCTCAAACCCTGCCCTGAAATCAGAGCGCATTTCCCGGCTCCAGCCCGAGCTCCCCGGCTCTTTTGTGGTCAGAAATGGGCAAAGGGACATTTCCAGCAGCTGCAAGCACCGCACGTGAAACGCGAGTTGGGTTCACGGGTTTTATCTCAAAATGCCTGTCCAAGCTGCTCTGTCCCACTGAAAACTCAGGGTAAGTTTTTAAAAATACTTTTTGAAATTTTAAAATACTTTTTTCTGTATCACAGGACACTTCTGCCCCTCGTACCTGATCCAAACACTGCAATTTCTTTTCCTTTCAAAGTCTAAAGGCTTAGGATTTAATTTCTTTACTGTCCACAGAACCACAGATCCCACTGGCTTCTAAAGCATCGGTGCTGCCCAGTTTGTTACTATTTCACATGGAAAGGCAATTTTTTCTCTCCTTACATTTAACTTTCCAAAGAGGCAGCTAATGCAGAGGCAAGACAAGCCACCAGTTTTGATTTACACTCTCGTTTATTCTCTAAAAGATGTAAATCCAGCAGCACACAATTCATATTTTTAATTCCCAGGCTGCTTTTAAAATGAAATTTTTATCTATTTCCTGGGTCAGTGCAGAGAAACAGAACGGGGAGTGATGTTTGTAAAAACTACGAGTCTAAGACAGGCGGGGAACAGAAGTGAACCGGGGAGGGAGGCAAAGAGACTCTTACCTGTGGCACAGCACTGTCGGATTTGTGGTGAAGTTTTATCCTCTGAGCTTCCAAATATTCTTGAAATGGTTTCTGAAGAGAAGGACCTATACTCGGAATAGCACTGATGGAAAGTTCATCCCAGAGAGCAAGACAAAATAGGGGAGAAAAAAAAAACAAAACCCATTTTTTTTTAAACTTACCACTTTACCTAATCAGAACAAAGTTCAAGCTGAGCCTCAGCTCAGCAGGGAACTCGAAGCTACTCGAGAAAACAGAAATAAACCCCATTTCATCTTTCGATCTGATACTTCGGGAGGGATGCATTTCCCCAGATCCTCAAAAAGCGCTTCAAAAGAAAAATATTTCTGAGCAAGGCAGCGCTGGAGGAGAGGAGGGAGCCGGGAGCGTTTCCTGGGAGGCAGCAGCGCCGAGAACCCAATGAATGACTTCGGAGAAGTCCCACATTTATCAGCGGCAGTTCCTGTAAGAACTGGTTTGAACCGATTAATGAGGAAATGACTGGGCCTTGTGTCATCCCCCGGTTAAAAAAGAAACTGCCGGGCGCAGGCCTCGCCCCCTCTCCGCACCGAGCCGGCCCCTCCGCCCGGCCAAGTCCTTTTTAGGACAATCCGTGCGTCATTCCCTTCCCAAAAGGAACGGGAGCGATCCGGGAGCGCCTCCCCCGAGCCGGGGTTAACAAAGGAACAAAGGAGCGGCCCCGGCACTGCCCCGGCCCGGGCCCGGCTCCCGGGGCGTGCAGAGCCCTCAGAACTGACCCGGCCCGGGCAGAGTCCTCCGAACATCCCCGGCCCTGCCCCGGCCCGGGCAGAGCCCCCAGAACTGACCCGGCCCCGCCCCCGC
>VXBR01007040.1:577355-598595 GCA_013400215.1 Cisticola juncidis | reverse complement strand
CCCGGCCCGGGCAGAGCCCTCAGAACTGACCCGGCCCGGGCAGAGCCCTCAGAACTGACCCGGCCCGGGGCTGCGGCGTCCGCCCGGGACGGGAGCGCCCCGGCCCTCAGCAGTGTCTGCTGAACTCCTAAAACCCACCTTTGAACCCTGTCAGAACGGCCACAACCCTCCAAAACCTCCCCAAACTCAAATAGAAATTCTAATTATAATTCTAATTCTAATCGGGCAGCAGCCCCCCGGCCTGGGCTGTGTGAGGAAAACACTCCCAGAGTTGGATCCATCCTAACTCCAGCCATGGGGCAGTTCTCATTGCTCACTGCTTGAATTGCAAAGGGAAGGGAGATTTTTGACTCATTTTAAAATAATCAACGTGTTCTTTTACATTATAAATTTCCCCAAATATGAATTCTAAGTGATCAGCAGCAGCCCCCCAGCCTGGGCTGTGTGAGAACATTCACAGAGCTGGATCCATTCTAACTCCAGCCACGGGGCAGTTCTCATCACTGACTGCTTGAGTTGCAAAGGGAAGGGAGATATTTTTCTCATTTAAAATAATCAATGTGTTCTTCTACATTATAAAACTCCCCAAGTTCAAATATAAATTCTAAATTATCAGCAACAGCCCCCAGCCTGGGCTGTGTGAGGAGAACATTCCTAAAGTTGGATCCATCCTAACTCCAGCCACGGGCAGTTCTCATCACTGACCGCTTCAATTGCAAAGGGAAGGGAGATTCTGATTTTTGTTTAATTTTCAAGAAATCACTGTGATCTTCTACATTAAAGAACTCACCTAAATTTGAATTTAGCTACTCCAGGTGTACGTGCAAGGAGTTGTACAATTCCCCATCTCCAGGGCCTCAAAGGCACCCATTCTCCTCAGCCTCCTGATCTCACACCATATTCCCTTTTCCAGTCCGAAGCCCAATTAAAAAATAACAGCCTTCTAATTTTAGGAATTTCTGAAAAGCACAAAGTGTCTCATTCTCCTCCAGTAAATCTATTTATTTCCTTCATGGCCGGGGGCAAAGGAGGTTTGCTGAACCCATTTCCCAGCAAAAGGTCGCTTCCCCCGTGATTCACCGCCGGGTGAGGAAATTCTGTGCCCGGACTGGTAAAAAATTCTGGGAAAAAATTAAAAAAAACCAACAACCTGTGGAGGCCAAGGCACGTCCCTTATCCATTTTACACAAGATGTGTCAATGTCCCAAAGGGTTCCTGCTGTTCCTGAGGTGCCTCAGCTCTGACTATTCCCGGGAAAAGCTCTCCCAGGGCCCGTCACGCTCCCAGCACTGGGGACATTTGGAGGTTTCTTTTCTTTTCTTTTCTTTCTCAAACAATTCTTGGGAGGCCTGAAGAGCGACTGCAAGGTAATGGTTTACTCTGGAACTTCTGCATGATTATGAAATGAGGAATATTTAAATGATGAGGGATCAATGATTAACAGGGTGGTGTTCGAATGACTCCGTTCCTCACCGAGAGCTGAACTCGGTCCCCAAATTGAATTAAACACAGAACAAAGACATGAAACCCAAATTCAGAGGCTTGAGGAGCTCCTGGTGCACCAAACAATATTTCCAAATTTTTCTGACTAAATAATTCAGTTTTTATTTCCTTTTCTGGGCACGACTACAAGTTAATTGCACAAAATTAATTTTATCAAAGCAATTTTGGAGAACTGCAAGATCCTAAATGCCAGGATCTCAGATCTTATTTTTTGTACATTTGTAAAGACTTTAATTCTGAAAAAACGTGCACAGATTTAAATAAGGAGTAAAAAAAGCAGAGGAAAACCTAGAAAATCAGGAATCCACATGAAATTCTTGAAATCCCTTCTCAGCAGCACAGTATTAGTTACTGATGCCTTTTTGGACAAAATTAAATCTTTTAATCACCCAGTCATGTGCCACCTGATATCCAAATGAATAATCTTCAATCTAAAAAGTCTTTAAAATGATTTAATGTAATTAGAGTTAAGTGAGTTCCCTGTCCCTGCAAACCTCAGAGATCCCTCGGTGCTGATCCCAGGAGGAAAACTGGGGATGAATTTTGTGGGATTTTAAATTTTCGTTTGGGTTCATTCTGATTCTCTGCTGAATTTTTATTGTTTTACAGGGAATTGAAACTGAGAACAAGATCCCCAAACTTGCAGTGGCCTTTGGTAATCCTAAATTCACCGAAATCATAACATTTCAATCAAAACCATGATTTCCATTCTAATACTACAACAGAAGTACCCATTAAAATTTTGGATTCACTGAAAAAACACTCTTGGTGCCTGTTTTAAAACAATTACCTGGTGTTTGTAATTAAACAGATGCACTTTTTTTAAACTCAGATCTACAATTTCTATCTAAAAGACAAACTCTAAAGCTCTTTTTCCAATAAATAAAACAAAACTCCCCATCTGTTTGAAGCACCACATGACAGAGATTCAGCAAAGTTGATCAAGGATTATTTTTAAAATTACACCAAGAACCTGCAGAGCCTGACTCCAAAAAATTCCAGTCCAGCTACAGCAAATCTCAGTTTAAATTTATTAATTTGCTTTTCCAGGAACAACTGTCAACAGTTGCACCTCAAATGGCTTTCATTGGTTGTTAAATAATTTTTGGGAAACTTTAAATCTTTTTAACAGAATCTTTGGAAGTACAGAAAGATTTTTCTCAAAGGCACCAGGATGAAGCACCAAACCCAGAGGAGAAAAAATTGCATTTTCCCTGGGCCAGCTTACAAAAAGTAGGAAGTTGTTTGATATTCCAGCCATCTGCATTTTTACTAATATTAAAAATATTTATAACTATTTAATCATGATATTTGCACTTCTGAAAGGGATAATTTCATCTTACAAAGTCTTCAGGAGCAGGGGTTGCTCTTGAGTGACTGAAATCTCTCAGCCTGTGCTTTGAGAGGTTGGGAAACTCAGAGAATTAATTCCAACTCTGCTAAATCTGAATTACAGGTCTCCAGCAAATGCTGCCCCTCAGTGTCATTGCACCAATATCTCACCACAAAATCTGTCACACCATAAGTTAGGATATAAAATTCCCTTTTTATCAAAGCACATGTGGATATTTGTTCTCTTGTCCAGAGAAAAATGTTAGAATTCACAAGTGCTTTCCAAAAAAAGAAAGACTCAAATTTTGGGAATAAAACTATGGGATTTTTCGTGAATGAAAATTTGAAAGTTTATGGAAGTTTCCCATTTATTAGAGGCCTCGGACACCAAGTGATGCTGAAGCATTAAATTAATAACCCTGAGCTGTTCTTAAACTGATCGTGCTGGAATTAAAAATGTGAATGAGCCCCGAGTCTGAGCCTGTGAACAACTGGGATCCATCCCCAGTGGGATGCTCAGGAAACTGGGAGCACTGGGGGGGCACAAACACAGGAGTTTATTTAATTTCATTTGATTTTATCACAGAAATCCCAACCTGGAGGGAAACCAGAGCCCCGTGGGGGAACAGAAGGTGCAAACAGGGCTGGACACACCTGGGGAAGGTGATGCAATATTGAGTCACGATATTATCCATTTTCTGGATAATCCCTCCAACATCCACAGCCCTCAGCCTGGAAAATCCCTTCCCCTCACATTCCACACACTCGGGGCAAACACCAGCACGTTTTGCCCAGATTTGGCTTTTTTGGGGCTGAAACAGCCAGAGAAAAACCTTTGGGAAAAAAATCCTTTGGAAAAAGGCAGCACAATTGCAAAGGAAGAGAAGAGGGAAGAGCTTTGACAAGGAGCAGCAAATCCCCGAGGCCTGGCACTGCCCAAGGCCAGGGATTATCTCCTCTGCAGAAAAGGGAGGAAGTGGCACTGGAGGATCCCACAAAGAAAGGGAACGTGCTGGGATGGGCTCCTCCCTGCCCTTCAGCGCTTTTCAAATTATTTATTTCAATGGCACTACTGACAGCCAGGCCAGAGGGGGAAGGCAAAGGCTTTCACCTTCCCAAAGTATGGAAAACATCATTAAACAATCCCACCAACACCAACTGTAGGAGATTTCCTATTTCTCCATTCCCCTGTGAGAACACAAGAAAAATCCACCCTGCAGCTCCAAAGCAATAACACATTTAGGAACAGGCACGGAGTTTGGATATTTTAGTATTTAGGGTATTTTAGCCACCCCCTCCCTCAGAAGTTTCACTCCAGCACAGTGGTGTCAACTTCTTTGTAAGTCGTGTATTTTAAAAAACATTGAAAAATAGATTCCAGTGGAAATATCTGTATGCCACTGGCCAATTAGCAAAGCTGGTTCATTTGCATAACGTGTCCCTTGTCTCAACAGGGCACCTTTCTTCCTGTGAGCCCTCTGAGCCTTCAATGGTTAATTTTTTTCCAGACAGTGATCTAAACTGGCTCAACGGTTAGTATTTTAATGAGCTGTCATTTCCTGTGCTGATAAAGATTCTCACAGTATTTAAACCATCCATTTCCCCAGGCTCCACCACCGGCAGGACCCTGCAGTGACTCAGAGGGGCTCAGTCTGAGCCTGACTCAGCCCTGGGAGCTGGGGCTGCCCTAAACCTGGGTTAGGCTTAGGGAAACCTGGGGCTGCCCTAAACCTGGCTTAGGCTTAGGAAAACCTGGGGCTGCCCTAAACCTGGCTTAGGCTTAGGAAAACCTGGGGCTGCCCTAAACCTGGCTTAGGCTTAGGGAAACCTGGGGCTGGGGCTGCCCTAAACCCGGGTTAGGCTTAGGAAAACCTGGGGCTGCCCTAAACCTGGGCTAGGCTTAGGGAAACCTGGGACTGCCCTAAACCTGGGCTAGGCTTAGAGAAACCTGGGGCTGCCCTAAACCTGGCTTAGGCTTAGGGAAACCTGGGGTTACTCAAAACCTGAATCCTGGGAGCTGGGACTGCTCAAAACCTGGATTAGGTTTATGGAAACCTGAGACTGACCAAAACCTGAATCCTGGGAGCTGAGACATCCCCAAACCTGAATCCCAGGCCTTCCCAAAGCTGGACCCAGCTCCCTTTCCAGCCAAACCTGGGCTCCCCAGCCCCTGAGGAGCCCCCAGCTCCCACCACCACCCCCAGCCCCAGCACAGCTCTGCAGCTGAGCTGTTTTCTGAGCCCAGAGCTCTGAAGCTGCAGAAAATAAATCTGGTTTATGATCAGGAGCAACAGGAAGGTTTGGGGGTTAAAAGGCTCCTTGGCAGCTTCATTTGCTTTATGAGATGAGGAAAGGAAAGATCTTGGTGGAGGTTACAAAGCTCAGAAGGGCCCAGGTCTGACGTGGGTTCCACCTGAGCCACGCTCCAGTGCCCCAGGAGGCTCCAGGGCTTTCTTCCTTGGGACATTCTGTTATTTTAAATCAATGCTTTCAAAATTAGCAATTGCAACATCTCTGACCTGCCTGTCCTTAGCTCTGCTCACTGCTGCTCTTTGGAACGAAACTTCTGCTTGCATTTTAAAGGTTCTTTTTTTAAAACTCAATTTAGGGAAAAAGCCCTTGCTTATTCAGAGTTAAATCCTTCAAGCCTTTTGCAAATAAACTCTTCTAATTCTGTTGTGATCCACTGGAAGGCTTTCAACATCAAAGCTCCTCAAATTTCAGCCCCATCTGTGTCCCTTTCAGGGCACTAAAGCCATTTTTGTGTGGAGCTGCTCAGGACACATCCCCCGGGTTTCTGATGTACCTGTGGCAGGAAGATTGCTGAGTTTTGAACCAAAAATGGCAAGGGGATTGGTTTAACCTCCCAAAATTCCAAGGGGATTGGTTTAACCTCCCAAAATTCCTCCCAGGAGGTTGTGAGGCCTCTCTCTTCCCACCCCAGGACAAGATTTCTCATTGTCTCTTTATCACTCCTTGCCTTGTGTTCTAAAGAAATAACCTCAACCTGTATTGTAAATTATTTTTGACTAAAAAAACACCCCAAGCAAACTTTCCAGTTCCCTCAGTCACCATGATCTCATTTGTGCTTTTTTGGTGAAAGGAACACCACGCTCCCTTTACCAGCATCAACTGAGATTAAGTTGTAAGCAAAGAATTATGGCACAAGAAATAGCAGCAAACTGGTTTGTCCAGGCAACACTTCCAGTAGCTGTGACCAAAAAATTGCTTTTTTTTCAGCTGTACAATCACTCCCACTGCCCTGCAGAGCTGGGAAGGGTGGAAAGCTGCCCCACAAAAACCACTGGGGTGAGGAGCACTGGTATTTTTGGGTGGATTTTGCAGTTTGTTGGATTCTCAGAGGTAACACCCATGAGAAGGGATTTAAAAATCCAAGCAGCAAAACCTCACTGGCTTCTGTTTTAACTCCACATCAGTTTATTCCCTGAATTAACTGAATAATAACTGAATTAATTAATAATTAACTGAATAAATGAGTTTTTTAGAAGCAGCAAGGCATCAGGGAGGCTGTGGCTGCCTCACCCCTGCAGTGTCCCAGGCCAGGCTGGGGCAGTGCAGGGTGTGGGATGGGACTGGGTGAGCTTCAGGATCCCTCCCCACCCAAACCATTCTGGGATTGGGATTTACAGGCAGGAATTCCCTGCTTTTGCTGCAGGATCCACCCCTGGACCTGAGCACCTCCTGCAGGAACAATCCCAGACCCTCCAGCCCAGTTCATCATTAACCACAGCCAGAGGGAATCTGTGCAGGGTGGGATTTCTCCTAAAAAATGTAGATTTTTTTTTTCTTCTTTCTAACCATTTCCCACCATTCTTTTTCTTTCTAACCATTTCATTCTATCAGCTCAGAGCAGGAACTGCTGGAACAGCTTGGTAATCCCAACCCAGTGAGTTCCAGCACCTCAGCTTGGATTTCCACCTCACACCAACCCCACTTCTCAACCCCACTTCGCTCCCTCATTCCCAACAGGGTTTATTGCCACCTTTCTGTCCTGTTTTTGTTCTCCAGCTCCCACCAAAAATTTCTACAAAAATTTAAAGTTTTCTGCAAACAGCTTCCTTATTTCCTGCCATGTTTTCTTTTCCATTTCCTTTTTTTAATTTAATGAATAGAGAAAGTATTTTATGATCTGTTTGTAATGGAGACCTAGACAAAACTGTAAAATCAAATTAAATGATATTAAGGCAGCCTGGTTATGGCAGGCTCAGAACAAGGTCTGCACATGAACCAGTTTTGCTTTTTGACTAAAAATCACAAAATTGTCAAGAAAATCTCCCTGGCTTATAAAATCAGATATTCTCAGACTTTATCTCACAATTTAATCTTCTGTCTAGGTTCCATTTATCATCATGTTCATTATTTTCAGCTATTGTGCTCAGATATTTCCTATTGTTTAAGAGCAACAGCCCAGACAAAGAAAGTCTAAAAGTCATTGTGGTGGATAGAATTTGATTAAAATAAAGTTACTGACCATTAAGCAGAGCTCTGTTTTAATTCAATAATAGGGCTTTTAGAGCAAGGTATTGTTTAACATGTTTGAGGCTCCCCTCTAACAGAAATTGATGAGGTAATGCTGGAGACAGCTTGAGAAAAGTCAAGGATACCGGGACATTCCAAAAATCTCACTGTCTCCCAGGAACATTTTTTAACTCTGACATCAACCCTCCAATAAAACCCGAATCCAGCAGAGCTCCTGTGAGTGCATTCGAAGTAATTCAATGCAAAATTATCTCCAAGACAGATGAAGTAGGAAAAATCTACAGGGTTTGGCTCAGAGCATCCACAGGAGAGTAAATCCTTGGAAATGTACCTGAGCTAGGGGCAGACCAAACTGTCTGCAGTGATTGATGCTGAGAAAAATTCAGGATGCTTAAAAGAAACCACATTTCTCTCTCTCCCTCCCTTTTTAAAAATAATGTTCACAGCAACAAATTGATTTTGAGTTTTGTACAGAGCAGATGCTCGAGCAGAAGATGAGGAATAACAAAGCCAGGATTTGTTTCATCTGTGGAATGCCCTGCAAGGTTCTTCTGACACTCCTTTTCTTTGCACAGCATCACTCCTTTGTTTCAAAAGGAATTATTTCCAGACATTCCTCCCCTGAAACTTTTCTTGAGGAGTGTGGCTTTTATGTGAAAATTACACTTTGGGCAGCCAAATATCCATTTACCCCAGAGAAGAAACCCTGGAAAAGCAGGAACACCCTAAAATTTATTTTATGGATTTATCTTAGGTTGGATTAATTTTAGTTTAACAAACCCAAAGCAAACCTTCTCAAAATCACGACACTTTATCCATTTCTACCAAACTGAACAGAATGGGGATCAAGCTCCACACACCAAATTTCTCATTCTGATGTTTTATGAGTGATGTGATGTTGTAAATGAATAAGGTACTTCCAGTTGAGGAGGATGTTTATGGTCAAGCTGGAACACTGCACAAAATCCCAGGTTTTTAATACAGAATCGCAGAATTCTATGATTTTTTTCTATAGATGTAATTTTTTATAAATGTTCTCATTTTTTTGCCACAGGATCCAACTACACCAGTGCAGAAAATCCAGGGCAAACACCCCATCTGCAGCTATAAATTCAGAAATCTGTGAGTGGAAGAGCTGAATCTGTTTTGGGGTGAAGGTTCAGCCCTGAGCCTCAGGAACAGCAAATCCTGCAAGGACTGACGGAAGGAGCTGCAAAAGTGAGACCTAAACCCTGCGTGGGGCAAAGCCTGGAACAAAGCACAACCCCAGCACATCTGAGCTGCCTCCTCCAGTATTTTTCCACTTAATGGGTGCAGGTATTAATTAGTGAGCTGGGAATTACTCACCCGATGAGGGCCACCATCTGCTCCACGATGTGTTTGCTGAAGGTGATGATAACAAAGAGTTTCTGTGGAAGGAAAGAGCAGTCACAGAGAGCCTGGAGCACAAAGGGGACACTGCTGCTCCTTCCCAAGCAGCTCCTACCTGCCTTTCCCTCCTCTCATCTTTATTTTTCAACCTTCTGCTCAGAAAAGAGGCAGGAGGAAAAAAAGCTGTTCATTTTCTGCCTGTTTTCTCACAGTTTGTGTTTTTGCTGCCCATTCTCATCCTCCCCAAACTCCCATTCCCAGAAGCTCAAGGTCACTTTGCTCCGTCAACAATGTCTGAGTGGAAAAACAGCCCCTCACACAGCGTGGCCTTCCAGATCACAGAGGGGAAAATAATGGGCTTTAGTCCCCTGGTTCAGGCAGAAACAGCAAAAAAATGCTCAGAGAAGAACAAAGAAAGAGCCTTTGGGCACCTGTGAGGCTGTGATAAAGCAGAATAATCACAGTCCCTGATAACCACAGCCCTAACCCTAATCCAAAATCATCCAGAGGCTCTTCACAAAAAAAAAATTATCAGAGTAATATTAAATATGAAAATATAACCTAGCAAGTTTTACCCCTAAATAAAAATCAAACTTGTACCCATGGAGCTGTAATTCCAAATACAATATTTAATCACATTAACAGCTATTAAATATATTAAAAAACAGACTTCAAATACCATTTCAGCCTCACAAGAAAAAAGTCCATGATTTATCTGATATAATTTTACAAAACAGAGTAACTCTTAATTTCCAGCTAACCACGAAACCATTAACACTACAACAACAAGTTGTTGTTCTTATGCAAATCAGAATGAAAAAATGAAATTAAATGGACATAACTTTAGTCAGGAGTCCTGGGATGGCCACTGCACCAGCCACTCACTTCCTGTCTGAACATTGCATTAAAAGCCTTTTCCATGACTCTCACATTTCCTAAATTCCAAGTCCAGCCAGATCACTCCAAAAACTCAAGGCTATTGCACAAGGGTGTGCTTGAAAAAGAGAATTCTAAAAGCTGAGCCCATTACAAAATCAGATGATTTACCAACTGTACAAGGCACTGGGAAATGTTTTTTCACTTACATGGGATGTGAGTGTGGAGCACTATAAATTACACAGCAAACACTGTGGTAGCTGAGCAAGGCAATTGAAATAATAAAAGGAATATTGATCTAATATTATTTCCCTTTTCTGTGCTGCCAGAACACATTTTAGCAACACACGGATTTAAAAGCACAAGAAAATTCAGATAATACAAAAATAAGTGTGGAGAAAAAACTGTTCTATCCCAAGAAATGGCAGAATTTCCAAATCTATTTATTGTTTTCTGTTTAAGCACCATTTAAAATACGATGGGAAGAAAAAAAGCTGCTGTTTAGGGCAAAATAAAGCCTTTAAAGCAGCTTGATGAGGCTGTAACATGAATTATTTTGTACTAAAAGCTTCTGCTATTTTGATGGGAGTCACAGCAGAGATTTCCAAACAACAGAGGCACAGGCACTGCAAAAACCCAAACTCAGCTGAAAACATCCCAAAACATCCCAAACAGAGCGACGTAGTTCAGGCTGCAGCCCTGACCACACCAGAGAACCCTCCAGGGAATCCAAGCTCCATCTCTCCTCGGACCAGGGTGACGCATTTACCAGCAGAAATCAACATTTTGTGAAAACAACCGGATTGTCAAACTCAGCACATCTGGCACAGCCCTGAGCGAGCAGGAAAAACGGGGCCCACCAGAGCCAGGCCCTGTCCAGGAGACCTGGGACACCCCAAAATCGCTGCCCCAGCCCCAAAACTGCGGCAAATCCGCCCAAACCGGCCGGCCCAGCCCCGCAGGGTTTTCTCACCCAGCTAAAAAGGGCATTTTGAAGTGCAAACAAGGGTTTGTTACCAAAAAAGCGAGTTCAGTGGAGCCCTGGCAGTCTGGTAAAGGCCATAGGTAAATGCCTTGGCTAACCACCAATTTCCTGAGCGGGTCAGCAGCTATAAATTACTCACTTGCCTCAGTCTGGAGGAGCCCAGCAGCTCCTTTATTGTAAAACCCTTGCACCAAATTAATTTCCATTATTTCAGGTCGGGCAAGGAGAGCCCAGGATTCATTCCCAAGGAACACAGAGGAACAGGCAGGGAAGGAATCAAAGGTTTCACCCCTCCAGGCCCGAGGGAGGGGCAGCACTTGCCTGGATGTGCATTTTAATCACGGCTTTTCCAATCAGGGTTGCACCGAAGAAGGTCCAGAAGGGAACCAGAAAGTGGCCACAAGTTATCCCAGCCAGGTCAAACAGGGGGTTTGGGATCTGTGGGGTGCAAGGAAAGAGGTTCATGAATTGCAGCACACATTGGATGGACAGAAACACGACAGACTCTGAAATTCAGGAAAATGAACAGTTTCCCCTTCTCCAACTTGATCCAAAACTCTTGTGCCTTAATAATTACAAAAATGTTCATGTTGCACCACATAACTTAAGTCTCTGGGATTCTGCTAGACAACATCCCAGACAATTCCATTCTCATGGTCCCTCCTTACCCCTGGATCCTGAAAAAAGCTAATGAAAAGTTTTCCATGTGAAATGCACAGAAACCACAGCAAAGCCATTCTGAGTGATTTATCAAATTTTCTCTCTGACAAGTACATCACTCTTGGAAGTCAGAGTTCCGACTGATCCCCAGTGATTTCCAGCTGAGAACCTACATTCAAAACTGGCATTTATAGTCATATGTATCCAGTTTAAAAGCACTGATTAGATTTTATTAAGCATATGCATTTCATTTAAAATTAAAAAAAAAATTTATTATTATTAAACTGCTGGCCTGACTTTCGGTATTGTGATACTATCTGTAAAATATTTTTGAAAGGAAACCAAGAAAGGATCTGAATTCCAACCTTTCCCTCTCAGCCTGGAGCACAGGGGCAGTGTGAGAGCAGGGGCACTGGGGTGACAAACTGCATCACTGCTGGAGCTTTGTGACTTAAAGAAAGAAATGAAGAGTGGAAAGGAATAAAGAAAAAATAAAGGACATTGCCAACAAGGCTGCAATCTGTGAGAAAGGGCTGGACTGGGCTGATAAATTCAGATTTATGAGCAGCCACAGCAGCACCTGCAGAGGCAGAGATGTGAAGCAGCTCTGAGCACGGCCCGGAACGGTCCCTGGGCAGTCCCTCCCTCCTGGGCACTGCCCTGGGCACAGGGGCTGGTCAATGATTGACTCCTCACATTCTACTCCTCTCCTGGGAGCCAGGGCTGCCCCAGCTCTCAGGGTGTTCTTGCCTGGTTGCTCTGGGTTTTTGGTTTTTTTTGGGTTTTTTTGTGTTTGTTTGTTTTGGGTTTTTTTGGGGTGTTTTTTTTTGTTTGTTTGTTTGTTTGTTGGGTTTTTTTTGTTGGTTCACAGAATGTTTTATCCCTGCAGTGAGTTTGGGGCAGGGGTGCTGTGGATGCCTCACTCAGCACGTCCCCAGGAGGGTGTCTGAGCAGGCAGCAAGGTTTTCTCTGGGCTTGTTCCTGAAAGTTGCCCAAAAACAGCTCACAAAGATGAGAGGGCAAATTCTCACAAGTCACAGTGAGGAACTTCGGGGCTGATTCTTGCTTTGTTCTTTCCTCAGAGCTGCCTTTATATAGAAATAAACTCCAGACAATTTCCTTATTGCCACTAAACAACATGACAATCAGTTGACTTCACTGGATAAACTTGCAGAATTTTAATTGCCATTTGATGGTGTTTTTATGCAGCATTTAGAAGCCACCCCTTGAGAGACAAGGACCCACAGCTGGGACAGACATCACCACTTCACCAGCAAGTAAAAAACACATCAAACAGAACTCTGCCTAAAATCCAGAAGGAAGATCCCAGTTAAGGGAGGCCAGGAGACTCCTCATAGAGCACAGAGAGGCAGAGAAGCCCTGAGACAAAGCCCTGGGCTGATGGGGACACAGCCAAACACAAGGAGCACCCATGGGGGGCAGCCTCCCTTCCCCTTCCTCACCCAGGGGTGCCACACAAGGGACAGCTCTGCATTCCTGATTTCCAGCACCTCTGGGACCTCCCACCTCTCCCTTCCTCCTGCAGCTCTGGTGTGAGAAATCCACAACCCCCAGGGGTGCCCTGGTGCATCCCCAGCCCAGCTGCAGCTCAGGCCCCAGCAGGGCAGCAGGAGTGGGGGAGAAGTTAAGCAAATGTTTAAATATTACTAAGCAGGAACTCGGGGGTGTTTACAGCCACCTCTGGTGTTTACCAACTCCTTCCTCCTGCTCTCCATTCCTCCACCTTGCCCAGCCACTCACCCCTGCCACCTCCAAGCTGTGACAGGGACAGGGACGAGCTGGGGCAGGGATGTGTCCCAGGCCTGAGTCAGAGCAGGGAGCAGCTCCTGGGAGGATTTAAGGAGCAGCTTTCAGGCTGCTTCACTCTAAACATTTCAAAGGATTAGTGAGCAGAGCTTTATGTCAGCAACTCTGATCAGATTAATTCTAACACAGGTTACCCACATTTGAGGAAGCAGTTGTCTGTGTCATCTTTACAGTGTAGGAAACCAAGAGATGCTGGAGAGGTGAGGAGTGAAAGGCTCAGGGTAATGCTGGGGTTATTCCAGAAAAATGGGATTGGGGAGGGTCCCACACTTCCCCCCTTCCCTGCAATCACATCCCACAGTTTGGTGTGTGGGATGAACAAGGCACACCATTCCTATCAGTTCCAGAGAGAGATTTAAACCTCAAATTTAAATTTTTTTATTCTGAAAGAAGAGGATTATCCTACTCAAAAACTCAAATAGCATCACTGGAGATGCTCCTTGCACCTCTTGATTAAAAAATCCATGAGCAGTTTGTAGCTGTGTTTCACTGTTTTCACAAGTGAAATTTGCTTCCTTTTCCTGCCCTCTCTGGTTCCTAATGACCCAAAGAGCAGATTTGGGAGGACTGGAATGGATGGATGCCCTAAGCAGGATTCCTGCAGGTGATTTTCCACTCTCCATTCACACCTCTGGATCTGAGGATGTCCAGAATGTCAAATAAAATACATCAACCTAAAGAAATTGTGACACAATTCCAGCAGATTTGGTTTCCTGAGCACCACAGAGATCACAGAAACTGTAAATAAAAATGAAGTTTGTGCCCACAGGGAAAAACTCACCGAGGCACAGGCCAGGATCCCAAAGAACCCAACCCTCTGCACCAGGTTCTGCACAGCCAGTTTGGCCCGGGAAGCAAAGTCCTGCAAATAGGAAAACAAAATTATTCATGAGGAAAAGAACAGAACAGAGCTCAGAACATCTGTGATTTCCAGGATTTCCCACCTAGGAACTGGGAGGAATTTTAAACCTGAAAGGGCAGTGGAAACCCTGGGTTTGGAGGGACAATTGTGGTGCTTGGGTGGAAATCTGAGCCCCCACATGCACTGAATTTTGTTTTTCCAAACCCTGCTGTGCAAACAGATTTTCCAGTCTTTATTTCCCCTATCTTTGGAATTCCAGTGCTGCCTATACCTTATTCCTTAAACAGGCAGAGGGAATTCATTCCTGCAATGCCATTTCCAGTGGTAAAAAGGAACTTTCTGAGAGTAGAAGGAGCACAATAATCCCATTATATCCTTAGATCTGTTCTCCCAAACCCAGGATCTCAACCAAAATAGTCAATTCCAGGCACTGCCTACAACAGACTTGTAAAATTCATTAAAATCCAGAAAGCTGAGCCTAAATTACTCTAAAAGCAGGGAAGGTGCAGCCCCTGTGGCTGGAGCTGTTTGTACAAAGCTGCCTCCTTTTAATTTGTGATCAGTCCTTACTCCTGAGCCTCAAAATCTGCCAAACACCCAGGAAAGCCCTTAAAAAGCAAAAATAAAGATTCTCACAGAAGTTTGCTTTGAATGTGAGAAGGGAATTTTCAGGAGATAAAATTCTTTTGAAGGAAAAGTGTCCAGAAAAATAAAAGCAAGGTCAGTGCTCCCTACTCAGGCTTGGTCACAACAGTTCCAGAAAGCAGGGAATCCTTGGGAATAAAAAATATTCAAAAATAATTACCCATTCCTTTTTGAAAACCTACAAATAAGCAATAAAATTCTGATTTTCCAGGAGCAATTCAATAAATTACACAAGGAAGTGACTTTAATCAATAATTAATGATATTCTAAATTCCATCCTTTACTATTGAATTGTAGAATTTAGAATATTATTAATTATTGATTAAAGTAACTGCAGGGTAATCCAGAAAAATTACATTTATGCAATTTTAACTTTGTTACAATTCTGTTGAAACCCTAAACCATGCACACCAAAGAAGGAAAACTACAAATATTTTACAATGTTCTTGCATCTTATTTAAATTTTGAGCTGTAGAATTGACAAAATTTTCTGTGGCAGATGAAAAAATAACAGATCTGTGATGAGACCATTTACTTCTTTTTACACCCCCTTTTCAAGTAGTAACTTGTCTGCATCACTGTGCTTTTAAACAGTTAAAGTTTTAATTTAAAAAATAAAAAAATAATTTAAAAAACCCCAATTATTACTCAAATCAGAATAATTCTATTTATTTATTTAATGCCTGGAAAAATAACTCAAATTAAAACTGAAAGAAAAATGCCAAAGAAATAAGATTTCCTAAATCTTTCAGTGGGACATTTTTAACCACAGGGGAATATGAAAACTTCTAGAATATCCTATAAAGGTGAATTTCCACATTTTGACCAGGAGTTCCACCTTGGGCTCATGATTACAAAATAGAAGAGATCAAATATTCACTCTTTTAATGAAAATTTCCCCTGAATTTTCCCACTGAACTCATAGGATCCCTACAGAACACGAGGGATTAAACCTGCTCTGAGTAAGGCTGACACCAAACCCTTGAGCTTATTCTGATAGGAAACTATCTGGAAAATAAAACTAAATTTTAAATTTATTTTTTTCATTAAAAGAACCAATTGTGACACAAATTGTTATAAACAAAACATGAGAATTTACTGACGACCAAGCCCAAAAATCTTGCGACATCAGAGCAGCTCCTGCTCCAAGCCCAATTCCCTCGTGGTTATTTCCATGGAAAAAAACCAAAAAGGGGATCCCAGCTCCAGGGGGACCCTCAGGATTTGGGATGGGATGGAGGGAATGAAATATTCAGAATTTCCCCATGGAAAAAATCAGCTCTCCCAGCTCCCCAGCCAAACACACAAGTGAAAATCCATCCTTAGGATTTCTTTACAAATTAATTTAACACCAAGAAGTGCTAAATCAGATTTAGTCCCTGGGAAAGGTGTCCTGAGGAGTTCCCTCCTCAGGGATTTCTGGAGCACAGCTCAGTGTGGCCAGGCCATTTTCAGTTCCTATTTTCTCCCCCATTTCCAAAGCTCACGGGGTTGCAGCAATATTTTCACTTTTATAAGGCAATAAATATTTTTTCCTCGCAGTTCCATAAATCTGATGGCAAAGTATCTTTAAAATAAAACACTCCAAGACAATTATTCCAATGGCTCCATGATTTATTTACAGGAGAGTTGTTTCTATTCTGATTTTAATTTATTTCCCCATTATCTTTTACTGTGTTGCTAATGCACTGCTGTATCCATTTTCACAAGCTGGAATTGGAAATAAACTCTCCAGCAAATGACCTATAAACTAATATTTGCAGCACAGCTGCTTTAATAAAATATATTATGATAATTATGTATAAATTGACTGTATTAACTTAGGGTAAAGCACAGTGCACCATTTTTAACCAAATTTCTTAAAAAGAATCAGCTTCCCTCACCCACATTTCTCAACTACAAAATTCAAGGCTGCCTTGAAACTCATATTTGCCCTCCAGCCACAAACATATAAAACATTAAAAAGCTAATAATGAAAGTCTTTAAAAAAAGTTTAACAAGTTTGTCTCAAAAAAACTCCAAAACAAGAGCAATGTTGGAGCAGATTTTCTCACCTTATTAATTCATAACTTTATTTTTAAAGTTATTACTCAGCTTGTTTCTTTGTTAAATTTCAGTTTTACATGGTCTATCACAAAGTACTTGATGGAAAGCAAAACTTTAAATTCTAAACATTTCACTCAAGAACTTGTCATTTGTCTCTTTTTTTTCTAGATTTTCTAAATAAGCCAAAAGACAAATTTAAATATTTTTTGTACCTGTTTTCTATGATCTAATGTAATCACAGCTATGAATAAATTTGCAGGGTATTATTAAATCTATCAGGGCTGCAACAAAACTATGAATTCCAGCCTCAACATTTACTCTGTGAAAATAAGTTCAGAACTATTTCTCTAAGGTTCCTTCCTTAAATTTTGTTTGATAAATCTCTGTGACATCTGCAACAATAAAAAAGCCTTGAAAGTTTCATTTCTCCGAGAATACAATCCCCAGTTTCACAACTTTTACCTATTTCACAACAGAACTTTTTTCTTTTCTAAAGCCTGCACAGGGAACAATCTTCTCTCTATTTTTTTAAGCATTTGAAATGAAAGAAAATAACTCATAATTTACTGCTTTAAAAATTATATTATATATATGAAAAGAGACAAAAGTTCAGCTACTTACAGGCAAACCATTTTCCCCCCAAATTAAAGTTTCTAGACTGGAGTGGCCTCTCAGCTAATTGTGATTCATTCTTTATAACATTTCAGGATGCTTTAGCTCACTGTGTCCCTTTCAGAGATGATTTATTTTTTGGGGTTTGGAAATAGATTTCCTGTGAGTGCCACAGAGCAGGCAGAGGAAGGTTAAATGATTAAACATGACTTCATTGGGTTAATCATCAGATCCCAAGAACTGGGCTGGAACAGGAGGCACGGAAAGGTCAGGGATGATTCCCCAGGCCCAGCTGGCAGCTCGGGGTGGGGGAATTGTCCTGGATCTGCTCAGCCTCAGGAAAAGGGAATTTTTCATCATTTGATTGACCCCAGTGGCTCCATGGGATAAAAACCTTCCCGAATTTCCACACCTAAAGGGATGGTAAAGAGAATTTCCATGTTCTGCCATGGGGTTCCTCCTTTAAATAGGCCCTGGAGCAGCCCTGTGTAAATATGGACCTTTCATCCCTGGAAAAGGGACAAAGAATTCCCTCTTTCTCCTTCCTGAAAGAGGGAATAATGGACCACCTTGTCTAAATTACAAAGTTTTGTCCCATCCCTCTGTTTCATTTGGTTTCCATTTATAATTTAATCTCTCTTCTTTCTCCTCTCACTGTAAAGTTGGTGAACTCCTCTGAATTGAGGGAAGAACAAGCACCTCACCAGATTTAACCAACAAACTCAAGGAAAAAAAAAAGTAATTTTAATAAATACTTTTTCCTCTTTTCCCTCTGTAACAGAGCAATCACAATTGATTGTTCCCACTGAAATTGTGAAGCCTCTTTTTTCTTACTCTGCTGGATTGATCCACAGGAGTAGCTGGAGGTATCCAAGGAGCTCTGCATAATCAGAGTTGGACTGAATCCCACAGAAAAAACCTGCAGCACTTCCCCAGCTCTGCTCTCTGCTCTGCACAGATTATGCAATGTGACAGTTCAGTTCTGAGCAGTTGCAATCAGATTTTAGGAGCACTGAGAAACCAACGGCTCCTGCCACATCCCAGCTCAAGCTCTGAAAAACAAGATCCAGATCCAGATTCCAGGGATTTGAGGCCTGGAAAAACCTCTCCTCTCTCCCATTTATTTTCTGCTGTAGATACCTCAAGCACTTTACAAATACATTGGTAAAATTGGCAGATTTAACACAAAGATGGAGTCAATTCCATCCCAAGCTCATGGTGCCCATTCCCTGCTCATGAGGTCACACAGAGGAGTCAGGGATGTGTTAATTCCATGGATATTCCTCACCTGGCAGATGGTGGCCTGAAGAAGTTAATTTTTTTCCTAGAAGGGAGTACACAGGATTTGTGACTCTGCCAGGAAACAGGACCATGAGTGACAAAAAATTAAAGGACACAGAGAGAGATCTGAATGTGTTACACCTCCATGGTTCTCCAGGAGAACTCTGGAGCAGCAGGGAGAGGGAAGTTCATCCTCCTGCAGATTTGTCCCTTGTGTGTGATGGAGGGGACAATCCCTCAAGATTCCAGCATTATTTCTATTATTGTTATAATAAAAAAGTTTAATTATCCAGATGATCATCTGAAGTGGAGAATATTTTTTCCCCCATAGACTGAAGACTGAGTATGAAGCTACAGTTTAGATCACCCAAATTATAGAGTCCTTAACATTTCAAGAGCTGCCTACAAAGACAGTGCCCCTCTTTATGTAAAAATCCCAGTTATGTTAAAAATGAGCTGCACAGTGTTTTGTTTCTTCTGCCTTTCTGTTACAACACAATGGAATCAAACACAACTTATGGGAGAATGACCATTTGTGGTCAGGCAATGGATTCCAGGATTTCAGAGGACTGGGAGGAATTGTTAACTCCTTGGAAAAAAGCATTGACTGCAGGGGAGCAGCTGCAAAGAACTGAGAGGCACCTAAGCCTGGGAGGTCACAACACGTCCCTAAAATGGTTCAGCACTCACTGACCAAAAACCACTGCTCAACCCCCCCCAAAATACCAAAGGCAACAAATCCCATCAGTAAATTACAAATGGGGATATTATGATAGCAGCCCATGGATCTTTTCCCAAAATACTTCCAGTTAAATGCAAAGGGCAAACTAAAAGGGGATATTTCCATTGGATGCCTGGAGGGGATGCAGGGGGTGTGAGGGGTAAGGTTTAAATTTCCTTATCACCCAAAAATCTGGGAAAGAAAGGTCCTGGCTGGGAAATCAGACCCCCAAAAGAGGAAGGTGGAAAAAGTTTTCAAGGATTACTGAAAGCATTGATGGGATGGTGGCAGAACTAAGCAAGCACTAAGTTTGATGAAAGAAAAGGATTTACACACAACAGGCATAGGACAGACATTCCAGATTCCAAATAAGTTTCACTTCATGAGAAGTCTGGGTTTTCTGAGACACTGAATTCTGGAAAAGGAGTTGGGTAATCATGGAAAAGTTGCAAGAGAAAAGGACATCAATATTGAACATGAAAACAGTTTTAAAAAGTACAAGATGAAGGCAACCAAACAGCAATAAAACAGCCTTGGCTTCTCCAAAGAACTGTGGAAAGAAGAGAGCAGCACCCACAGAGCCTCATTAAACTGTGCTGGAGAGCTGAGGGCTTGAAACTGGTAAGACTTCAATTTCAGAATAATTGTAGGCAAGGATGAACATGATATTACAGACAAATCCCAAGTCAAAAAGAAATTATATCTACAGGTGGATTCTTCTAGTGGCCATTCTGAGGACAAGAGTGCTGGACATGATTTATTTCCACATCTGTTTGTCTTCAGATTTTTGAGGTTGGCTGCTCGTTAAGGGGTGATGCTTGTCCAGAGATAATCAGGAGGATCTTTGGGACTTGCTAAACTCAGACATGAGTAACTGCAATTAGTTCTAGGGTCAGAAAACCTGAAGTTTTTCTGTAGAAAATACAGTGAAACCCATTGTTCTTCGACCAAATTTTAGAAGTGATGTTAGAGAGGACAGACAAAAGAAGCCACAGAGTTGTGAGAGGAGCTGTATTTTTTTGCAAGTCCTGTGGGAGCAGAGACAACACAGTGAAGTTCCAGCAGCAGGCTTGGCTTTCCCTGGTCATTTAATTGTAGCCTGTCTTGGAGTAAAAGTGTGAAACTTCCAAATCATGGGTCCATTTCATGGTAAATAAGATCTCCCCATGAACAGGAGCAGGGATGAAGTCACCCAGCTCTGGATCAGTCCATTAGTTCCACTGGGAACTTCCAGGTATTTTCTTCATTTCATTAATCATCTGGATCACGGTAGGAACTTTTTATTTCCCTCCTTTCTCCCTCCCCCTTCTAGAGGGAAGAACCAGCAAATGTTTCTTTACAACAGAACTCCACCAGCAAATGTTTCTTTACAACAAACTCCATCTCAGGAGCTTTAATTTCAAGATTTCAGCCTGTTGCAATGCACACTCAGGTTCAGAAGGGAAACACCAACAGGAACACAGATTACAGGGCTCTGTAACTCCAATTTAATGCAAGTTTTCACCACAGCTAGAACTGAAACCCTCAGCCTTCTACATAAAAAGTCCTTTTGCTTCACACACCGTAAAAATACAGAAATTTCATAAAGAATGAGACACAATTAAAGGAAACAGCCTAAAGGAAGAGGAAGGAGCATGTCCTTTCAGCCTTATCAGATCTGTCCTGCAGAGCTGCAGCCCCTTTAACCACATCCCCTGCCACCTCTGCTCCTCACAGCAGCAACGTGTCCACTCTGACACGCTGCAGCTTTCCAGCCTGCACAAAAACAACAAATAAATGGATTTCTCTCCTTGCTGAGCAACCACTTTCTATTCACATCTCGCAGGAGACCTGGCAGAGCAGATCCTGCAGCCCATTTTCAGGGAAGGGAGCTGTCAGTGGGAATGTCAGCAGCACTGGAGGAGATTTCCCAGCGAGGTTGTGCAGCCTCCAGCCCTGCAGGGCTCCAGGACCAGCCCAGACAATGCCCTGAGGAACCTGAGCTGGGCTAGGAATAATTAAAAAAAAAAAAAAAAAAAA
>VXBR01007040.1:542666-577350 GCA_013400215.1 Cisticola juncidis | reverse complement strand
AAAAAAAAAAAAAAAAGGTGGACTAGAAACTGCCTCAGGTTCCTCTCAAGGTGAATTTTTCTGTGATTTCATGACAAGATACTACAGCCACAGGCAGGAGGATGAGTGGGTAAAGGAACATCCCAGCACTCCCAAAAACCCCACTGCAGCTGCTCATTTATCTCAGAGCTACCACTGTGAACAGTTATTGTGGCTCAGCCAATTCCAGAGTACTGTTAATTTTTTAAAAAATTAATCAAAAAAATCCATTCTAAAGAATCAAACCCTATTTTGAGGTGGTTAAGATCCGGACATTGAAATGAAGGAATTTTTGATAACCAGTCAGGAAAATTGACATTTTCAGTCTCTGATAAATCTGAGAACTCAAAGCCATCAGCACTGAAAAAAAACACCCCTGTTTCTCCACACAGGACTTGACATAAGTTAAGGATTAAAACAGAATGGAAGTGAGGAACTTCTGACACAGCTGACAAAGCCTTCAGCACACACAGCCCAGATGTGCAACCTCTCCCCTGTTCTCCCTGGAAGGGACAGAGGTTCCCAGACAGCTCAGAGAAGTGGTCTGCATACCAGACTCTTGTACAACACAGATATTTAAACAGTGTCTGGAGCAGGGGGAAAAAAAACCCAGTCATTTTCTTGATTATGACACTATAATGAATTTCTATCAGTTATTGAAGGTTGTCCTTTAAAAAATATTTAAAACAGCTGTTTCTGACCCAGCTTTTGATCATTTATTGCTCTTTCTCAGAATATTGAGCAGTGAAACATCGAGTATTTAGGGATTACCTTTCCCCTTAGAAACTTGTGCTGAGCATTCCCAACACACACAGAACAGGGGCTGAAAATCCAGTGACAGAATTCCTGCTTCTCCACAGCTCCTGTGCAAATGCAGCTCCCAGCATTTCCAGTGCACTTGGTGACATTCTTTCTAATTTCTGTTGTAAAGTGAGAAATTTTTTTACTGAGGAAATCCTGCTGACCTAACACAGTGAAAATGCTGCAGAGTAACCCAGGTTTCCTCACTGCCTGGGTGATTTCTGATTTATGTACTGACACACTGAACGTTCAAATCATTTTTTAGGGAACAGATGCAAGGAGCCCTTCAAAGCAGGACTCCAAAAGTCATCTCCAGTCACCATGAGTAATTAGTGCAATGCCCTGTGCTGTTTTTTCCTTATCTGTGAGCAGGTGTGCAAATGAATAGAACAATGTGGGCACGCTCTCCTGCCAGTGCCCAAAGAAATCCAACCAGGAGGTGCTTTACACATTCCTTACTCACAGCTCTCATTGTCTTCCCTCTGCCTATTTTAACCCTTTGCTGGGAACCTCTTTTCTCAGGAAGTGCTCAAGATCAAGTTCCTTTATTTAAAGCTGTCACTGACTCATTCCAAAACTTATTTTAAGCTCGGTAATTTTGGAGGACAGTTCAAACCTGAGCTGTTACTCGGTGTATCTCACTTGTAACACCCTCTGTGAAAACAACACCGACACTTTGCCACCTCACTCCCCAGCACTCGTGAGGAGTTTCCAAAGTGCAGCTTCAAGCTTGGATCGGTTCTGAATTTCTGTTTAATTACAGGCCACCATAAAAGAGGGAAGAAACCTCCCCTACAGCTATTAACAAATACAGGCATCAAACTGGAGGAATGCAGGGTGTGAGGAGCAGCCTCCTGGTGACCACCCACAGCAGCACAATTAATAAAGAGAGGAAGCTGATGAGGAAAGGGAAGACTGAGCAAGAGAAAGGATGAGTGGAATTTGATGTTGTTTGATGTTCCATTTCAACAAGTGATTTCTGGGAAGGCAAAAAAAAAGGAATAAAAAAGAAGTCAAGGTTTCCCAATTATTGTACGTGACCCTTCCACTTCCATTTTTATGATAAATGCTTTATAAAAACCTGCTTGTGGTCTGCTCTAACTTCTTTTTTCTTGCACCAAGCACCCTTAAGTGCTGTTGATTAAACAAGCCAGCAGCCTTTTCAAGCAGGAACTTATCAGATAGGAGCTGGTAACTTAATCACGGCAGAGAGATCCGTTTTGAAATTGGCCATCTTGAACGCTGCTAATTAAGCGAGATTTCACTCATTAGTCGTGCCTAATCATTCCCGGTGAGTGAAGTCAGTGTCGTGTCAGAACACAGCGCTGGCTTCTCCCGGGTGTGGCACGGACTTTGTTCGGCTCCTGCCCGGAGCAGCCCCACGTGAAGATGTGGAAAAGCAGCCCGGGGTTTTCAGAGGAGCTGGAAAAGGTGCGGGACACAACCCGCGGGTTTAACCCCTTGCAGCCCTCGGGGAGCAGGAGGGGAGCTGCAGCTCCTGACGCAAGCACAGGCAGGCGGCTGCAGCTCGGTTTAATAGGAACCCTCTCGAGTCCACGTTGACAAATTCTTGAACAAGCCCTGTGGTTACAGGGAAGCTGGTTTCAGTCTGAGTCACTCCCGTTCAAACAGTTTACTGGAAATGGAGGGGAGGGGGAATTTTCAGAGAAGTCATGTGATGGACAGACAAACCACAAGCAGTAAAGGTTCAGTGGAGGCAAAAACAGGTCCCAGCAACAACTGACAGCCAGTGTGCAGATGGCACTCCGTCATTTCCAAACCAGCCCTGCTGCATCTCCGTGGATTTAACCCTTCTCCAAGCCCGGATTCTTCCCGAGGCTCGGAGAGTAAACAAACAGCAGTGCCTGATAGTAACACGGGCAACTAGGAAATATTTTTACATGGAAATTTGGCTGCACAGAAGCAAAACCCTGATGTGTAAATCATTAGTTCATAAAGAAATGCCACTTAATGAAGCCAAACACTCACGGCCATTAAGGATTAGATATGCAAAGATAGCAGAACTTTCCCCTCTTAGCAAGGAGTACCGGGATACAGCAGAGCCCACGCACTGTCACTGAGCACCCTGAGGGAAGCTGGCACCAAAAGCTGCTTTTTCACTCCCCAGCTTGAAGTGTTTCAGCATGACAGAGAACCGAGAAAAATTACCAAACCAGCAGCTCTGAAAGTGGCAAAAGAGAGTCCGTGCTCGTGTGTGTGGGGACACAGAACTGCACCAAGGGGCTGTGAGTGTGTCATGACCAAAGTGCTGCCCCAGCACCGAGCTGTGCATTCACTTCCCCAAACCGAGAGGCTGCTTTGGAGATACTCCCTGTGGCTAAAAGGGGAGCTCTGATAAAACCAACCCTCCTTCACTCTGGAATTCCACTGGAGGGGAGTTAACAGCAGCTGGGATGCCCTTTGAGACCTGGTGGGTTTGAAACGCTGCCTGAAGTAGGAACAAACCCCAGCGAGCTGCTGTGGCTGCGGCGTGCTGGGCTGTGCCCTGTGGCAGCTCTGGGGACAAAGCAAAGCCACCCCCTGTGCAGGGCACGGCCACCAGGCAGCTCTGCCACTCCCTGCACGGAGCTGGGACTCACTGCGAGCACACAAAGGGACACGGAGCGAGGAGAAGGGAGCGTCCCTTTAAAATGAGAGGGTTTTTCTCAAGTACAGGACAGACACATGGGCTGCAGGTTAATGAGCTCTCTCAAAGGCAGCACAAGGAGACAGGTCACTCAGAGCTGAGATCTGGGACAGAAAATCCACCAATAGACTCTTAAATCCACCAATAGACTCTTTAAAGTCAATAGGCTCTTAAAGTAAAATGACTCTTACACAGAGTAATTTTACTCTGTGTAACTCTGAATGGAGCACTAAACCCTTACGCTGTTTAATCCCCTTAGGTCCCTTTTTTGGCTGTTTTTTTTTTTTGTGGCCAGCCAGGAGCCTGTTCCCTGTTCCAGATCCTTCAGGCTGGATGCAGTATCCACCATCTATTCTCACAGAGAGGATGCTCATGTGTTTCTCCAAATCATTGTTTTTGAGAAGCAGCAGCAAGGAGCTCTCTGAACAACACACACGCAGCAAAAACGTCAGAGCAGCTGGCTCTGCCTCGTAGGCAAAGAGCAGCCCAGCTACTCCTCAAAATCCAACACCCAGTCCCAAACCTCCCAAAAAAGCTGGCTGCAGAGAGATTTTAGACTGAAAAAATGCTCCTGTCACTTGACATCAAGCATTTGCAGCATCCCCAAGGCACAGGACACTTGTCACAGCCCCCGTGTGAGGCTCCAAACTCGGCAGAGTGGGAGAAAGCTGATGGAGCTAATAACAATTGTTAATGAGCAATTTAAAAATAGACATCACCACTGCTCATGAATACAAATTACAGGGCAGAGAGTGATAAGCTATGCTGGAGATTGGGATTTACAGAGGTCATAGGAAAGGCAGGCCTGTCTCCCACAGACATCCAGAGAAAACACGATAGAAGCCAAAAGCAAAAAGGAAGTCACATTAGCAAATGGAAAAAACTGAACTGTCAGTTTTATGAGCACAATACAATTTAATCAGATTGTCAAAGCCTAATGTTAAAAGAGTTTATAGAAACCAAACCACAAGTGGAGTTTGAAAGATTTTTTTTTTCCTGGCCATCCATCCACAAAACAACACGCTTCAATCCAAACTCAATTGCCAAGAAAATAAAATCAAAAGTCCTGGTAAATAACAGCATCATTTTTTCTTCATTAATTCCACAAGGCCATTTGTTTACTCCGGGCAGTCAATACAGCTATAGTTTGGCCTGGCCTGACAAAATGCTCTCTAGCAAAAATTTTCTTCCCAAGAATCTCACTGTGCCTTCTGGAAACCATCTCTGGCTGCTCCCACAACTGTACACACATATAATTTGCTGGGAGAGTTTCAGTAAACACAGATACTGAAGTCATGTATTGAACTGGTTTCATTGCTGTTTTTTTTACCACAACTTGATTTTCATACAGTTAAGGGATTACTTTGCAAAGGAAAGATTGATGGGAGAGCTAAGAACAAAGCAGATTCCTTTTTCCCCCTGCTGCATCTTTAAAAAAAATAGAAGAATTTACTATTTATAATAGCAGAAAAACCCTTTGGAACCTTCTAGTAGGGGGAGGCTCTCAGGAAACACAGGGTTTACTGTTAGAATTACTAGATTGCATTCATATTTCCAGACAAACCACTTTCATGGAAAAGCTTCATCCATTTTTTTTGAAGGAGGGAAAAAAAAAGTATATATTTATCTCCAGAAAATACCCTGGCAGAGGAGTTTAAAGACATCAGTGCATGGTAAATAGCATCTGCTGGTTTTTAACAGCAGTCTCATGACCCATTTCAACTTAGTGGCAGACAAAACAGGATAAGAAGGAAAAATACAGAGGGAAGAATTCGGTGGCAAGCAGCACGAGGAAAAAATGTTTAATTTTGTCTAAAACACTATCAGGAACTTGTGACCAGGATGCAAACTCCTGACCTGAAGGAAAAATTATCCACAGCAGTACCTGACTGATGTGCAGCATCAATTGCAAACTGTGCACTGTTTAACCACTGGAGAAAATAAATGACAAGAGCAACAAAAATGGGGCTTGGAGCAGTTTTGCTGCATTTCCACATCAGGAAAAAGTTTCCTCAGGCTGATGAATGGGTCACACACTGGTCCCTGAGGGTGTCAGTGGCAAAACAGGCAAATGTCATCTGAAAAGGATGAGGCTGAAAATCATCTCTGGCCCAGGGGGGCTTTAAATGCAGCCAGAACAGCCAGGATTAGGGAACAGCAGCTCCTCTACCACAGTTTTCCCATCCCAGTGTCTCCCAACCTTTATTGTGCTGTTCTTGGAACTCTAAATAATTGCAGTACTTGTAGCAAATACTTGGCTGCCCTATTTTATCTGCTTCAACAAGCTCCCATCACCACAGGTATCATCACCCAGTGCAGGATCATTTCCCACCCCTGGGAATCCTCTTGTGAACTCACACCAACTGATTTTTTGGCCCCTTCTCGTTTAATTGGAGTGGTTATTTACTCCCTCTCAGCTGCTCTGTGTTTTATTAGTTGTGTTGTTTTGCAGGCTGTCCTTACTTGTGCAGTCTCGGCGTGTTCCAGCATCTCCTCGAATTCCTGGTACTCCTCATCATCAGGTTCAGCACCCGAGAGCCGCGCTGCCCTGGCCATGAAATACGGGGGCAGCTCTCCAATGGCTGTGCCAGCACCCTGGGAAAAGAACAATCCCCATTGATTTTCCTGTTTATTCCCAAACACAAAACATGTGACACGCACAGAGCCCGTGGCCGCTCTCCACCAGCTGTTTGGAGCACTTCGCTTTCATCCACCAGGTCGGAGTTCCCATCACTTCCAACAGAATGCTGCTCCTTTTGAATCCCTTTGAATCCCTTTGAATCCCTATTTCCCTTTCTTTTCCCTGTGCAGGGGAAAGCCTGGAGGTTGCAGGGTCAGGCAGACACGACATCCCCGTGGAGCGGCGCGTGGCCGCAGCCGTGGGAGGCTGGAGCTGGTGACCCTGCTGTCCCCACATCCCTGCTGTCCCCACATCCCTCCTGTCCCCCCACATCCCTGCTGTCCTCACATCCCTGCTGTCCCCCACATACATCCCTGCTGTCCCCACACCCTGAGTCAGCACTGCTGTCTCACCCCAGCACATGATGCCAGACACATTCCCCTGCATGTGACAGCCCTGCATCCCCAGGGGCCTCCGGAATAACCCGGGAGCTCCTCCCCGGTGCTGTCCCAGAGTTTGCTTGTTCAGTCATGAGACTCTGGGCAAGTGTTTGTTAGAAAACAGGCTCAGGTTTTTACTACAGCAAGGGAAAGAAAGGTTAAGCCAAGCCTGAGCTCGAGTTTTCCCTCTCCTTCAGCTGGGATAGCTGGAGCCAGCCCCAGATGAAAGGACGGCTGCTTTCTCACCGCAGGAAAATTGTATTTGTTTTCTCAGGACATCAAATGACTCATTTCAGTCTTGTGGGTAAAGGCAGCTTTAGCTTAACCAAGGGAAAAAAGAGAGACATGCTAAGATTGAACATATGGATAAACAGAGGCTAATGGAACAGGAACTCTGAATTAACTCGGGATGGTTTAAATTTAGGGCAGGTAAGAGACAATGGTTGGGCACTGCACGGGAATGTGCTCCCTGCAGATGGCTTTTCTCTCCCAGGGTCAGCAGCGAGTAACAAATGCTTTTCTCCTCCTTTGAAGCGACGTGAAAGCTTTTCAATTTCCTTTGTTCCTGCTCTACACACAGCTGCAAGCAAGAATTCCAGCTGCTGTGGATATTCCAAATCAACAGGTTGTGGTTTGAAATACCACCGCAGTTACCCAAGCTGTTAAATTCTCAGTTTAAGCACCCAAAGTGCACGGCCTCAAATGTTTATGCCCTTGTTTTCCACAGAAGAAAAACTTGAAATGAAACAAGCTGAACTTCATTAATCTGCATATTTCTGGCACAAGGGGAAGATAAGCTTGAAAACAGTAGCAACAACACTTCAGAAAAATTAACTTGAGGTTATGTTCTCAGGGTGATGCAAGAAGAAAAAGTCACATTGCTCCTCCAGGCTCTGCCAATTTGCTTTGGCTTCATTCTGTGAACTGAGGAAGAGGTTTGCATGTGTGTACTGGACATGAACTTAATTTAAATTGGCTAAGTCACATGCTCATTATTACAAAACATTTCAGAAGTGCTACGAGAATCATATGATTTCATGTCTGCTGGAGATAGGTTCCTTAAGTGCATAAAAGTAAAAAAAAAATTAAAAAATCAGCAATTAAGGGCTCCAATCCAGTAACTGTTTAACTGCTTTTTGTAACATTAGGTATTTTCAGCATTTAACTCCCAATGCCAGTTTTACATGGAGATTCCTTGGACTCACAACAAACTGGAAAGGCAAATGCTAATCAAAATTCTTTTACATTCAGAAAAGGAAACTGGGAAATGACTCCACTAGAAAGAGTCTTTTAAAGAGATTTGATCCTGCTCAGGACACAGGCTGCCTGTTCTGCTAATCCTGAGCAATTAAACATTTTTATTCTTTCCCCTTATTTCTTGTAAAAACCCCAAAAGGCTGCAACACATTAAAAATATAGGGCACTATTGAATTCCAAGTCCCTGTGGGATGGGAGGCTGTGAAAACTGGCATTCACCTAGGAGATTGTTTCTGGGCCCTTCTGCAGGCCAGGGCTGCTGCAGCCAACTTTTACAGGGATTGAAAAAAGCATCATTTTCATCCCACCTCATAATTCCTTGGGCACAGGGATATTTAATCCTTGTAACACTCATTATCAGCAGGAATGGCCATCACTGCCGTGCTGGGGACTGGGAATGATTTTAATCTCGAGTTGAAGTTGGCTGCTGGTGGTTTCGTGACCCTTGTGCAGATAAATCCTCAAATTTCACCCCACAAGACACAGCCTGGGCAGCTTTGCAGTCACAGCTCTGCAAAGTCATCCTGGGATGATCTGCAAAAATCAGAGTTTGCACTTTCTGGAAGTCACCATTATCTTTGCTAAGTGGACATTTAGTCCAAAATAACTCCCTTCCACAGCTTCTATAGGAAGGGAGCTGGAATTAGGACAAAAGAAACACTCTGGAAGCAGCAGCAGCAATTGCCAACTCGAGCTGGCTTACAGGAAATTAGCAGCAATGTTTATGTACTCACAGAAACATTCCAAGAAAGCAAAACATTACATGAGACACCACTGGTAGACAGAGGATGCTCCCGAGGGAAAATCCAGAGCAGACAGAGTTCAGAGCAAAGGTAGCTGACAGGGAATTCGAAGAAAAGGGGGGAAAGGGTGAAAAAATGGGATTTAAATGTTCCCACTCCCTTGTCCTTTCCCTAATCTAATCCAAGGAACTCAAGAACACGAAGGCTCTGCCTGTTCTCCCTCATAACTGCTCTGCTCAGTCATTTCTAAACTTAATTCTCCTCATAGCTCAGTTTTTACACACTGCAGATGAAGCAAGAGATGTTTACCCTCAGCTGCATTTTTATTTTGCAACCCTAGAAACGTAGCTGTAAATGCCATTTTTATTGCTTGTCTCTATTAAACAGATTTCAGCAGAGGAAGAAAATAAAGAGGAATCTTATATATATTTATAGTCTTGTAAGTATTTGTATGTTTACTGAGCATTCAGGCAATTCTGGCCTTTCATTAGAAATGAAATTTAAGCTGTACTTTGCTTTTTGACAGGGCTCTCAGTCCACTTTCTCTGTTACTATTTTGATTTTAGTCTCTAAACTCACACAACCTGACTGGAATTTTTGTAACTAGCACAACTGCTGCTATTTAAAAAAAATAACCAGTTGCCTTACCTATTAAAGAACACCAGGGCAGGCATCAGATACTGTTTTTAGAATTTCCTTTTTCTGCATTTGAGTTGGACAACCAAGAATTTAGTAATTAAATCATCAGCTAGGACAGGAAGTCAGCAGCAAAATAAAGTTAATTTGGCATGCAGTTCACAGCAGATGCATCTGTGTAAACTGCAATTCAAAATCATCCACATGTAATGAAAAATCCAGCCTGGCTGACCAAAATCCTCCAAAATTAAACTTCTACAAGAAGCTGAAAATAAAAAAAAAAAAAGAGGAAAACTGAAAGGAAGTTCCAATGACAGCGTTTCCTAAGACCCTGATTCACTTAAACAGGAAAAACAGGTCAGATTTTAAGTGTAAAGTGGAAACAGGCAGAAAAACAGAAATAAAAGATGTAAATAATAAAACAGAAGTAAAAATGTGGAAAATTAATTTTTAAAAGTTATTCTAATTTACTGCTGCAGCCCAGAACAAGCTGAGATGAGGGCCTGAGTCCTGCAGATGAGGAACTGAAGTTTCATTTGTGTTACAGGCCCCAAATTTTTGGAATTATTTCTTGCTTAGACCTGAGAGCTGCCAGACCCTTTCTAAAATTTACTTTTTACATGAACAGACTTCAAGTTTTCTGCTGGTATTTAGCAAACAGCAGTGCTGCTGGTAGAAATATGCCAAGAATATTAAATTAGAAAGCATTAAAGTGATCAGGGCTAAAAGGTTCACAGGAAGACAACGTCTCCCATTACCTTGGGCAGTGTACCCAAATTAATTTGACTAATTGAGGATTTTTATCTATTGCTGGGCACAGAAATGACACCCAGAAATGGAAATGGCAGTTTTTGAAGAAGCCTTACCCACATGCAGGCCTCCAGCCTGACTTTTGAGATGATTGCCCACAGGGAGATGGAGCCTCCTGCTGCCTCCTCATCAGGGCAGATGATCTGATCCGGGTAGGGAGGCTCAGGGAAGTTCACAGAGTTACATTCATAGGCAGCAAGAGTCACTGAGGCTATGTGTGGACCCTGGGAAAATAAAAAAACAACCCAAAGATTGCATTTTATTCAATTTTTTCAATTGTATATTATGTGAGTTAGAATAAAATTAAAATTATATCCCCCCTCCCCACCATTTGTCTTCAGGCTAAAACTTAGTGCTGCTGGCTTTGGCCATTGGGAATGTTATTTATGTAAATTCTTGTTTGCTGGAGGTTTTTTAAGAGCATCTGAATTGCAATGCTGAGCTACTAATGTACTTTTTAAAAAAATAAATCTTTATTTTGAATCACTAAAATGTTTAGGAGCCCTTCAGCTTTTGCCCTGCCACTTAGAAGGTTGCCAAGGAGAAATAAGAACCCTTACTTTTCTAAAAAAACAGGAATTTTCAAATATTTTACAATGTTCTCCTTAAGGTATTTATGACCTACAGCTTTATTAGAGGAGGTGTTTTCCCTACTGCTGCTTTTAGAGGATTAGGCATTTAAATTATATATTGATTTTTTTAATGACTGGGTTTAATGACATCTTGCAGCAGACTTGCTGAACTTCTGTATTTTTCTCCAACAGCCAGCTGTTTAATTTGTGTCTGTTTTTTCTGAGTAAACAAGAAAGTGACCTCGCTGCTTTTTGCTAAAAAATAGTTTGAAATGTAATTCAGAACTTAAAAATCATTTAAATATCATTTAACTGAATTAATTTTGGTCTCCATCTTACACTGAAAGATTTTTTTGGACAGACCTCTAAATACAACCAGCATAAAAATCTGTTCAAGAAATGAACTGCTACATAGTTTAAAAACCTGAAAGAATTGCCATTATTTTTAATACAAAAGAATTGAGAAGCAATTCAAACAATCTGAACACCAGACATTGTAGCTAAAAAACAATCACTTAACAAAGGTCATGGAAACACAGTCCAGGGAAGAGGGAGGGGGAAAAAAAAGTAAAATTACTGCATTAAAGCAAGGTCTTTATGTAAAACCACAGATTTAAATAAATCTAAAAGTTTCATTAAGTGCAGAACAAATTACACAAACATTAACTTCTGCTATTCATTATTTGATGGGTTTTGACATCGTGCTGGGAAATATTGCCAGCAAATTTCTTCTATCTTTTTATTTGCAATCTTAATTTATTTTCATTTTGTTAGAGCAGTAAGGAGTTGGATATACACNAAAGAAAAAAATAAAATCAAGGCTCAATTTCTTACAGAACAGAGGGAAAGTGTGAGAGAGCTGAGCCCTGCCCTTCCCTGGGCTCCCAGAGCTCCCTTTGAAATGAGGGAGGCAGGGACACATCCAGCCCCAAAAGCTCCATTTGCACATTAAAGGGTGAAATTCCCACACAAAAGGGGAAGCTCCATCACTCCTGGATTTGCTGGGAACATGAGGTTCACTTCAGATCACTGGACTGAAACACTGTAATTTTTCAGTGGCAGTAAATGAAAAATGTTGAAATAAAATACCAGATATATTTTCTGTATGGCAGCTGCAACTGCCCTTGTCATATGCAAACAATTCAAAATAAACCCATTCTTCTGGCATGCAACTGGCATAGGACAAGCTGCTCTGATAGCAAGAAAATTCTTTTATTTATTCCTTGTTGCTTTACAGGAGACTCATTCCAAGTGCTTGGGTGTATTTTGGATTGCAGAAATACAAAGCCTGTGAGATGATAAATGAGGCACAGCCTCTCTTGGGGAGAAGAAAAAGCTTCAATGAAATAAAACTGAGAAAGAGGGGATCCAGAAATTGATACACAAGAGAGATTTTGATATGGAAGGGAGAACAAAGACTGGAAGAATGAACCAATTAGTAATAATTTATATTATTAAAATTCCTATAGGCCCTACTGGGAACAAACTTTTTGGTAGCAAGATCATTTCCACAGCAGCTTCAGAGCTAAATAAATAACATCTCTCTCTTTCACTCATCAAGGGCAGATGCAAAGAGATTTGAAACTTCCCTAGAATTGTAAAGAACATTTATGGCAAACCTGGGAACCTCTTTCTCCACTCTGAAACTCGGAGAGTTTAATCCCATCCCCTGCTTGCCCCTCTCTAGGTCTGACAGACACCTTGGGACAAAAAAAACAAAACCATCATCCTAAAATTGATGGTTTTCACCCTCAGAAATGTGCAGTGAAACTCTCCTGAAGAGCAGATTTGCATGGAGGAAATTCCCCCATGTCTGAGCTGTAAATGACCATTCCTGGGCCCCCTCAAGGCCCTGGCCAAGGCAGTGAGGTAGGTGGGAAACCAGAGGTGGGGCTTTCACTTCCACAAAATTTGGAATATACACCATAGCACAGAGGAACTACAGCCAGCTTACTTAGAATAGCAAGAGACAAATTTAAGCATTACTATCAGTGGTGATAAGCAGACCCCAGCCCGTGCAAGGGCTTCAGCATCACCCAAGATTCCTTCCCAAAGTGCACCCAAGGTGGATAAAGCAGGTTCTGAAATGCCAGGGAAGCATACAAGGACAAAATGCCCAACTGGAGATGCTGCAGGAGCCTCTCCCAGCAGAGCTGCCACCCTGGAAGGGGCTGAGTAACCTCAAAACTCTCCTGCTGAGAGCCCTCCCAGTCTCAACAAATGTCTGCAAAAGGAAAAATGTTACAGGGAGTAGCCAATGGAAAAAAAAAAAAGGCATTTCACAAAGCAGCTACAAAGGGCCACCTGAAGGCCAGGCCAAGGAACAGAACTCTCCCAGAGCAATGTAAACAATTCTATAATGGAAAGAAGCTGGAGTGGTGGAAGCCACAGAAGCCACGTTTGAACTGGAATGAGGAATAAAGGGAATAAAGTGCAAATGGTTTGTTCAGTGATGAAGTGTGGGATGGAATGGAGTGAGCAGAAGGTGAGCAGAGCAATCCTCTGTCCCTCCTGTGTCCAGGTGTCCTGTGGGTCACAGGGACACTGCCCCAGGCTTGGCAGGCTCACAGCAACACCCCAGCATTGCCTTTGGAGCTTCCCCAAAGCCTGGGCACCCAGAACCTCCAAACACCCTTGGCTGAACAGGCCCAGGGCTGGGAGGAGCAGCAGGACTGGGGGGTTCATTTCCATTCAGTTTAACTCTGAATGGAGCAGGAGGTGCCAGCTTTGGAAAATCCCCAACTCTGCACCCAGGAGGATTCATTCCCATCCAGTGTTTTAATCCTCCTCACGAGTAACATCTCCTCCACCCTTCTCCTCCTCCTTTTTATGGAAGTACCCAGTGTTTGCCTCCCTGCAATGGCTCAGTTTGTTTCAACACTTGGGGAAGTCCTCTCAGATGTCCCCCCTGGCCTGTGACTGCAGCTCTGCCTTTGAAAAGGACCCAGCTGCTTCCAACCCCCTCACACCCAACACTAAATCCTGGCTGATTTAGATGTGCTCCTGACCAACCCAGGAAAAATCACTGAAACTCAAGGCATGTAAGATCTTGAACACCAACTGCCTTTCCCTCACCCCTTCCAATGATTTTTTTTCCTTTTAAGCTGCAGGAGCACTAACAAAGGACAGCAGAGGAGAAATGGAGAAGCATTCTGCTGACTCGGGTGAGAAACATTCGCTTGCCACTGCTGACGACCAGCAGGAGCCTGTGGTCAGGTCGGAATGTGATGTGTTAGAAATATCTGTACAATTTGCAAATCAAACAAGACAAGATTTGCTCATCGAGATGAACTCAACATACATCTATTTCTTAGCAACAGCAGGGCAGGGGAGTTTGGAAATCCCTGTCTGAACAACCCCAATGTCTCAGAGAAGGTAACGTTGAACTCTTGAACTCACGGGCCTTCAAAGGAGTTTTGTTCCAGTGGTTGAAGGCACCCAAGTAGGAATAGCACAGAAATAAGTTATTTAATGCAATGCATTATGAAATTTCTGGAAAGTAAAAATCTTTTTATCTATAAATTATGCTTGAAAATTAATCTGTGGAAGTAGAACGAGACAGCAGCCACATGTAAAAAAAATCATAAGTTAAAATCCTTAAAAACATGCTGATCTGTATAATCTTTGCAGCAGAAAGTCTTTACCATAAGGAAAAGTGAGTGAATACCCAATTAAAAATGAATCTTATGTTCACATTATTAATCATTCTGAGCACCTGGACTGGGAAGTCAATTAAAGCTCTGAACAAATCCTGTATCAAGTGTTGGTTTCTCACATGGCCCTTCACAGAACAGCCAGGCTGCTCAAGTGATACAAGAACAACCACATCTAATTTTAACCTTTTATTTTGGGGGAAGATATAATTTTAGACTGGCTTTAATTTAGAAACATTTCTCAAAGAAAAGTGATACGTCTGCCAGCAAGAAAAATATTACCCTGAACTCCTTGCTGAACTTAAAGCACTAAAAATCTGTTTTCCTCCATGGATACCCTGCTTTTCACACCGGGTTCAAGACTCAGCCTTTGCACAGGGGAGAAACAGTCATGATGTATTTGATGGAGATAAATTGGAAAAATAAAAGTTTGCTTCTCATGGGAAACATGCTCTGAGTGGTGCCCCAGGCCACGACTCATCCCATAGTTATCCACGAAGTCATTACACCTCTCCAGAAAGTCACACCACAGTTACAGAGTCTTTTTTATCTGAGAGCAGTGGACAACTACCCACAGAGAGAACTGCTCTGTGATTAAGAGGGAGAAGCTTGGTCTGGAGGTGGCTGGTAAATATGTGCAGTTTGTCTGTCTGTCTGTGTAGAGAGATTAAAATGTCTCATGATTTTATAACGTCTGGTATGTGGTGCTGGCTGGAAATTGGGGCTGGGGATGGAGGATCCTGTACCTAGAGCATCCTCAAGTGACACAAACATCCAGCAAGTGGTCAGGGCTGGGGTTAGAAGAGCTCCACAGCATTTCAGGCCCTGTATTAATTTTACACTCACATGGCTGTGGTTCAGTTTCTATTCCCACTTCAGCCAAGCCTTGCCCCACAGAGCAGAGCTGATGGAAATTCTAAAGATGGGCCACAAACTCTGAATTTGACTAAACAAGAGCCACTGAGGCAGCAGCACATGGCACCACTGCCTGTGTAAAGGGCCATGGTGCTGCTCTGAGCAGTTAACATGAAAAAAGACTTTTTTTAAGGCTGTGCCTACATTACTTTCCATAGGAACAGACAGACTCATATCAAGGGGAGGCACAATTGCCAGAATTCAAGTTTATCTTCTGCTGCTGACAGCAAATCATTAACAAAACAATAAAACACTCTGTCAGTGTTCCCTCCTTGCCCTTCCCTAGCCATCCACTCATTTCTGAAGAACAAACCTCAGCATCTATTCAAATTGCTACCAGCAGTGCTGATTGGCTTTACAATCTCCAATTAGAGATCGTTCTGCACAATTATTGTTATTTTCAACCTGCTCCAGGAAGAAGGACATGAAAGGTATAAAGTTCAGGCTGTGCATTAAAAAAAAAAAAACAAACAAAAAAAAAGAATAGAAACTCCAAGGGAGCAAATGAGGAGAAAGCACAAAGTGCCCTCCCAGACAAACCTTGAGGAAGTGGAGGGCAGATAATGAAAAGAGGGCGTCAGCTTCTGAGAGGTAAAGTCCATCAACCTTCAGGAGGAAGAAAAGGGTGCAGCCATGTCCAGTAACTCCTCCACCCTCCCATTAACTCCTCCATCACCCTGTTCTTGCACAGCCTGACCTCTGCCAGCACTGCTGGGTTTATTCTCTATAAATACCACAGGTATTTATAGGTACCACATATAGGTACCACAACAGGAGCTCTTGGAGGGACCAAGAGTTCAAATGATCATTTTTCTCCTTGAAAACAGTTTTTATCTCCAATTTTTAAAATGCAAGCAAGCCACCCAAAGATTTAAGGAACACCCAGATTGCACAACTGATCTAGCAGCAATGTCCAGATAATTCAGCACACCCTCCCAGTTCATCATGCATTATTAATATCAATACTGCAGTTTCTAGCAGGACAGAGCCCAGGTGTGCTGCAAGCAGGACTTTCTGGTGAGATAATTGGAAAAGTGATTTTTTAAAAAAGTTTTGTGTTGATTCACATATTCCAGGATATTTCAGTTCATTGTAGAAAGCTTAGGACAGCTGGAGGAAATAGTTTAAAGACAGGAAAGAAACAAATGACAGAGACAAAAACGACCCTCACACAAACAAGCTCCATTCCAACTTATTTTAGAATTAATCTCTGCCTTCTGCACTCTCCTCGTATTTTTCTTTCAACCACCTCAGCAATTCAACAGCAGTAATGTGAGCACAGGTATTAGACAGGAGCTTTTTTTCATTTCCTTTGTTTTAGGCTTGCAAGGTGACGTGTGAATTGGAGAACAGTGAGGGCTGGAAATGAACACCTCACTTCACAAAAAGAATTCAGCGCTGGGAAGGGGAGCACTGCTGCACCTCCCACCTGGCTGAGGCAGCCTTTGTTTCTCACTTTTTCCTTTACACACAGAACCATCATTTTCTGCATTTTTCACAATAGTTTTGAATGATCTGTGTGGAAAGAGCAAAACCTCTGCTGAAGCTGATAATTACTATGAAAATACTCCTATGTTAGTCACGAGGAAGTTAATGGAGAAAAAAATGAGAATAAGTAGTGTGGGTTTCTAAATTATTCTGTCTACTTCATGAAAGTGGAGTAAGTCCTGTTTTGTGAGCTTCTCTTTTAAGAGGGACTTCAGTAATTTTTGTCATGGGTCCTCTCACAAGCTCAGCTCCTGGAACACAGGAACTAAAAGGAATCAGGTTTGACTTAAAAAAACTTTCAGTAGTCCTGACAGGACACCATTTATTTGTGTGGGTTTGTTTTGTTTGGTGTTTTTTTGTTTTTTTTTTTAGTTATTTACACCACCAACATCTTTTTTTCCCCAAGATAATGGACTCATTATTGCACAAGTGTCTGGCTTCTAAATCTTCAAATTCTAAACCTAAACCAGTTTGGGTAGGGCCAACACAGGGCTCATTTCAGCTGCAACTTGTGGCTGTTTGGGGAGGCCAGAAAGTGAACCCTGGGTGAGGGGAACCAATTCAGAATGAAAGTGAGATGCTGAGGCCTCAAACCAGACAAACCCAGCCCAGCTCTCTCAGGGCAGCCCTGGCAATAAGAGCACTGCCTTTCTGACTCACTTTTCTCTTTGAAAGGCACATTTCTGCACTTTCTTTTTGCTGTGCCCTCTTCCACTGTAAGAATTCCTGACAAACTCACATGTTCCAGCGCTGGAATATCCGGGCTGGACCTCGGCACAGCCATTGCTATTGTACCTCACATTTCCTGTTTGTGCTCACCCAGCCTCCAGCACAAACCCCCTCAGCATTGCCCCCTCAGCTCCAGCAGCAGCAAATAAAATCCACATTTAAGCAACAAAAACACC
Source organism: Cisticola juncidis (assembly GCA_013400215.1). Classification (NCBI taxonomy): domain Eukaryota; kingdom Metazoa; phylum Chordata; class Aves; order Passeriformes; family Cisticolidae; genus Cisticola; species Cisticola juncidis. The sequence goes on along the minus strand of VXBR01007040.1, from coordinate 559,845 downwards.
AACAATGCAAACAGCCAGAGCTGGCCCTGAGCTTTTGAGCGGTGAGGAATTTGGTGCCATTCATCCCTTCAGGGATTTCACATCCCCAGGGAGAGGGGATGTCACTGAGCCCTCAACCACTGGTTTGAAGCACTTTTTTCTTTTTTTTTTTGGCCACATCTTTGACGATCCGTTTTTCAGAGCTGAAGTGAAACCAAAGCACGAGGCAGAGCGTTGGGTGGGGATGGCCACAGCCTGTGATCCCAACCCAGCACTCCACCTACTGTCCCCTGCTCTGGCACTGCCACCTCATTCATTCATTTTCGGCAGCAAAGATCCTTCAGAGATGTACAAACACCAAAAGTTCCTCATGAGTTGCCCTCAGCCATCCTCTGCTGGTAATGAGGTGATTCATGCTGTTCATATTTTAATCTACCACCAACAGAAAACATCTCAGGACCGAGGAAAAAGCCATGTACTGCTAAAACCAGTCTTTAGAGTCATTAATCATAAGTTTTATTTCCTACAGAACCACATCATGACTACTATTTAAAGGGTTGTTTTTAAAGAATTGTGAAAAACCTTTAATGGGCTTCAGGAAAATAAGCCAGCAGACTTGTTTTGAAAGTGTCAGAATGGAAAGCATTCTTGGAAGAGTGGCTTCCCTGTTTCTGTGTTGAAGATTTGCTCTGTGCCAGCCCTGAGCTCGGTGCCAAGTGCAGCATGAGAATGGTTTCCCAAAAAGCCATGTCAGATTTTACATCCAGTGCTGGCAGCAACTGAGGAAGCAGCATTAAACTAGGAACTGACACATCACACAATGTTCAGGCCCTTTCTGACATCTAGAAAGCTCTTGAATCACAGGAAGAGCAATTACAAGCCTGGTATCAAACTGACATGCTCAACCCATCCCTCTTGCACCAAGGACTGGTGACCACAAAAATCCCAAATCAGATGTGAACTGAAATGATCCTGAGGCAGCAACACCCCTCCCACACTGAGGCTGCCTTAAATTCTACTTTTAGCAGTTTCCAAGTGCTCTCTTCTCAGCTAACCCCGGGATCTCTCCTGGCACCAGAATGCAGCTCCAAAAAGCAGCTGGTGAGAGATGCTCTGAAGGATCCAGACAAATGACAGAAAGAAGAGAAACAGCTAAAAGCAGGCCAGGGAAAGCAAACATCAGAGTCACTCATACACTGCAGCCTTGCATAAGCACTTCCACAGCTTGGGAATGGCCACATCCAGCAAATGGATAATTCAGTAGCCAGTAATTGGTAAATGATAATTGAGTAAATGATAATTCAGTGTATTTCCTTCAGGTGCACCTGTGGGACACTGAAGCAGCCTGAGCAGGTGCCTACTTGCCATCAACTCCTCCACGTGCCCTCAGTGGCACAGACAATGCTGCAAGTCCCAGCACAGCTCACACCACATGGGTGGGCCCAAGGGCATTGTTCTCCCAGCATGTAATTGCATTCCCAACAATCTCCCTGTACATACAGCTTTAAAACGAGCAATTAATTAAAAGCAATTTGAAAGCACTTACTGGGTCTATTCTCTGTTGCCAGCAAATCCAGGCACTAAAGCAGGGGAGGATTTGTTTTGTAACTTTTCATTTCTTTGAATCAACAGAAGAATAAGCTTTACCAGTATGAAGAAATATAATTAAAGTATATGGAACATGAAAAGCAGATCAACGGTAATGCACAAGTTAATATTGAGAGCCCCACTTACTGTGTCATATTTCTACTTTTAGAGGGAACTGCTGTACAAATAACAAAGGAAAATAGTTCTAATTCCTCCCTTTGAGAGCTGGAGCTTCTAATGGCATTGTTTCTATGGGTTAAATCCAGAACACCACTCTGAAGGAGTTCACCCCTAAAAGCTGCAGCAGCAGCCTCATGTCAGCACTCCCTGTTCCCTCACACCGAGCAGATCCCAAGCCCTGTTTTCCTGCACTGATAAAATATTCCATGTACACCTGGCGGGTACAGCTGCAATGATAAGAACCTTACCAGCTCAGGTAATAAACGCAAACACGGTTTGTGAGGTCGGGAGCTGCTGTTTTTACACTCCCTCTGCCATCTAGTGGCAACAACCGCGTGGCTTCCACCGAGGTGTAAACCATGAGGGGCTCAGACCGTGCCCAGGAGGTGTGAATTGACCCGAGCAGACCATGCTGATCACTAAATCTTGCTCAGGAGAAAAAAAAGGGAACTAATCCTGCTTCTCGTTCTTCCTACACTCACTGCCTTCCCGGAATTCCCTCAGTGAAACAGGAATATGCTGATTTGCCTCATATATTTAAAGCAAACCAGTATTTCTCTTTGGATGTTGATGGCACATTTTTATTACATTTTACTCTGTAACCACCTTCTAATTACTCAGTGTAATCTATTCAGTTTCCTGCTCCTAACAAAGTTATGAAAATCCTTCTCTTTTATGTTCCAATTAACTAAATTCCCTAACAATATTAAACTCCATTTCTTTTCCTGGGTGACACATCCCTGTGATCTTTGGAAAGCTGTTAACTTCCCAAACACCCACCATTAATTATACTGATAAACCAACTGAGAAGTTGTATTTTCTATAAATTATTTCAGTGTCAGCTCAGGTCATGGCCTGAGTACCTCCACAAGGTTCACATATCCCACGGGATAATCAAAGTGATGCATTATGGAATTTAATTTTTCTACACTGAAGTAATCTAGAACTTTGATTTTTAAATACAGAGTAAAATAAAGGTTCCACCTCCTTTAAGAAAAGAAGTGGTGCTGTCTTAGGAAGATTTTATGTGCCAAAATTATCCTGGAGTGGCCTGGGGTCTGACAGTGCTCAATGCACAGATTTGGTTTAGTTTAGCAGGAATTCCTTCCACAATCTTTGGGACAGAAGCTCCACTCAGATTAATCTGAGGCTGCTCATCCCATGCCATTGCATCTCCCAGGCACTGCCCTGCTGGGGGGAAAGGCAGCAGCTCCTTGCAGTGTCTTCTGTGTTATTGTAATGATTGAAGCAGCTCTGAAAGTAAACATCTGTAATTGTTCCAAATACAAGATGACATTTGTTGCATGAACTGGTTTTAATTATTTTGTGGCCATGAATCCTTTTCTTGAATCCAGGACAGTGGTTTCATAACCCAGGAACTAATCCAATGGCCAAAAGCAAAACACACCCAAACATTTCCCTGACTTTCATAGCTAAGTTGAGATAAACAACATTATGCAAATTTTCATATTTTACCTACATAGAAAAGCATTGTTCTTGCTATTATTTTCAAAGCAAAATTAATACAGACTGAACTTTAAACCAGCTGCCTGTTTTGCTGGCTTCAGTTAGAAAAATGACCATTCTAAGCTACTGAAAAAATACCCTGAAAATTTTTAAATGGAAACACTTGAGCTCCACACAGTAGAACGGGCTTCATTTAAATGAGGAGATCAGAGGATAAAGTTTGCAGATTTGGCTCATTGTTTCAAAGTGAGGATTAACCAACAGCAGCCCAATATCCAGAGCTCAAAAAACACCAGAACATGATGATGCAGTGTAGAACATGGACAGCATTCACCAGAGCACCAACTTTAGATGTATTTAATGTCTACAACTTGCATAAAATTATTTATCCACCTCTTTTAAAATATGCAACAATGAAAGTACTCAATTCAGAAAGGACATGGGGTGAAAATATCCTTACCAAGTAGAGCAGAAAGGTGTGGAGACCTGTTCCAAGCCCAACAGAGGAGAGAATGCCCAATCCTACCCAGTAGGCACACCAGAAGAACTTCTTCTCCATGTACCGCACATACTGAACAAAGAAAAGAAAAAAAATATATAAATTATTAAATCTCCAAGAGGGAAAATTAGGCTATAAGCTAACACAGACATTTATCTGGATTAAACAACTGAAATAGACTCCTAAATACGTCTATTTCCAATTTATTACAGTAACAACACAGAGGAAACATTGCACTTTCAAAAGAAACCCTCCCCACATCTTGGAATCAGCAAATTTCCAAGAAGATAGATGGAAATTCAGGTTCAATAATAGGAGGTTGAAATCCAGAACAGGCTCACGAGGAGCAAGCCCCAGAAAGTGTCAAGCAGAGCCCAGGCAGCTCAGGGAATTGTCTGAACAGTTCACATAAAGGAATAAAATCAGCTGCACTCCCAGTGAGTCTGTTGGATGTTGTATCTTGAACAGTGAGCAGCAGGTTTGTTACTTTTAAGAAAATGTTAAAATGGTTGTGTGCTGCACCCAGAAATGAGGGGATATGGGAAAGTCACAGCAAGTTCTGGACACTCTTTTACACCATCCATGGACCAAGGTGAAGTTTACACCACTCCTACCCAGGTTCCCACATGCCAGGGCACAGAAACACCCTGAAAATGCCAAGTGCCCATGGCTGGCACCTCCCTGACACCTCCTGCCCTGGCTGTCAGCTGAGGGTGACACTGCCCTCAGCACTCCCAGGGGATCAGGTTTCTTCCCAGCAGGCTCAAGGAAACCTGGGAAGTCAGGGCTGGGGCTCCAGACCTGCAGATCCCTCAGGCAGGCAGTGCCACAGCAGGAGGGATGGAAGGAGGTCCTCTGGAATTGGGAATCTGCTCATTTCAGAGCTGTGACATCAGTTGGAACTGGTTTTTAAAAGGGCTCTCTGTCCTCCAGAAAACACCAGTGGAAATGGGGAAGGGAAAGGTGCAGCACCATCACTAAGCTTAAGCCACGTCTTACACTGCAAAAGCTCCACCAAAGCTCCACAAAACCTTTAAATGACCATTTGGAAACAATAAGGAGCATCACAGAACCAGAAACAGAATGTGAACCATGAAATCCTTTTCTATCTCTATAGGTGCCTGACCCAGCTGGGCAGGAGACCCTCCCACAGAAACACAAGGATCATTTCTGGGGAACCACAAAGCTCTGCCACGACTCAGGAGAACATTTCCCCTCAGGAGCTCCCACCACTATTAAAAGCCTGCTGTGAAGGAGTGCAGCACCTGAGGTGTGCTTCACTCAGGAACAGATGATGTTGCCCTGGTTTTTCTGAGATTTTTTAAAGCCTTCTATTTGCTTATAAGATGGAGTCAGTTCTTTAGCTACTGTACAATATTAAGGGTCAGTTTTCCACTTTCTCACACTTTGGAACATAAACAACCTTTCTTGTTTTTGTTCACTGTCCTTGCTTACATATTTCTAGCCTAAAAATAATGTTGGTTGGCAGCTGGTCTGGCCAGTGGGGTGAAGGGGTAGTACCCCCAGAAGCCAATCCACTACCAGACCCACAAAATTATAAAATGTAAAGAAATAAACAGGCTGGGACCCTTTTGCTGGGGATCAGCTTTTCACTGCAGACCTCTGCCTCTGTGTTGTTGATTTTGCGTTCTGGGCAACAAGATGAGACACCTCCAGATCCCCCAGAACAGATCAGATAGCCCAGCTCATCCCTCCCCACCTCTGACACACAACTCATGCACACCCAACAGAGCAGTCACGACTTGAGAAACAAAACCTTAGTGAGCAGTTCAAGGGTACATTATAAATTCCTGGAGATCCCAGCACAATTCCCTCAATTCCCAGAGCAGGGAGTGAGTCAGGGAAGCAGAGGTGGTACCTGTTGATGTGCTCCTTGGATGTAGTACAGGGCTGTGAGCACTGCCAGGGCCAGCACCACGCACACCAGGACCCCGCGCCGGCGCCACAATCTTAAAGACAAACGGCAAATTAGGGTTTTCATCATGCAGAATGAATTTCAAAGTAACTCAGCTACCCCTGGGGATTGGGCTGCCTGGATGTGCTCAGCAGGGACAATGGCTCAGTGTAAACCTCCCAAGAAAATACTAGGGGAGCCTTTACTCTTTGGGGAAAAACCCCCACATCGCTGTCAAGCGAGATCAAAGTTCAGCCATGCATATTTTATTTTTTAACGAAGAAAAACAAAATAACTGTCTGAAAACAAACACAGGCTGAAAACAATTCAGCTTCTGGAGCCAAGAGTCAGACCCAGGCCCTGAGCAGCAGCTGTGGCCAAGCACAGAGCAAAGCAGGCCCTGCAGTGGCCCTGGGCAAGGACGAGCTGGGTGGAATTCAGAAATGCTGAATTCCAGCTGAGCTGCTGGGCAGAACCACAGTGACAGTCACAGCAACAAATCTTTACATTATTCTGTTTCTCCTTATCTATTAAAATTAATTTGTAACAGCTCCAAATTTAATAAATGTATTTTAGGTAGCTCTGAAGGTGAGTAAAGGGAGAAAAATGTTTTCGAAAGTAATTTGCTACCAAATAATTTTTGAGCATGTTTGGTTTTACTGGGTTTTTTTTCTGATGATGTGTATGTGGCCACACACAGTAAATTAGCAAATACATTTATTATTTTCCAGAAAACACTATTATATTGTCACCAAATGATTTATAAAAAAGCAAGTGCTAGCAGCACCTAAAATTCCCAGATTATAATAGCAAACTATGAACATAACTTATCTATTTAGATAGATAGAAATATGAGGCATAATACAGGAAAACAGTCACAAATATCTCATATTAAGCAAACAGAAAAGAGCACTCAAAACATTTTAAAATAGAAGTTAGTACTGCTTACATTAGTATGACAATTGAATTTTCAAATGATTGTCATTCAAAACACAATTTATGCAATGCAACACAGGAGATCATTAAGAGTCAATCTGAGGTCTCAACTTAATAGCTTCTAATAGGTTTATTTTCTGTAAAGATTCTGTCAGGGGAGTGCCAGACAACTGAATGTGCTGCTCAGCAGAGGAGGCAAGTGCTATCTGTAACAGAATTGGATGTCTAGGAAGCCAAACAAGATTTGAGGTCTTAAAATAAATCCTCAAATGTTATTTTTGCTTAGTTTAAATAAACACTTGGAGATTGTCAGAAATTACAGATGTCAGACCCAGCAAAACAGTTCTCAGAGACAATTCCTAATGGTAGTTGAAAGAATGCACATAATAAAATAAATAGGCTTGGGGGGCTTGATTTTTGGGGGGTGTAAAAAGGAGTTAAGACTACACAACATAGATTTTTTTTTCAGACAAATAATTTCCAAAGGAAATGGAAACCAGCAGTTTGTCTCAGTAAATCTGAACTGCCAGCACCTCCAGCCTAGCCTAGAGGGGAGTGAGCACAGCCCTGAGCCCCAGGCTCAGCTCAGCCTGCAGAGAGCAGCCCAACAGCTGGAGTCACCCAAGGTGACACCAGGTCCTGACTGGGAAAAGCTCTGTAAACCCAGACCCAAGCACAACAGAGCCCAGTTACCAACACAAGCACTGGATGGCTGCTGCTCTTGGCATTTTCATTCAGACTGTACTCATGTTTTGGCAGCCTAAACCCCAGGCCTTGTGCCTTAAGGACTGGCTCAGCATTTCAGCACTAGCAGGGAATGGCAGGACTGCTCCTCACAAATTCTCTCACTGGAATAAAAGCTGGTTTTATCCAGTGTGAAAATAACATGCAGGGCAAGTGCTTTAATAAATCATTTCCTGCTGTAAAAGGGCCCACAGAAAAGCAAAGTCCTCTTCACAGCACCATAAACATCACTGCAAGCTCCACAGGACCCTGATCTCTGCCCTGGCTGAGCTATTTGAAGATTACTCAGTGATACCAACACCTGCATTAGTAGGTCAGTGCTGAACACTGCAGCCATAAGCACAATATCCCCTTGCCTGAAGGATCCCTCAACACTGCCCCACTCTTTCAAACTGGAATATTCAACTCTCCAGAAAGGCACTTTGCCATTTTCTCCCCCAAACACCTTCCTGCACTTATGTCATTTAGGCAGAAGGTCTGAGAGCACGGCCACAAGTGTGGGATGTTCCACAGCCACCTTTAAGGGACAAAAATACACATGTTCTCTGAAAAAAACAGTTCTCAGGTTGTGAATCATCAGGGAAAGTGAGATGTCAGAATGACCTACTGAATCAGAGCATGGGTTTGCCCAGAACGCTTAGTAGAAGTTAAAGAAATGTTCTTTACTTTATGGTCCATTCCTTCAAGTTTATTAGAGTTTCCAGGCAAAAATACTGCAAGGTAACAAGCGGTTTTTTCCACAGTACAATATTCAACCTCTCCTCTCGCTCCCTTTGCTTCCTCTCACTCAGCATTGAGGAATCTGCAAATGAAAAAAAAAAAAATTTAAATGCACAGGCTGGCAGGTTAGATGCTATCCCACCCAGAAATACACTGATTTTTTTAATTTGTGAGGAAGTTAACATGAGCTCTCAGTCCTCTTTCTCCTGATCCCAAAGTATTTGCTGCCAGTGCCTCGGGAATGAGGGGACATGCAGTGGTTTGCTCCCCCTGGCACTCAGAGTGCCCCAGGCCTGGCACCTCCAGCAGCCTCTCTGCAGCCACCACCCCAGGTCAAATGTGACCTCAGCACCTGCTGCAGGGACATTTCCTCTGAACTTCTGAGCTGGTTCTCTTCCAGCAGAGCTATTCCCAGCCTCCCCCTTCCAGCAGATGGAATTACACGTGCTCTTTATCCCCGGTGTAACTGGATAAGAGCACCTGCCCTCCCAGCCAGGAGCTTTCCAGCTCCTCCCAAACTCCTCCTGTGGAAAGGAGCAGCTTTGGGAACACTGGGACTGAGCTCACACTCTGCTCACAAAAAGGTGAGGTTTTCACAAAAAGGCTTTTCTGATCAAGGTGTTATTTTGTGTTCACAATAAGATGAATAAAACCCCAAACCCAAGCTGGTTTTTTGGAGGAGAATGGCTTGTTCAAAGGTTGTCGAGCTAATGAGTAGTAATAATTTTTAAACTTTTAAAGAAAAGGAATTCTGGAATAAGATGTAAAAAATAATACCAGTAAACAATGAAAAATACACTTGTATCCAAACATACACCAAACTTGTTCAAACATCACTTACTACACAGTCACAGCACATGTATTCTACTTTGCACTGTAATAATATTGATAAATTTTAGATTTTTAAAAAGCTGTTGCATTTAAAATATTAATCTAATCTGATCTCCAGCATATTGTAACCCAAGATGTATTATTTCAGTCTTACTCCAGTAACTGAAACATTTTGCCTTATCAGATGCTGATATTTACATAAAAATTGCAGATCTCATTAGTAACACAGCCCACTTAATTTTGTATTCCTTAGCTGTGAAATCTTCTTGCTTAAGATGAACTAACAAATCCTGCCAAATACTGAAAACATCCACATTCCCTCAGAGTTACAGAATGATTTAAGTCTTTAAGGAAAAGGTTTTAATTTGTTCCATACATACAAACATGCAGTTAATCTTTTTCGTTTAATATATGTAATAAAAATGTTTCAACCTTGTTTTTATGACCTTGTTTTTAGTAAAAGGTCGTAAAAGACAATGGTGTAAGACTGCACACAACTTGAGAAATCACTCGATTACAAAACTTAATTAAATATGGAACTGGCACATTCAAAGCTGACAGGAAACAGACAGAGATGATTATAATTTCCATGCTTTACTACACAGCATGGATAATTCAGTGACACAAAAATCGTCATTAACTGTTTTCAGGTTATTTTTCATGAGTTCCAAACATTGACCCCACGATACTTCAGACATACCAGTAGGAAAAACAGAGGAGAGGCAGGAGGTGAAGCAGTTAAAACTGTTTTGGTGGTAATTTATCACTGAAACCAATAAATTAGAGTGACATTGAATTTCAACAGAACAGCCAGAAATTGGGAGACTAATAACTGGATCTGTCCCAGAGTAAAACAGATTTTTATTACCAAGAACTTTGCAGTGCCAAAGGGTGGGGTTGTACAGCCTTATTTCCACAGCCACACATTTGCCAACAGAGTTTCATGTTTTTAGGGTTTTTTTGTTGTTTTTGTAGCCCCTGTTGGTACCCAGGTCAGCTCTGTGGGGCTTAAATGAACCAAAGCTCAAGGACTCTGGGAGGGGAAAAGAGTGTAAGAGAAATGGAAATACACAGCATGAATTTATTCCATGGCTTTGAAATCATAAACCCTTCAGGTTCAGAGCTGACTGAGGTTTCTAAGAGTGATTCAGGCATCGAGGCCCTTTGCATTATGTGGGCATAAAGTCACAGAATCCCAGAATAGTTTGGGTTGGAAGGGGCCTTAAAGCCCAACTCCTTTCACCCCCTGGCACTAGGTCAGGTGGCTCCAACCAGCCTAGCCTCAACTGAACACCAAAATCAATTCTTTTTCAATCTTGTGCTGTTTCACACCCCAAACGGGCCAGCTGAGAACACAAAGTGATTTTCCACCTACCTGTGAAGTTGCCATTGTGCTGCTCTTTGCTCATTCTCATGCGTCTCTGGTCACAGTCTGTGCCATTCTCTGCCATTTCATAGATCAGTCACGAGTGGGGATCTAAGAGCAGAAAAAACCCCAAAAAAGGACAAGGTGTGTTTCTGGTTAGGAGGACTCCAGGATAGAGAAAAACACCCAGCAGCTCTCCAAATCCAACTCACACTCATCCTGCATTACACCATCAAACAGGAGAAAGTGATTCAATCCCCACAGTGACAAAGATTAAAACATTTCCACCTACATAATTCTAAATTTTTCACTCAAATGCCAAAACTCCCTCACTCCTACCAGCTGAACAAAAGCTCATTAAACAAACCCCTTCCACGACCCAACCCACTGTTTGGGCTCCAGGAGCAGCAGAGCTCTGTACAAACCTCACTTCCATCCTGAGGCTTCAGGAGTGCTCCTCATCCTGGCACTAAAGTTTGCAGGTTGTAACCGTGTCAGAAACCTCCCTGGGTGAAAGATCAGCCCTCAGGGTGGTAACTGAGATACAGAGCTGCCCTCCTGCTTTGCACAGTCTGGGATCCCTGAAGAGGCAAACTCTTCAGAGAAAAAGAGCTTTCTGATGGAAGCTTTGCTATACTCTCTGCTGCTTTAGCTTCTCTCTAGAGAGCAGCCCTACAACAAAACCCCAAAAGAACAGATGTGGTTTTTCTTATCCAGGAAAGTAAATAATGCAAGAAGTGGGAGCCAGCACAAACCAGAGTGTTGCAAGAGCTGCCTTTTTTTTTTTCTTTAAAAAAAAACCCCAACCTGAACAGCTGACAATTCTTATGCAATCAAACACAAAGAGAGTAACCAGTCAGACTTCTTCTTTTAAAAACCTTCTCTTGAATCTTAAAGCAGTTTCTGGAGTTTTATTTGGAAATAAAGAGAGTCCCACAAAGTTAAAGCATTTTATTTGCATTGTATTTCTCCCTGCAAGCACACTTGATTTATAGTTTTTGATACATTGCTTTTGTTAGAAAGAAAAGTGGTGCAATATTAAAATGACAGGTTATATAAAACTGTCCAGTGGAAGAAATTAAAGTTCTACAGAAAAATACTTCCCCATTGATTTATGTTCAGCTTAAGAGCCAAGCAGCAACTCAGGTTTGGTAAACAGGAGTGAGATCACCCCCTGGATTCAGGCTGCACTAATTTTGTCAGATTTTTAAATAAAATGTTCAAAGATTTCAGATGCTGTATTTGACATTTCCAGGGTCTCATGAGTCAGTTTTAGACAGGTGTTTTTCTAAACAGGTAAAATCCTTGTGCGTTACTTGCAATACAGATAAAATTGCTAGCTAGAATCAAATTATGAAAGGTTTTAGTTAAAATCCAGTAGTCAAAAGAACAGAGGTCTCAGGAAGGAGTAATTTTTCCAACACCTCCCCCTGACACAAAATGTGCAGAAACAGAAATCTGTCTGGTTAAACAAGGCAGCAGAAACTCATCTCATGCATGTCACAGCTTTTATTCACTGCAATGTGAGCCCCAGAACACCAGAACCACCTCAAAAATAAACAGAACACCATTGCAAAAGCTGGGAAATGCTGAAAGGAGTCAGCCAAGGACAAGAGGGCTGAGCTGCTGCAGTGGGAGCTCTACAGCATCACTCTGCAGTCACCTGCAGCCCAGGGACTGCTCACAGCCCAGGAAATGGGAACCTCTCCCTGTCCCCAGGTGAGTTTGGGGCAGCCTGACACTCTGGAGCTCCCCCAGCCCTCAGCTGAGGAGAACAAACAAATTCCTGAGGCAATACCAGGATCAAATGTTCAGCCACCCCCTAATTCCATCAGGACAGGGGGACAGAGCAGTGTTTTGTTTCTGACTGCACTCAGTTGTGCTTATTTTATATATATTTAAATAGGTACTTGTGAACAGCTACAATGTAAGTTTATGTACACACACACGTATATACCACATAAATTTACACACACAGAGCTCAAATTGCAGAGGGCAATATTTAAATTACACACCCACACACTGCAAGCCTGATGTTCACAGAAAGCTGCTTAGGAAGCAAAAGCCATCCAGAGCTGTTGAGCACACACAGCAAGACTAAAAAAAGTGTTCTGGCTTAGGGAACTTCAGTCACATTCTGTTGAATTAAATATAGCAAAGATTAGAAACAAAATGCCACAAATTTCAGTGGAAGCCACACGTTCCTCATTTTGAAATCCATCTTTTTTCACGTGTGCAGATCTAGCCTTCAAAATTAAAGTCTCAATTGGTTTGGCTTAATTACCCTCCAAGAAAGTCCATTTAGTGCAATGCCAATTGCTCTCCATGTTTGATGCTAAAGCCCAGCCTGTGCACAACACCAAATTCCAGTGCAGTCCATGAAATTCCTGCACCTTTGGGGTCTCAGGTGTGTTTTTCCCAAGGCATGACAGCTTTTTTTTTCTTTCAGGAGCTCAACTGCCAGAGCCACTTTTACCCTGCCTGCTTGGAAAGGCTCTAATCCAGGATTAGCTTTGCATAGCAGCACCTCAAGTACACAAGTCAACGTTTGCACTGAGGCAGATAAATAATCCCCTTCCAGACCTCTGTAGGACAAATACTTGTCAAGAAGGTCTTAAATTTCAACCATTCTGCAGGAAAGCTCTAAAATTCCTGTTTAAAACCACAGCTGACTGGAGATGGGATACCTATCACATGGCAGGGCTGAATGGGCTGTAAACCCTTCCTGGCTGCAGAAAAGAACCTGCCTGGTTTACCCAAGGCTAATTATCCTTAAAGCATCTTACAGAGGGACTGGAGGATGCACATCCCCTCAGCTCAGCAGCCCTGATCTGCTGTGCTGCTTGATGCCCATTAGAACCACTAGTCCTGCACCAGTGCCTCCCCACAGGGATTAACTGGAGTGGGAGTCTGACCCAAAATGAGGTTACCCTTCATTAACTCACTCCATATTCTCAAGTCTACACCCAATCCATGAGAGCTCACCAGGAAATTAAATTCCATCTGCTAAACAGAATTTCACTTCTGACAGATGCTGGGAAAGACACAGAGCCCATCTCTAAAAATAAATTTGCCTACTACATGGAGTACTTAGCAGCAAAAATAAAAATAAACCATTTAAAAGAGCGAGGAAAACAACTGTGGCCAGTTTTTGTATCAGGGTGGCTTAGATCATTTGTTAGAGCTGAGCTCACACAAGAACTGCTTTGTAGGGCTGAACAAAGAGCTCACAATACATCACCGAGCTTCTGTGCAACCCAAAACATGAAGTATAAAAAGACAATTATTGCTAGTCAAAAATGCAAATTGGTCAACAAAAAGGGTTTATGGTAACTGTGACTGGCACTTCACAACCTAAGTGAGACAAAGCAACACAAGCTATCAGAGCATGAGAACACAATGAGATTGGGCACTGCAGTATCTGCTCTCTGTATGAGAAAAAAGGACAAAAGTCTCTTCTCTGAAGCTCTGGGGAGGCCGTGGAAGCACCCAAGTGTTGGGTGCACTTATGCAGAAGGAGCCAGTTTTGGATAAAGCAATTGGGTGTCTGCACTCTCCCTTGGAGGAGCAGAATGTGGACTCATGTTCTTTTCTAAGGATTTTTGGAGGACTCCTCTCCAGTGTGCAGGAACAACAAGGAGGCTGTTTTCACGATCTCACTGCTCTCCCAGACATTGTTTGAATCACTAATTCTTATCACTTCTTACTGAAAGAGCCCTGACTCTCATCTCCATCAGTTCCTGCTCACACAGCTCCCAGAACCAGAGTTAGAGAATTTTGTTGTTTCCCCCAGCCACCTCAGCAACACATTTCCAGTTCTTTCTTGCATTTAAAGCCAGATGTTCCAATCCTACTGCTTCTTTCTCCTCAACTTTTCTGATATTCTTTCTCTTTTTCTACACCTCTCTTCTTCAGTTACAACAAGGAGAAAAAAAGGATTAAAATCCAGCCTTTTCCAGGTGGGTAAAGAATTGCACTCATCAGACAGTGCTGCACATCTCTGAGAGGTGGTTTTTTTCAGTCTCCAGATGCTCTACAGGGAGAATAAGCTAACAATTCCCTGGCAGAGAAGAAGCTTGGAGAGCACTTTCCCTCGAAAGCCAAAGGCTGCCTGGCACAGGAACACATTCAGGTGCAGGATGGGATCAGTTTGGAAGTGAAACGTTACCTACCCCTTCCAGCTCCTCAGTTATTCCCTCTCCACCACTTCTCCAGGATCTGAAGGCACTGGAAGAGCCCAACCACGTCCTCAGCTCTGCAGCACTGGAGCCCAAAGCAGCTCCTCTGGCAAAGCGGCTGCCCCTAGAGCAAGGGAACACCGTTCATGTGACACTGGGGTGACACAGCCCCTCACTTGGAGGTTAATGACTTTCCTGAAGATGACACAAAATAGAAAAAGTAACTGCTCGATTATTTTTCCAGTCCTTCAGCACTCCTGGGAAGCATTCAATTAAAATAAATGAGGCCACATCTGAACCATGTTCCAAATCTCCACAGATTTAGCCATAATGGGTTATTTTGATATGAGTGCATTTATTCCCATACTAAAAATGTTTTTCTAACTCAAATAGTTTAATTCCTCAAAGGAGGAGTAATTCAGTTAAAGACTGCAGGTTTCCATTTTGTGGGTTATGCCTCTGTACACCAGACCTATTTTCCGATTCCTACCCAAATAAATCATCTCAGAATTTAGAGTTAGAATTCCCATTTTCTTCCAAAAAGACTTTGGGATGCCTTTTAGGAAAAACTATTATAACATGAGCTTCAGGGATGCCATGTAATTTCTTTAGAGTTACCTGAAAGTTCTGTCCCTGACATTAAAGCCACATACATTAAACTGATCTTTTTGGTGTTTTTTTCTGGTGACACATGAATTTTGATTACATCCAGCAGTAGAATCAGGTGCTATAACAAAGCAGTAGAGATGCTGTGCACTAAATAGATGAAGAAGTGAGAACAGATGAAAAAGGATAAGAGGATATGCAGAGGAGGCAGAGCACAGATGAAAAGGGATGAACACAAGGACCTGACAAAGCCCAGAGTGGCTGGAAGCACCTCCTGAGATAACAAATTCTGCTTTTCACAGGAACAGTCTCTGAGTGGAGCCAATTCAGATTTCACACTTGGCCATCCAGGGAGGACATGCTGCTCAGACAAGGCTCACTGAGGCCAATTCTGAACTCTGGGAGAAAGAAAAATATTCTTTTAATATGCTTGAAATACCTTGAACAACTGCCTGCCTCACCAGTAACATCTCCTGGCTCCCTCTGGTCCAAGCAGCACCAAAACCAGCGAGGTTTGGTGGTTTTGGTGCTGCCCCATGACTGTGTTTGAAGCTGGTACAAAAAACTCAGTGTTGCAACAGCTTCGAGGTTGTGCCCTTTGTCCTCAGGGAACAGCAAAGTCCACCCAGCTCACACTTGTCCACAAGGAAGAGAAGTTAAAGTTCCAACCTGCAGATAACTCTGTCTCCCACCACAATACGTCAGGAATTATAGGGTTTTTTATTTGTTTTAAACCCACTTTTTTTGAGAATTAAGGCATCTCCATACATGCACTAATGGCACAGATCACCCTAAGGAGAGCTGCAGTCAGAGGCAGCTATGACATTCAGAAGGAATTCCAAGACAACAACTTAGAAAAAAGCTTTAAGGTGGAAAGTTGTTCCAGCCTACTCACCTTCCTCATTGCTACCACCCACTTGAAAGCTACTGAGCCTCCTCCTACCCTTCTCCACAGCAATTTTAAACACTCTTGGTTTCAGCAGCTCAGCAAGACATGAAACAAAGCTCAGACTAATCAAGAGAGCTCACCCCCATTGCACAACTGGAACCTGGCTTTTGAAACCTCATCTGAAAACAGGGGATGAAGCCATCCTTACAACTGTCACTTATCCCATAAGGAATAAAGGAAAGTCTATTCCATGCTGCAGAAATTGGATTGGAAGAAGACATAATGAATACTTTTTCAATGGGGAAATTAATGCATTAAGAAGAGCTGATGTGTGTTATCATAGGGTGTTAGGAAGCATGAGAACCCCTCATCAAAGTAAGGTGAAACAATCTCTAAAAGAGCAGAATTCCTAACAGCAAAGCAGCACCTAAATCCACTGCCCGAACACAACACATGAGGTCCAAGGCATGAAAGAGTAACACCACATTTTCTCCACCTCAACCCACATTGTCAGCATTAACTAAACCAGGATACCCACTTGTTGGTAAGCACAGAGCAGAGCAAACAAGAGCAGGAGAAAACCCTGAAGAAATGTCACAGGTGCAGTTGAAAGGGCATAACCTGGATTCACAGCACTTTATAGATAATTAGCTGCTATCAAACGCACTTATCACTCCTTCCCTTCCCTCAGGTCACCTACATGACCTGCCAAGCACCTGAGAGGCAAAACTGGAATAAAAGGGTATTCTTGCTGCTTTGTTACCTCCTGTAAACACCTGATGACATTCGCTAGAGAAACAAAATCCAGACGCGGTACTTAACCCCAGTCAGCAGGAATGTTCCCATGGATTTGGGCCCCACACAAGCCCCGGGCAGTCCATGGGGATGCAGGGCGCACCCAGAGGGAAAGCACAGCACATTTCCAGTGGAAGGGCACACAAAGGCCATCGTATCTGACTCTCCGCGGGGAGAAGCACGGATTTCTCCCTGTGTCATCAGGCACCGTCCCTT
The DNA here is from genome assembly GCA_013400215.1 of Cisticola juncidis. Lineage (NCBI taxonomy): Eukaryota > Metazoa > Chordata > Aves > Passeriformes > Cisticolidae > Cisticola > Cisticola juncidis. Next base: position 542,937 of record VXBR01007040.1, on the reverse strand, counting down.
GGGCCGGAGCAGGACGAGTCTATCCCACCCTGCCCGGGGCTCTGGGAGAGCAGAGCCGCTCTCCGGAGGGGTGAGATGGCAGCGGCTCATTTCTCGCCCTGAAGGCCGGCAGCAGCAGCCTGCCCTCCCGCCCTGCCCCTCCACAGCCTTCCCGGCCATCCCACGGCTCTCACACCGGGCCGGGGGTCGCCTCTGGCCGCCGTCACCTCAGAGCCGGAGGAGCCGTGAGGGGAACGGGGGGACGAGGGGCAGCGCTGAGGGGAGCGATGGA